>JADLZL010002235.1:0-194061 GCA_015844335.1 Chrysopogon serrulatus
CAATGCTTCTATATGGTCATGATCAATTATGAATACAATTTTACTATAGTGATTGCTAGTTGATATAAAACAAATCAAATATATATAACAATATACAAAAGGCACTTGAGTAGTTGTGACTCCAGGTAGAATATTATATTGTGTTATAACTCCCACATGTGTTGTAATTTCCAGAGGCTTGCACATGTCCACAACCAAGTGCAAACAAAGTTCTTTCTTGTTGTTCTCACACGCTCAAGCAAAGGGGGGCGGGGGTGTTTGGGGCTAAAATTTAGCTGTGTGTTGTCATAAATGCAAAATGCATTGAGCATGCTGGTCCATACTTCAGAAAAGACATGAACAATTAATTTTTTAGCAGTCCACAAGTAGCAAATTGAAGAACATATGATAGGTTATAGGAAGAACATATGATAGGTTTCATCTATGATTAAATTGAGAAACAACTGACAGAATAAAATGACATGTTTCAGTTTTCAGAAAAATACCAAGCACATGAATGCAACTAGAAAAATGGCTGAAACAGTAGCAGCAACTGGAAATTACAAGCATCATTTTGTAGTCGAAGCAAATGAAATGACTGAATGAATTCCTAATTTAATCAAATAATCTGGTTTGATCCAAATCTGATACTCTACAGTAGCAAATGAACAAGTCCTCAACTCCTCATCTAGTTCAGCATTGCAGTCTCCCAAAGGTTAGAGAACTTCTCAATCATCGTCAGCACATAATTTGCCCCTTTGGTCTTTCTGAAGGGAATGGTTTTCCAATCCTTATCGTCAGTTGCAAATATGACATCTCAGATCTGCTGAAAAGGAGTACCGGAGTCTGAAGCAACAACATTTGGATATCAGAACACCAAGTTGGTTAGTGAGGCTAGTCAAGAAGGATGTGACGATGCTTCATCTTTCCTCAGTTTGCTTACTCTGGTATGCATCTTGGTTTAATACCACTGAATCTGTGATGTGGACCTTCTAAAATTATACATTTCACTCGTCTCTATGTATCTATTCCTTGTAGGGGAATTGTAAAAAATATTAAATGTGTTGAATTACTCTGAATTGTGACATCAAACATGTCTCTATGCAAGGGGGCAGCACACAAAGTCGAGGAAGGCAGCAATGTCTCGGGGTGGAGATTGTATGCAGCAAAAACATAAGTAATCCGTTACAAAATTTACTCAAACCCTCCTGCTATTTACCCCTATATTAGAAAAGAAAATTAATTTGTGTTCGCAACTCGCAAGGATTCTAGGTAGAAAAGAAGTCCGCATTAGACAACAAAACAACTGCTCTGCTCCGTAATTACCTGGGAGTTCAATCGGCAGCTCCCAGCCCAACCACGGTCGGGCCACCGCATCCCACCCCCACCTGAGTGCGCCGCGCCGCCAGCATACGTGACCGCCTCTGGATGGCTACCATCTTCCTTATTCCCTAGCAACGGCGGCCATGTAGTCCAGCGACCGGATGCGTCGATTCAGCTCAATCTAATGATGCGGAGACTGAGACTCCTCTGCCAAGCCTAGCTGTGGTGGAGCGGATTCTGGCGGACGGCGGGGTGGAGCAGGGTCGACTTGCGGTGGGTCGGATATCGCGCCCTTCTTCCCCACCCATGGCAGCATCAGCTATGTGGACGACACCACGACGGCCAGTCGTGTGGCCGTGCACAGGCATCTGGGATCCCCAAATGGCAGCTCTTCTTCATTTCTCGAGCTCCGCTACTCTGCAGGCGAACTAAAGTAACAGCGGTGCCGCACACGAATGCAGGGAGCGGCGGCGCCGAGCAAAGGCCGCACGGGGAGATCGCCCTGGTAAGAGATACATGAGGTGAAGCAGGACGCTGAGTGAGTGGGCCGCCAGTGGGCTAGACGGGAGTGAGTGGGCCGAACAGTTGGCTCAGATTAGAATGGGCCAGATGAAAAAATAGGTAGAAATTTTGCCTTTTAAGTAATAGGTATAATATATATATAGATATAGATATAGATAAAATCTTATGAGAGATGAAAGTAGGCCATGTATTTAATAGTCACAAGAGCTTACTACTATATAGGTGAGATAAGAGGTAGGTTATAAGGATTCTTACAGCCAACAGACTGTATTATTAGCCTTACACTAATAGTATTACGTCAGTGGACGTTTACGACCTCTGTAGAGTTGCTCTACATATGTCCTGGAAATCTTTTTGGCTGTGTGGTAGGCTAGTACCAGGGGCGGAGCTATGTTATGGACAGTGGGTGCCATCGCACCCACGAAAAAATTAGAAAACAATGATAAGAGTTAAATTTTCACCATATTTGCATCCATAAATTGAAAATGTTTGCACCCACAATGACATATGCACCCTCCTCAAATTTGGTTTAGCTCCGCCACTGACTAGTACACACTGACTTTGTCTTCCCCTCCACACCTAGGACTCTCCGACACTCTCGCTCGCCTATTGTCCTGGGACTGGATCTGCCATGCCGATTTATTAACAGAAGATCTGCCTGAACTGCGCTGAAAATCTATTTTTGTAAGTGCTACGGTAGACTAGATCGGCCGGTGGCGAAGATGCCAGCCCTGTCAGCCATGCTGCCAGCATGCTATTACCTCTGCATCATACGTACGTACCTAACCCCCTGCTGACTGAATCAGTTATTGCACAGGTGCAACGCGGCTCTTGCATTGCATGAGCATGCGAATCATGCGATTATCTATTCTTGGCACTATAGCATCGATCGATCGCGCCGCGGACCGGCCGGGTCCATCGCTGCGGCGCCAGTATCCGTATCACAACCGCGGCCGGGTATACATGTACTGCGGTATGCTGGCTTTGGCTTGTTACGTTGCTACAGTCTTACAGCCAAATGAGACGGACCATCGATCACTTGACATCTATACCTAAAACTGCAGTATTACTGCTTAACTCTAATGATCAACCTCACGTGACGAAATTATCTCGTGTGTGGCAGTGATTTGAAGGCCACTAGTACACAAACGATTTCTCTTGACACTAGCATTTTATTTCTACTGGCGGTTTTCCTTTAAAACACAGGCAGAATCGACTTATTTCTACAAAGCGGTTCTCATATCTGGCGGTTTTCTTAAGAAACCGCCAGAGAATGGCGGGTTTTTCTACAGGCGGATTTCTTAAGAAACCGCCAAAATCGATTTTACCGGGCGGTTTCTTAAGAAATCCGCCAAGAGAAATATTTTGAAATCAATTTTTGAGTTTTTCAAACTTTCTCGGATGAAGAAACTTCCAAAATAAAAGTTGTAGATCTCAAAAAGTTATGAAACTTTGTAGTTGACAACTTTTTCATTTGAAGTCATCTTTTTATAGAAAACTACGATCAAAATTTTGAAATTTGAAATTCAAATTTTACAAATGACCTCGGATGGAGAAACACTCTTAATGAAAGTTGTAGATCGAAAAGTTATGAAACTTCGTAGTTCACCACTTTTTCATTTGAAATCGTTTAGACCCTCAAATATTCAATTTATTATCGGATTTGTATAATATATGGGGAACAAAAAAGAGATATAGTCACAAGTGAGTGTGTGGTGCAGTGGTAAGGGGGTACACGCATGCGAGAGAGAGGTTGCGGGTTCGAATCCCACCAACAGAGCGATTTTACGCGAAATGCGCGACTTGCGACTACGACGGAGACGGGCGGCGGGTGCCTCTCCGGTTCGAAAAATATTTTTTGCCTTTTTAAAAATATTTTTTGCAATTTTTGGGTGTTTTTCGGTAGCGATTTAAAGCGGTTCCTTAAGAGTGGCCTGTAGAAATTTATTTCCACCTGGCGGTTCTCAACCAACCGCCGGTGGAAATCGCCATTTTCATGTTTATATATTGGTTGAAAATAGGTTCTCAACCGCCACTAAAAACGTTTTGTGTACTAGTGGGCCAAGCAAGCCAACAATAATGCAGGATTGTTACGTGACATCACGGAGCCGGGTTGTTTATTACTCCATCAGCGTTTATTACTCCATCAGATTAAAAACACATGTTGATTTAGTTTTGTCTTAAATCAACTTCTATGACCAAGTCATAGAAAAATATATTAATATATATATAATACCAAATAAGTACATGCACCACCAACAGATGTATTTGACAAAATTATTTTGGTGTTCTGGCACATTATGTTTATATATTGGTTGAAGTTAGACAAGTTTGAGTTATAGTAGAAAAAACTAAAACAACCTACACTTTCACAAGTAGTGTTGGATGAGTTGAGTTGAAGCTAGAGCCTATATCAACAAGGCGGTGACTAAGGATAGACGATCATACCCACTCCATAAACTGCCATATGACCACAAAGGTCGTAGCCATGGTTACCTACTGGCGAGGCTATCACCACAAACACAGCTAACAATATCTCTTTTCGTATTTGTGAGGGAGGTCACGTTACAGGACCATGACTCTAGCTTTAACATTAATACAACTCAGTGTTCTTGATGTAGCATGCCTTTAATTTGTACACTATCTAATGCAAAAGAAAAACCGACCATCTCCACGGTTGGTCGCTCAGGCCAAACAAGCACCGTGCTAATGGCCCATCCATAAAGTCGAGGAGGAAGTGTCAATATGAACAACGTGCCAGTAATACATAAATGCCAATATATATAATCCCTCTATATAGGAAAAAAAAGTCGTTTTGAACAAGGTTTTGGGTCAAACATTGGGAACATAAATCATGGATAACTTTTAAGTTGTTAAGTTTGAAAATATGAAAACTATATAAATAGATTTGTCTTGAAAAATACTTTCATAAAAGTATAAATATATCACTTTGTGATAAGTATTTTTATAAAAATATGAAGTCAAAGTTATACTTTGGAGACCATGTCGTTATTCTAAACGACTTCTATTTCCAACATGGAGGGAGTACTTATATATTTCTCTGTATCAGAATGTGTCGTGTGTGACAAAACATTTCAAGTAAAGAAACTAAATACCAATATATATACCACTATTGTGGACTTTGAAAGGATCTCTAAATGGCTAGGAGGAGGCAAATAACCCATTCTAAAATTTTCCAGACTACAACGCTTAGGCAAACTAGTCAATAACAAATATGGTCCTAATAAGCACTACGCTAATTAGTCTAGCAAGACTAGGGTGATCAGCTACACAATCCTAGTCCTAGATATCAATAAAGCAACTAAATAAGGTAACTAGGAACTATTAACCTAATTAGGCAAAAACTCTAGGATGACAAGTCCTACTATCTCTACTTCTAGAAATGGAAAGGTACAAATAAAACACAAGTAGAGAGCGATTGAACTATACAAATAGGGACACAAAGATATATCACAGTGGTTCTGTGGTGTTGACAACCAAAAATAGCCATTTTTGTGAAGTTGTCAAAAGTGGAAACGGACTTTACTATTGCGTTCCTCTCGTCGAGATGGTCGAAAAACATATATGGAACATTCATTTTGGTGTCCAGATGCAAGAATTATGCTCCCAGAAAGATTGCACGAAGTACTGCCAGTACTACCGGTCCGTGAGACCGGTACTACCGATCGCTGATGCTATTGCGCAAAAATAAACTACCGGTTCGAGAGTGGTACTACTGGTGGTTGGCGGAAATCAGTGCAAAAAAAAAAAAAAACTTACCTGTCCGAATTTAACTTCCAGATCTCGAACCGATTTGTCTCTAAATCAGTTTTTGGGTAAGTTTTAGACGTGGGAAACTTGGAGAACGCATATTGGACATGTTTTCTACTGGGATAAGACCACCTCTCCTATATAAACAAGGAGATCACGACCGATTGAGTCCCCATCATCGAATCGTCAAAAACATATATCTCTCTTTGCCATAATTTTCTCCTCAACCCCTCTACTTGTTGTCCGGTGCTTCTCTCCACGAGATTCATTGGCATCTTAGGCGGTCTTGCTGGTCCTAAGAGATCCTCCACGTGCTTTGATGGACAGAGATGGTTATTTTTGGCCATCAACAAGCTCACAGCTCTATTTTAAATCGGTTTTGCCTGTTAGTTTTAGTATTGCAGGTTGCAGAGACAACCTTTTTGGACGTCTAAAACCCGCTGGTGTGTTGGCTCTATCGGATTCGTCGTCAACACGTGGCTTACCAACCACCTACGTGGCTACGTCCACGTCAAGGCAAGTCCAAGAATTGTCGCTACTCTACAAGCTAAATGACCCCTCAAGGTCGTCTCTGATAGTCTGGTGTGAGCGCTTTTGTACTAGTCGGCTCAATCACGAGGTACTCCAACAAGCCTCAGTATCCCACTAAAATGGTTTGCTATTTCTCCGACAGAAAAAAAGAGTATGAAAACCCCTCATAATATTTCTCCAGTGCTGCTCAACAATTTTCAATGAGTTCTTAACGAGTCCATTGCCTCCAAGCCAGAGAAAGGTATTGCTGTCCGGTAAGCTTCCCTGGACACTATGCAAAAAATCTCTTATTTTGGTCTTAAAGCTTAAATGAGGAACCCAGTGACAGCGAAATTTGGTCGCTGCACCAAGAGAGCGGGACATGTCCTCCATCTTTATTGCTCAAACCTTTTCGAAAAAAAAAAAAAACAGAGAGAAGCCTTTTGTTACTATAGACAGCTAGCGTTGTAAACAACAGGATTTTCGAAAAGTTGGAACTAACATTATGCTATGCTATGAACAACACCTAACCTGACGCCTAGATCGAAGGCCATCTCCTCCACAATATGTCTTCTTTTTGCCGATACGCGTGAGCACTTTTTATGCAAGTGCAAGTGCGCAACGTTCAAATTCCTGGGAAAGCTGAGTAGGTGTAGGATGCGTGGGTGCCCCAGCCCTCACTCCCCTCAGCTCATCACCTGGATGCTCGCGCTGCCATTGCCCATTGCACTGGCGATCTGGCGCGCATCTACCACCCGTTCCAGCTCATCTGTTCGGCTGTTGCTCACCACCAGTCACCACCGCGCTTTGTTTTTCTCCCTTGGCTGCAGCTGAAAATGGATATGTAGACAGTAGTGTAGCTTGGCAAAGCCAGCCAGAGAATGTGCAGGAGGAACGTGCATGCCGCCTGTGACCTGTGACTGTGATAGCTAGCGGCATGTTCACTGAGCTGAGAATAAGGCTGCGACGGAATCGAGTAAAAGAAGACCCCTGCAGCGTGCCGTTTGTTTCGAACGAGACATCAGGATCTCGTCGTCCTACTTGCTTGTAGTAGGAGTAGTACAATACAACGAGTAATCAATGTTGCAACTAGGTAGGTGGCATCACGAGCTTTTGCAACACCACTGTCCACTGAGCTCAGAGCACGGTAGCTCAGCTTACTCTTCTGCGATACCCTTCCCTGACTGAACTCTCAATGAATCCTGCTAATGATGGCCTTCTCTCGTGACGCGTGGGACGATCACTATTCACTCACTTGGGGGCCGATGCACCGGCTGTGCTCTGCTAGATGCTACTAGTTCTCTTATAAAGCCCGGGAGAACTGAGGAGGGAGAGCGACAACCTAGCATCTATCACATTCAGCGACCGAGGCTGACCGCCACCACGCTACCACACGGTGGCAGTGGCACCACGCAAGAGATCAGGCGAGGCGACTGCACGAGCAAGATGGGTGGCGCCGGCGCCGGCGGCAGGAACGGGGCGGCGACGAGGCAGTACAACAGGTCCAAGGTGCCTAGGCTCAGGTGGACCAGCGAGCTGCATCGGAACTTCGTCCGAGCCGTCGACTGCCTCGGCGGCCAGGACAGTACGTTCATCTGTTCTTGTCTTCTCACGCGCTCTAGCATGTCTATTAATTGGTTTGATATGTTCTTCGTCATTTATGGTGCGGATGCGTTCTGATAGACACATACGTGTAGTATCTCTCTTTCTTTCCTCGCCCAAAAATGGCCTCGTTCATGTCATGTATGTGCGGTCTTGGTGATCCATGCTGACTGCATGCAGAAGCTACTCCGAAGCTAATTCTCCAGCTGATGGATGTCACAGGGCTTACCATTGCTCATGTCAAGAGCCACCTTCAGGTCAGTGCGTTTTTCTTCTCATCTTAATAACTCAGTACGATATAATATACTATCATGATGATACGCGCGAATTGAATACAATCATGATAATTCATGATCAGGAGCTCTTGTTACATATATGGCTAAGAATTACCAATGTGCATTTGCTTACGTTATACTAACTCAGCTCCCTTTTGCTCTCGGTAACAGATGTACAGAAGTTCAGGACATGACATTAGAAAGAGAGGTGAGACAGATATCGCCTCTTTGTCTTTATTTGTTTGTTCCTCTTACTCCCTGCTCAATTTCTTTACTAGAGCAATCTTCTTAGTTTCCCCCGGTGATGGAGCCTCTTTATCGGGATTTGGGATCAACAACCTTAGCTAAACACATCAGACCAACCTGATGATATACTACTAAACATCAATCAATCAATCATTAGTTGCAAGATTGCTCGGCTTCGGCACGTGCCATGCAGCGTATGTTCTGTTGTCTTGCACTTACACATGTGTGGCGCTAAATGGAAACTGGAAAGCCAAACCACTTTTTAGTGCCCTAATTCTGCACTTGACTGCTGTTAATGGAAAGCCAATGCAAACCAACTTTATATTACCTCTTCTCTTTTTCATGTTACCATTAGAGATGCAACCACGGCGGCTAGGACATCTGAAGCACTACTCATTCGCCATTGATGAGGGAGGCCCCAAGGAATTCATCTGCCCACCCATGAAAAGGTTTTTCACCTCTCCTGCATGCCACTTTATTCATCATCTTTACCATTCCAACAGAATGATACAAAATCCCTAACCTTTGGCGGCACACCATCTTTTCTTTTGCCTGTTTGGATGAACAGGGGGGCAGAGGCAGCAGGGCCAGAAGCTGCAGCAGCCACGGCCACGCACGAAAGCATGAAGGGGAACAGTGACATGGCCGGGGCTCCTGCTGGCATCCGCCGCTGCGGCGATGATTACACGCGAGCGATTCCCATGGGCAGCAGCAGCAGCAGGAGGATAACCGAGGGCCTCGTGTGGCAGTGGCAGAGGGATGATGCCGCTCGTGCTGCCACAGCCGCTTCCACCCTGCGAGAGCTGGGATTTTGGGTGCGAGGAACCGAGACCGAGACCTTCAAGGTACGGCGGGTAAAAGAAATAAATAAAAGAAAAGCTACTGAAAAGAAGCATTGGGTAAAAAGATGGTTATGAAAAGAAGATATCTCTCTCTTGTCTTAACTGCTTTTGCACACTGATCTTTCTCTTCACATGTCTCTCAAGTCTTCTCATCTGCATGCCTTGCTTTATATGGTGATCGTGTTCAGGATCAGGACTTCACGTTAGCTTGAAATGCATTATGCATACAGCATAGTAGTAGTATATCCCTAGCTAGTTGCTAGTTTTCATTAGCCTAAGCTAGCTGTTGCTCTTGTGAAGAATTCTTGGCTTGAACCTTGAAGTAGGCTGTCCAGAAATATGGAGGCAAATAAAGCCGGTGATGCATGCAGCAATGCATGAGTGGCCGGTGCTGTTGCCTGTTGCTAGTAGTAGCAGAGGAGTGCCAGAAATGGGTCTTGAGAACCTGAGCCACCCTCAGGCATTTGCTTCGAACTCGTCGACAATGATATGCCAAAAGAAGGGGCTTTTGCAGCACTCGATCTGTTCCCGTTCCACTCCAACCCGGCTGCGTTGCCATGATGACGGGCGATGTTGCAGACGTGCAGTAAGATGCAGATTCAGAAAGAACAAGCCCATTAAAGCTTCTCTGGTGCTTTGCTCCGGCCAACGGGAAAAGGGGAGGTACAGCGTACCGGCCGGCCGTTTGCTTCTGAATTCTCATGAAGCACATGATTATATACTGTAGCAGTTCCTTCCGGCGATCACTGTTGATCGTTGCTGTTTCACTGCAAAGAAACGATACGTAGATCTCAATTATCAAGCAGGGCCACAATCAAATACAAACTAGTTGCATTCTATTGCAGATTATTGTACATTTTGTTCTGAATTTTCCTAGCAAATTTAACGACTTGGTCCGTGAGAGTGACTGTGCTTGCTGTGTTTGTTTTGTTCTGCAGCTATCTTCCAAGGAGATCATGTGCGAAAACGGACGCTTCTTGTTTGGCACTGCTGCGAGAAGAGACGAAGCGGCCAGGAGAGGTTCGCCGTCGCGACGGCCAGGTCCAGCCTCCTCCTCCATTGCTGACCCAAAAGCTGTGGCCGCTGTCTCCTGGCCCAGCGAAGACGGCGGCTGCTGCGTCCTCCGCCCGCCGCTGTCGTCGACCAGCTTGAGTGCATGCTCAGGGCCGTCAGCAGGCAGCTGCATATTCGCCAGGCACAGGCAGAGAGTTAACTTGGACCTTTCCCTGTCCATATGTGGATCATAGCTTAATCACCGTGCTGAATTTTGTACATCAATGCCCCATGATGCATTGCATGCATGCATGCAGATGTAGTTCCGTTAGGAAATCAATTATTGTAGCGTGCATGCCACTACATAATTGGTTGTCTAGAACGAAGTGTGTTAATGAAGATCCCAAGGAATGACAGTTCACAATGTTACGTTTTATGCTAGTGGTAAATGCGAAACTGTCTGCTGGAAATGACCAGCAAATGGGAGCTTTCAAACATTTTATTGGTGTGACCTTCTTTAAGACATCCTCCCACAAACTTGGGAGGTGTTTGGATCCTAGCTGCTAAATGGTAGCACCTAAAATTAGCATAAGTAAGTAGATTCAAAATGTCCCAACTAACAGCCTAACTAATAACTTAAAGCCCTGTTTGATGCAAGGAGCTAATAGTTAGCTGCTAATAGGTAGCTCCTATCCAAATAGGTCTATCATAATTTAGCTGTATATCTTCCAACCAAACTACCTAATAGCAACTAAATATCAGTTATGAGTTTGACCTGTTAGCTAGCTAACTATTAACGGATCCAAACAGGCCTTAAATGAACTACCTAGTAGCTAATAAAAAGCTAGTAATTAGCTTCCCTAGGCTAAAATACTACTACTATTAGCTGACTGGTGAGTTAATACCACCACTAATAGAAAGCTATTAGCTGGCTTGCTCCTTCTAGCAGCTAATAATTAACTGCCCAGATCCAAACAGGGCCTTTAGGACAATTTCAGTGATCCATGTAGGTGCCCTATTAGGACTACAGTGCTGCTGCCCACCTGTCCTAACTCTTCCTCCCATTCTGCCCCTTACTTTGGCTGGCAGCTCCTGTACCTGCAGGAGATTTCCTGAACAAAGGAGATTCTCCATGTCCTTAAAATGTTTCTACTTTCTTGCAAGCATTCAAATCAAGGATTGTGTGTCAATGTTGTTTCAGAAAGCACATCAAGAATTTAGGTGTAAACTGAGGTTACCAAATGCACAATGTCTGATCATGTTGCGTGCATCTTGTAATTTTTGTATCAGGTATATATGTCTCAGCATAGATTTAACAGCAGAGATGACTACTTCAGGCCTGCGTATATATATACAACTATAAAAGCAGTGTACTCAATACTCATGTGCCATGACTACGCAAGTTTGCATGATGCCCTTCTCACCCTCCCTGCTGAAATGAAACAAACAGAATGATTATAAAACATCAGTCGCCTCATATGCGTGCGTGTGTTGTCCATGTCTACTCCATTTGAGCTGTGGTGTTTGTCAAAAGCCTAAGAGCCAGGAGCAAAGCTAGTTTGATGCAGACCACTGATCTGCTGGCTCAAGGATTGACAAATCCCATCCTCCGTCTCGTCCAAAAATACACTCGTCAGTTTCCGTGTTCCTTTGATGCTGCTGGGTAAAAGGAAACGGCATCAATCCTTTTGTCAAAATCACACGACCATTTACCACTTCCCCAAAAGCCTGAAAACTGACGGCATCTCGCCTCAAGTACAAATTATTACCATGATGAGCGGCACAGTAGATTACAGGGGAAAAGCACGGTGGCTGGAACAAAAGCCGTCGCAGAGGCTGGCTTCTTCAGCAACATGCATCATGCATCGTGGCTGGACACGATGGACAAAGCTCTGAAACAAACAGTGGAGAAACCATCATGGCCGGCCAGTCTTGACATTTCGGCACGCTGATAAAAAGAGGACGAGAAGCTAGCCTCCAAGAAGGCAAGAACTGGATGAACTCTCTGCTATGCTGCTACAAAACACAAATTGACCTCCCCAAAGGCAGACAGACGACTATTTGTGGGTTGGGCGGAGGATGATACATTGTCGAAGGCATCATGCCAGTGTCTTCTATGCTTGTTTAAAAACTCGCCTGGGGCAAAGGGGGATACATACATTGTCAAAGGTATCATGCCTTGCATGCTTGTTAAAAACTCGCCTTGATCATGGTTTCACGTCGTGATAAAAACATGGCTTTAAAGTGATGGTACTCTAGTACAAATAGGCAGGTGAAAAACACTGCATTCACAGTTCCCATTACAGCTACTCTGGTTGGCGAAAGGCACCACAGGATTTCACTTATTTTTTGTTGCTTTTGCATCAAGCACCAAAGACCTGACACAAAGCCGAGGTTTGGTCGAGATGAGTTCGGCTGGAAGGACGGATACCCCAGCCACCGAAGATCCAAGAGGTACCCCGGAAACCGGGAGCATCTCAACGAGTACCGCAACCTGGACATTAGGAACACGTCATTCACTTTACCAAACCATAAAGCTAGAAATAAAAAATCTCTATATTAATGCATAGAAGACACTGGGAGAATTAATGCAAAAGCAACTTGGCATAGTCCATAAATTATCTCAAAGTCCTAGTATCCCCCCGTATATGTTAAGGTAAGAGCATCTTCAAGAGTCTTTTAAGAAACTTACTCTCTAAATCCTTATTTGGAGAGCAATTTAAATGAAAAACACTCTCTATATCTTTCAACCCTCCAACTGTTTTTATATCTTGTGGGCATTCTAGATAATCAGCTCCACCATCTTTGGCTAGTGATAAATCAGGAATAGATGATATCAATATTTGTAGATCTAATTAAAGAAGCTGTTCGAGTGCATTTTCCTCACTAAAATCTCTATTCCTATCAATATGGAAAGATATAAAGAGACTCTTAGAGTTGCTCTAAAGAAACATAAATCTTAAAGTCTAGTACTCGTCTAATTTATATTGCATATGTGAAAGAAAAAATAGGTGAAATATTTCAAAACTCTAATATAATCAAATCAGAGGAATACAAGTTCATATTTTCCAGTAGATATAATAAAAGTTGTGGCCATTCCTAAGTTTGGTAACTTCAATGATCAAACAGTTAGATTAGTAGCTGCTACTGAAATCTGAAAGGTCTTCTGACTCTCTGACATATGCCCTGAAACAGAAAGTAAACGTGCTGCAGTTGCACTATGTCAGACGTCAACACCTGACCAAAATTATAGCAGTTTTCATCATGATGGCATGGAATAAGACCTTAGATTCACTAGTCAGCATTCAAAACTTTGTTGTTTTCCTATTTGGAGTCTTAGCAAGTATGATGTTCTTTGTCATCTAACCAGCAGAGAGAAACTATGCAAGCTGAGAATTGTCAGGCAAGGTTTACCTCAGGAGATTTTAGATCAACCACAGATTTCTCAGCAACGGACTTGACAGCAGCAGCTACCACTTTGAAGCATTGGTCCCTGTCCATCAAAGCTTGCTGTTTTGAACCTTCATTGCTGCTCTTCTCTGTCTCATCGATGCCCCTTCTATTATAGGCAACCGCAAACTGTAAAATGTTTTCGTCAGACACTGCAGAGTGTACAGCTGATGATGTTCTTCAAGTGCAAAAGTGAAATTTTGAATCATTAACAAAAGAACACGGTAATTTTGATGCATAACAATGAAGGTAATAGAGCAAGTGCCACTAGCGCCGGGTATTACATAAGATGTAGGAGACAACTTAAACAATACATGAATGATGAATCAGTGTATGAGACCCAATAGCAAGGATAACTATAAAAATGGTGCATAACAAATTGCACTATAAAATAGTATGAATTTGACTCCATTAAGCATTAATAAAATGGTTAGACAGAGATAACTGATGCAATTTCTACCTTTATAGGTTTGTCCTTGTTAGCCTTGCTCCTCGAGAAGTCAAGGAATAACTTTGACACAGTGGCATGCAGGTCTTCTTCTGATAGAACACAAGTTTCTTGAATAGGAAATATACGGTGGCACCATCTGTCAATTCAGACTTTACTAATTTAGACAATGTAAAAATCTAACAATCCAAGGAGAACCTTAGATTGGTTCTGAAACAGACTCTAAACACCAGATCTTTAACCCTTTAACTGTATGAAGTAGGATTGGCTTATAATCAGCGGCATCACTGTATTTTACATATGCAACTGGTCAGAAGAAACAAAATACATATTGATGTTCCACTCCATTGAAAAGAAGAGTAGTAACACAGGTTGCACAAATCAAACGCTAGAATGAAAATCTAGCAACATAAAATGATGGCATGTTTAGCCCCAAATAGACATCTCATTTAGCCATTGTGCGTTTCTAGGACACCATTCAACACTGGTCCCATTCAGCCAATAAGCAGAAAAAGATAGGCAAGAACCGCATGCCGTGTAGAATCACTAAGAAGGAAATAAAAAAATAATGCAGAATGGACACTGAATCAAGGCTGGCAATTTTTTCAGTAAAGTACAAAGTGTCAAGTGTCATGGGCTATTTTTTTCAGTTCCAGAAAACTTAGATAATATATTGTATTGGCCATTTAGACATTTCTACATGGCAGCAGCATCTTAATTTCTAATGTCAGCACTTCAGATTCTTACAATGAAGTTGGAACCTTACTGTGGAGATTTGAGTTTCGCAGATCTGAGTGAATGCAGTATTTCTGTAAGCATCTGAACAACATGAAGACCTCCACTAGGGAATTTAAAGAAGAGCAAGCCACTTCTTGATAGCTTAACCAGTGAGAGATTTGAAGTCCTGTCAACATTGTCATTCATCTTGGACTGGGGTGAGTTTGACTTTCCAGTGCCTCCTACCATGATGCCAAGAAGTGCACAAGATCAGAAAATAACACACACTATAACTATAAGGATACAATCAGATAACTTGCACTAACCAATTGATTCTGAAGCACTATTACTATTCCCACTCGTTACTAGTACTGCCTCTTCTAAACTTCCTGATGCCTCCAAGCTCAGTTTTCTTTTCTTCGCTGCATTTTTCTCATCACATGGTTCTGCGTGTTCGGAAACACCGCAATTTGGATGACCAACATACTGAATAAAAAAACAAGAAATGAAGCCTTCACATCAGCATATTTTAAATAGAGTATGTGGAAGCTAGAGTTGGAAAGGGTTTCAAACAAAAGATGTAAAACTGAATTTGTAAATGTCCCTTAAACCGCAGGCACAGTCTTAGAGCATCTCCAACAGTTCCCAATCTCAGGTTGCCATTTTTATTTTTTTGACAAAAACAGAAAAAAACCTTCTCCAACAGTTCCCCATCCCAGGTTGCCATTTATCCCAAGTTGGGAAAAAGAGCCTCCGCGCGTGTATATATGCGCGCGCGGAGTCGAGCGCCCATCCGTCCGTATTAGAAGAGGTGGAAGGGTTTAAACATAATTTTGTTTCAGCCTCAGGGTTCCTGATGTAAGTTTTCAAGAGGTGGAAGGACACAGATATAATTTTGTTTCTGTCCCAGGGTTCCTGATGTAAGTTTGATCTAAATTTGGCAAGTGAATTATGCCAAACTATTGGAGAGGGACTCTTTTTTCACTTGTCATATATTTTAGAGAATTGCCAAATCATAAAATTTGCCAAGTAAATTTTGGCAAACTCTTGGAGATGCTCTTAGCTAAGCTATTCAGTCGTTGGAGAAAAGACCACAGAATGATGTTGCAAACAATGCAACTCAAAAGAAGAAAGAAAAGCCTACACACTCAAGCATATAGCATGAGAAAGCCATATGCACAGAAGGATGATACCGTTAGTACTATTAGGTGGAAAATATAAAACTTCCTCTACATGTAGGTTTTGAGAGTGTGCATCAAATAGTGAACAAAATGCAGCTTGCAGCATAATTTTGGTATTTTGCCAAAAAAAAAAAAAAAAAAAAAGATTCACATCACGACATACTGTAAGATAGAATTCATGCACTAGAGTTATCTATTGTGAAAGACAATTAAATACTATAGAGCAAGATTGATGAGCGATGACCTCTTCAAGAATGGAAATGGCTTCCTTGGTTGCACTTTTCTCACGCTCTGTAAGAAAATGGAAAGCACATCAAGTTTGTAACACGCCCACATGCCTTCAATACTGAATCAAACTCTTTTTTGAGTAGTCAAAATTTCATAAAAGGGAACTGCAAGTGAATGATACATTATCATTTTTCCTGTGGAATTCGCATCTACTCCAATTGCACTTTTTTATTTGAGATTGTGCTGCAGGCATGCAATAACAAAGAGCACAGAGCTAAGTTCACTGAACAGAAGTTACAGGTGACCCACCAACTAAAATTATTTTGACAACACTTGTGAATTTGATTACTTAACAGTATGAACTCAGGGGAGTCATGCACCATTACAGGATGATGCAGGCAGTAATAAATTGGTATACCTGAAATCATGGGAATGCTCACTAGACAATGTATATGTTATTATGCTTATTGATTATGCCCACCAGTACGGATCTTACTAGTGCATATTGGAAATTTAACTCATCTAATATCATAGTTTCACGCTTTTGTATGATATAGACCAAAGCCTAAGTCTTCACACTTTGTATCCCCAATCATAAGAACTCGAACATAAACGCTTCCATTGTCCAGTCTAAATTCTACTAATTGCAGCTGTAGCAAGAAAATGACCTCACAAGACACGAATCCACAAATAAATCCAACAACGGAAACTTCATTGGAGAAATAATCTCTATAATTATTTGGAGAGGGAACGCACTGATGGGGCAGGTGATGAGGAAGCCGGAGTGCGAGCGGAGGAGGAGGGACCCTGATGCGCGGTAGTCGTAGCGCGGGAGGTTGATCACCGCGGCGTGCTGCTCCCACGGCTTTAGCTCCTGACTGCCGGTGGAGGCAGGGGCGTCGGATTCAGACTCCGGTGGCAGTTCGCGGGACAAAGATGGGGGTACGGCTTCGAGCTTGGCTTCCGGTTCCGGCGCCGCCAGGGGGGAGCCAAGAGCACCGGGCTCCTGACTGCCGGTGGAGGCAGGGGCATCGGACTCAGACTCGGGTGGCGGCTCGCGGGACAGAGATGGGGGTAGTACGGCTTCCAGCTTGGCTTCCGGTTCCGGCGCCGCCATGGTGGAGCCAAAAGCACTGGGAAGTACCAAGTACGGGGAGGCGGAGCGTTCTGACTAGCAGGCGGACAGTAGGAGAGCGTCCACCAAAAGCACTGGGAAGTACCAAGTACGGGGAGGCGGAGCGTTCTGACTAGCAGGCGGACAGTAGGAGAGCGCAAACTGAGCCTAGAAAGCGTATTTTCGTATTCCGTCAACAAGCCGGAATCTGCAGAATTGTCACGGTGCGTTTGGCTCTTCTGCTAGCTCGTCTCGCCTCCTTGGGCTAGCTTAAAATGAGTATGGATTTTTTTTTTGTCTATAATGCTGTAAAAAAATAGATCTTATATTTTAGATAATGATTGTTTGAGACAGTATAAGAGTCATTATTTTGGCCAGTTTAACCTGACGAGAAAAAATTAAACTCATCTGCACAAGTCATAAGATATCCTAACTAGAGTACCGCCATGATGTTTGGTTGTTTTATCCATCTAACTAATGTTGACTAGCCCGATAAGACTTAGACTTGCTAGCTTGATAGAGCTATTTTCCTAATTTTGTTCACTTGAGTTGACAAGGAAAATCATTCAAAGCCTTTTCTACTTCCTTGCTTGACGAGGCAGCACATGATTTAGCAAAATAACCAAACCGTCCCGTCTTACCTCATCTCTGGTCTCTATTAAAATATTATTAAAATCAAATTTTGATTAAAACTATGAAAGTTAAGGCCTCTTTTGGATTGAGGGTGAAATGAAGGGACAATATATGATTCTAGATCATAAGGATTTGGCTACTGTTTACTTTTTGGATAGCAAGAAACAATAGCAAAAAAAACGAAGATATCATTCCTATGGTAGCTATTCTGGAGCAAAAACGGAGGATTTCTACCATCCACTCTGATCCCTTTTTTCTGCGCGAAGACCGAGGCGTCCTTGTCTGTTCGTGCCATTTCTTTTCATTTTTTTGAAAAGGAAATATATTATATTATATTCTAACTTCTGCATCGATTAATGCATATAGTTTTTCCTGACACACACATGCAACATGCAGTTCCTTTGTTTCACTCGAGTCTACCAAAGGCCATCCTATTGATTTTCCTTAAACTGTTGAATCCTATAGAAAAGCATATGAATTCCTACTCTTTTCTTATCCCACCCTTTTCCTATGCTGCTTTCATCTTCCATTCAAAGGGGGTCTAATAGTTTGATCTCCAACAAAATGTAAATAAAAACTTAAGTAATTAGTTCATATAAACTATGATTAAGAAGTAGCTAAATTTAAAAGTTCAATAAACTTATCGCCATATGTAAAATACACCTAATATAATTTGTATCATTAAACCATTGGTCCATTGATCCCACTGCTTATGCATGAGAAGCCTGTGATCAACATAACTTACATGAGATGTGTTTATTTCTAATAGATGAGAAGTTAATCACAGTAAACTGAGCCTAGCTTAGTTGGTAGGTTACTTATAGTGAAACTTGTCTATTTAGCTTTAAGCCCTTGGCTTAACACGGTTGCTCGTAATTTTCTAAATTTATACAGATTTAACAATGTTGTGCTATAGAAAATATGAGTAGCATTATAAAGAATCCGATAACATTTTAGCCAAGAAAGGCAACTGTGAATTCACAACAGAATCTACAAGTTGGATTGTGGTTTTATTAAAAAAAATTGAGCTAACCAAAAGGAAACTAAAAGATATCTTGATTTGGCGCATGGGATATAAGTGAAAAAGAGATCGACGGAGACAAAGAGAGGTACTATTTATTTGGTTGCCTGAAAACGTGTCGAAGCTAGGCTCCACGTAGCCATTTTGAACCCGCAGCCTGGCTCCAGAAGAACGCAGTGGGCGGCCATTTTTCCCTGGCCAGGCCCTGGCCAGCCATCGGTGGAGTTCGCGTCACCTCTCGGGCTCATGTGGTGCGGCACTCGCTCAAGCGCAGCCAGGCCATGGATTCAACCGCCGCCGGAGCGGGAGGGAAGGTGAAGAAGGGAGCGGCCTCGTCCTCGTCCTCGTTCATCGGCGTAGAGCCTCCTCGTCCTCGCCGTCGACTGCGGACGAAGACCATGGATTCCACCGGATCGATGCCGCGCTGATGAAGATGACCGTTGACCTGGCGCTGGCGGCGGCGACGCCGCGGCAGGCGGGCGGCTCGGATGGCCACGACGCTGCTCTTGGACGCACCGCCATTGAGGACGCGCTCATCTGCGCGCGCAGCCACCATGCTGCTCGGTCCTCTGTGACGCCGTGTTGCTCGTTCACACATACCGCCATGTTGGTGGATGCCTGGGTCCCGTGCGCCGGCGTGCTGCTTATCAGCACATCTGCACGCAACCGTGCGGCTCGAGCCTCCACCTTCAAGAAGAGAAGAGCGAGCTATTTCGTGATACAGATAGAGATTTGGTAGCGTGTCGACATGCTGTGGGGCAATTAACTTTAAGCAAGGAGATTTGGGGCTGTTGTATTAGCGTGAAGCGCGGAGAGATTTGGGGGCGGTGGGATTTGGTGCTCAGTTGTTGGTTCCACGAGCTGAGTTTGAAGAAGAGCAAGGCTGTACGGGTGGGTGGGGTGAGAGGTGAGAGAGATTTTGGAATAGCAACTGTCAAAATAAACACAGTTTTTATATGGCTTGTCTTAAAAGATAGACTAAGCACCAGAGATCTCCTGAGACAAAAAAAAACATGGAGCTACCAGATTATAGCTGTGTTTTGTGTGCCAACAATATCGATGAATCTTTACCCCATCTTATGCTTTTTTGCCCCTTTGCTCAAGAATGCTGGGCCTGGCTGAACTGCTTTGTTCAATCAAGAAGAGTTCTATAAAAACCTGGAGAAGCTCAAACAGCAGCTACATCCCTTTTTTCATGGAGGTAATTATTTTGATGGGATGGTCAATCTAGAAGGCTAGAAACTGACTTATTTTCAATTTTTTGATCCACTCGGTTGAGGAAGTGAAAAGAGCCTTCAAATCAGAATTTGCACTGGTGCTTCATCGAGCAAAGAAGGGTTATTTTCCCCTTATTGAACAATGGCTAAGCAACCTGGCTTAACTTTCTTAGTAGCTCTTATTTTCTTCCTCTCCTTTTTTTGTTTCCTAAGCATTGGTGTACCTAAGGAGCCTTGTAACCTTGTAACCTTTTGTTACCTTTATTTTTAATATATTTGCTATAGGGGTGCAAACTCCTTTAGTTTTCATAAAAAAAAAGAGGTGAGAGAGATAAAACCCACCTTCGTAAGAACAAGGTAATTGTATCTAATCTATCCAAGCAACCAAACAAAATCTAGACAAATCCAGGCTTAGGCAATACAAGTGAACCAAACAACCATGATTAGCTTCCTGGAGCCAGGCTTGAACTGTTCAGGCTTAAATTCTAGCCAGGCTAGAAATAAGCCATGAAACCAAACACAACCTATAGCTTTAAGCCAAGAAGTTGACTGGACGATAATTATATATACAATATATGGCTATAGCTTTAAGCTAAGAAGTTGAGTGGACGATAACTATATATAACTAGGCTGGAACCTTTGCGCGGGAGGAGACGGGAGGGGGGGATCTGTTAAGAAAAAAAAAGAAAAAGAAAAGGGAAACGCATAAACAGTAACGGCAGGGTACTGTTCATGTGCATCATGAACAGTACACGGATGGGTACTGTTTTTTGCGGGCTGTACTGTTTTTTGCGTGACCTGTTACTGTTCGTAACGGGTGAACTGTTTACAAACCGCTTCTGCTCATTGCGGGTGGCACTGTTCATAGGAACGGTTACTGTTCATAAACAGTGTTCTGTGAGGGGGGCGGGCACTGTGCGCGTAACAGTGCCGTTTGTGAGGGGGACGTTGGTATACGCTTTTAGCAGTATAGGTTAGATATGTGTTAAGAGCAAAAAAAAGGACCATATTTAGTCATGTGAGATGCAGAAATGCTCAAAGGTCAACTATCAATAAGACAAATTACAACCTAATTTCTCACAAATAGTGCACATCGCACCAAATAAATAATAAGAGGCCCGAGAGAAGCAAACATGCTACTTCTAAAGAAAAGTACATCTTCAATTGTTGGTGTTGCCCATGTTTCAACATATGAGAGGCTTTTACCTTGAAAGGTTGGTTCATTTTTTTCCATCCGCTCCACATATAGCAATGCCATTGAAAGATCGATAATGCTTTTCTGACAGCTAGTCGGAGCTTCTTTACCATAAAATTGATGTGACCTACTCCATAGTTCGTAGGACTAAATTCCCAGCCGTATGAATTTGATTTGCAAAACCTAACTATAAATAAGCAAAATTTAAATATTTATATATAATTTAAAAGCTAATAGCTTGTTTCTTCCGCTCACGTGAACGTGCACATAGAAGCTCACAAACTAGCTTCTTATTTATTTTCTACTCATATTAAGATCTATGACTGTGGGAGAATTGCTGTCCATCGGTGCAACCTGTTACCCACGTCTGCCGCGTGTCCTGCAAATGCACGTGGCGCTAGATCACAAGTTGCGTCTCCTTAACGCTCAGCTCAGTGCACGTACAGGCACAGCTCAGTGCAATGGCCGCACGTATGCTAGATCACTATTAATTAATTTAAGATAGAGGAAAATTCATGAGCGGTAACTAAAGTTGGCAGCGGTTCTCACCTAGGTACCCGATCTCAGAAAATAAAAGTTGTGGGTTCCCAAACTAATCCCGCGCTACACCACATGTGCAAATGGGCCTTGGCCCAAGTTGGTTGCTTACCTGGCGCTCCACGCTGGCGCCGACGTGGATCCCGGCTTTAAAACTGGACGCGGCCCCTCCCCTGCTCCCTCTCCTTCAGTCTCTTCCCGACCCAGCCCCTGATTCCCCAATCCGTGTTCGTCACCATCCTAGAACCCTAGCTGCCCGCCCCTCTCCTCACTTCCCATTGCCATCCGGTGATTCCTCCTCCCCGATCCAAATCTGTCCCCCATCGAGGAAGGCAGCGCCATGGCCGGGAGCTCGAGTCTTGCGGGGTCTAGCACGGCGATGGCGGATGTGAGGTTTCCACTGGTGACATGCGACAAATGCAATTGCAGGACGGTGAAGGTGCTGACAGCTCGAACCGTTAAGAATTTCGGCAAACGCTTCTACATCTGCCCCACCCGGAAGGTATGGTAAAGGTTTGAGGCTTCTTAGGGTTTTGTCAATTTGGGGAATTTATTTGAACCTTCAGATTGGGGTCATTTGTTTTGATTGCAACGTGATGGTTCTGGATGTGCATTTTGGTTTTGGGAGGACGAATATGAGGGGTTTTTGATGGACAACGGTCATGTCCCTGAAAATCACAAACCAATATATGAGAGGAATGCTAACAAGGTTGTTAAGAAGAAGAATGCTGACAAGGGGCAATGCAGTTCACAGCTTCAGATTGGAGGAGAACCAGGCAAGCTGAGGCAATCTGATGGTGCAGCGGTAGAAAGTGAAGTGAAGATGCCTCTGTTAACAGTTAGCAGTGACCATGTAGCTGTCAATGAAGATGAAAACCTGATGGATTTGAGGCCTCTATTAGTTGTTTGTAGGGATATAGTTTTTCTTCTAAAGTGTGTACTAGTTGTGTGTATGTTAGTGGAGGGGACCCTGCTGTATGGGATGTTTAGGGAGGATTGAAATGTATCAATACCTCCTGGTAGTACCTCCTAGTAGTGTTGGTTGTGAGAATTGTATCAGTGTTGGTTGCATGTAAATTATCTTTTCTGTGAATGGAAACATTGGCATAAAACACAGATGTCAATGAAAAGAAAGGAAAGACATAACACACATATGACACAAAAGCCAACTTAAGAGTTCTGAAATTGGCATGTCAATATATTTCAGAGTTGTAACATTGGCATCACACATCTGTTTTGGTGCCATGATACAATGTTTTTCTGAAACACAGATGCTGCATACAGCAAACTATTTTGCTAACTAAGTAGCAGTCGGTGTGGCATACACAAAAGTGGAGAAGGTGTCTCCCCAAAAGCTGTGATCAGTAACTATTTCCCAAAAGGTGTCTTGCCTAACTATTTTCCAGAAGTTGAGTTAACTAACTACCTCCCAAATCTCTGTCATACACAAAAGAGCAAAAGGTGTATTGACTAACTATTTTCCAGATTAGTCCTTAGTTGGAGCCTTCTTCTGTCCCCTTGCAGTCCTCTTCCTCTTAGCTGTAGCCTTGCCTTCCTTAGTGGCTGTTGTTAGAGGCACTGGCCTAGCCAATGGTCTATTGCTGTTTATGAACACTGAATCAGGAAGTGGCCCTAAGGAATGATGTGGAATGGATGACTGTGAATCCTAGCAAATAAAGATGCAAGACAACATTATTGATTTTAGGAAACAAGGAAAGTATTAGTGTACTTGCTAACAGAAGACATAAGCATTAGGCAACCTTTTCCATCATTTGCATTAACATGGTGGAACTAATTTTAGACATCAAATGGGAGTATGATGCTGCATCACCACTTTGTGTCATGTGCTGAAATGATGATGGCGTAGTAGTTGGATCTTCATGGAAAACCTAAGAATTTTCTGGACCTTCATGTCCTACAAACTGAGATTCTTGGGTTTCCTAGAACGACACAAGTTCAACTATTAATCTGCTGTACTTAAACGTGTTACAAGAACCAGTATGGCATGATAAGAAGTTGCAGATTACCTGGAAAGTTGGATATTCAGACGATATTGGTGGAACCATCTGATCTGTCACATCATCTGGATTGATGCCAGCTTTCTTAAGCATACAACCTCTGACATTGTGGTTTTCACCTTTACAGTAGCTGCACTTGATCACCACACCATGTTTGGAAATTGATGGCCCATGTTTGCCTTGAACTTTCTGTGGTTCCTTTCTCCTGCACCGAGGTGGTCTGCCAACCTTTTTCTCATACTTTGGAGGAAGAACTTCAGGACCATTAACATTTCCCCACAATGTAATGTCTCTACATGGAATGACATTGCTTTCATATGCTCTTTTAAATGCATCAAGAGAGTAGCAGTCATGCACAACAGATTCAACTGGTATTCTTTCATATCTTAAACATGATACAGCATGCTGACAGGGGATTCCTGTGAGATTCCACTTCCTACATTCACAAGTCTTTGCTCTTATGTCCACAATGTACTGAAATTCCCTTTCAAGAACTTGAAATAAACCACTTCGTAAGGCATGGCATAGCATATGTTGGAAAGTTCTACATACTTTGCTACTTTCTTCCTAATCTTAGGACATATTGGACCAGCAAACTGCTCAGACAATTCCATTTGTTTGTTATAGTGCCTAGTCATCAATTGTTGTTTGATCTTTTCTAACATGGAAAGAATTGGTATCTCCCTAGCTTCCAGTATGTAATTGTTAAATACCTCACAACTGTTGTTCAAAAGCAGGTCAGATTTTGGAAATTCAGCAAAGTAAGCCCTTACCCAGGTGTTACAAGGCATCTTTTCTAACCAATTATATGTTGATTGGCTGAGTGATTTCATCTTGTCCATGTGAAACTTCCACTTCTGTTTAGTAGTAGCCCTTGCACATGTCCAAAGTTGTTTCTTCAACACTTCACCTTTGAACCCAGCATCTCTAAAATTGGCATAAAGATGCCTAACGCAGAAATGATGCTCTGACTTAGGGAATGTTTCTTCAACAGCAAGAATTAGACCCTACAGCAGAAAAAAAATAAATTAACATACAATTACTCACAATTACTCAGGGAATGTTTCGTCACAAATATTGGTTTCATTGAACTTTACCTTCTGTTTATCACTCATAATGGTCCATGGGTAGGTATTCATAATGCCCAAGTCTTGTTTCAGAGTTTCCAGGAACCATTTCCAGCTAGCTTTGCACTCCACCTCCATAACTGCTAGTGCAATAGGAAATATGCAAGTCATTGGGATCTACCAACAGCTATCAAAATCTGTCCACCAAACTTAGTTTTGATATGGCAACCATCTAAGCAAATTAGAGGTCTACAACCAGCCAAGAAACCCTTTTGCAAGCATCCAAGGACATGTACAAGGTGGAGAAGTGAGTATTCTCAACATTCAAAAAGAAACAACTTCCTGGATTGCTCCTTCTTATTTCCTGTCCATAGTTCCAAAGCTAATTGTACTGCTAACTTTCATCACCATATATCTTCTGTTTTGCTAACCTTCTAGCTCTACTTAACTTGGACCTCGAAGGAATCAGGTTCCAATCCTTTTGCACTAGCTTTCCCAAACTGGCCAGGGTAATCTTCTCATTTGCCCTAAAAGTATCCATGTACTTCTCTGCCAACCATTTTGAAGTACATTTTGCAGCACCCATTTCTTCTCACAATTGTGAGTGCCAACATATGTTTTAACCAGAAAGGCCTTCACTCTACTGTCTTTAGAGACATATAGGTACCAGGGGCAACCTTCAGCACAGTGTGCCATCACCCTTCTTCTATCATTAATTGGCATCTTAATGTCCACCCTATTCTTAATGCTGTACTCAGTGACTGCTGCTCTAACCACTTCCACTGAATCAAATACCATGCCAACCTTAAACACTGGATTATCCAAGTCTTCATTCCTGGAATGACTAAATTTCATATTCACTTGCCTATCTCTATCATCAACTGGAAGCTCAAGCTGTTCACCTTCACTGGATATGTCACTCTGATCTTCAAATACTTCTTTAGCTTTGTCCACCTTGAACCTGCTCCCTCTGGCTTTCTTTGCCTTTGCAATCTGCTCAGCTCTGTCCATACCTTCAGCTATGTCTTCCTCAAATAAGTCATCATCTCCATCATCCACCTCATTGTCACTATCCACAAAGTAGTTAGGATCATCACTGTCCTCTTCCACATCACCCCCTATGTTTGCTGCTGGGGTTTCCTTCCTTAGATCACTGTAAAATGTAGGCAATTTCTCTGCTCTCTTCTCCATGTGCACAGCCTTAACAGGGCTCATGACTTTTGGAAGTTCTGTCACTGGGTTCAGCACCACATCATCCCAGGAAAATCCACCAAGAATGTCCTCATGGTCAAAATACAGAACCAATGTCTTCACCTTATCAACCAGTGAACACATAGTATTTGTGTCTAAATCTGTTAGCATAATCCTCAAGGCATCTACCATTTCCTTTCCTGGAAGTAGCCAGTACACCTTCAATGCATTGCAATTCTTATAACCGAGTTGTTCAGCAAAATCACCAAACCAGAGAGTGGACCAAGTATCAACATGACAGTAATCAAACCAGCTTATCCTCTCATCCACATACGTCCTCATATTTCCAGTACCGACGAAAAATCCCCCATGATGAACTTCAATAGTGAACTCTTCGTTGTTTCCTACAGACAGGCAGCTGTCAAACCCTATCCCATTAACAAACCCCAATTTTCAATGAATCAAACCCAACTGTCCAACCCTAGACCCCAAAATCGAAACTTTACATACCAAACAACCACGATTACTTCAACACAATCGATTACCGCAACGAAAAATTGAATGCCTTTTCAATCAGAGAACATACCATACGAAGGCGGAGGCTCAGCCTTCCCTCGCAGTTTTGGAGCCATCGACGCCACCTCTGCGGAGGCAATGTGCTTTCCAACCCTCGCGGACTACACCCCGCCAATCCTTTCTCCTTCGATCTCCTTCACCGAGAAGCCGGCGTCGACCTAGGTCTCGGTGACCCGCCGTGGCCACCGAGACGAGAAGGGGCTGGGTCGGGAAGAGACTGAAGGAGAGGGAGCAGGGGAGGGGCCGCGTCCAGTTTTGAAGCCGGGATCCACGTCGGCGCCAGCGTGGAGCGCCAGGTAAGCAACCAACTTGGGCCAAGGCCCATTTGCACCTGTGGTGTAGCCCGGGATTAGTTTGGGAACCCACAACTTTCATTTTCTGAGATCGGGTACCTAGGTGAGAACCGCTGCCAACTTTAGTTACCGCTCGTGAATTTTCCTCTTTAAGATATGCAGACATATATGACCTGAACACCACTCACCAACATATTAGGGAGCCTATCTTTCTCATCTTAAATTCTATAGACTTCACCCATCTTCATCCTATAGTTTCTACTTAAAAAATTGTGAATTACAGTGCTTTGGATTAGTGCTGACATTCCATTTAATAGGACAACCACCATTACGTGACCGGTTACTCGAGTGGCCACGCCCTTACTCAACTTTTAAATGAGTATATTTTAGGTTTACCAAACCATTTCTATTCTTCAAGTTAGAACATTTCTTAGTTCCTAATTTGAACAGTGGGATTCTTAACCTTGTGCACTCCTTTTGCTATAACGTGATCAATGGCCTAAAAGAGTTACCTTGGTAATTTTAGTTGCAATTTATTTTCTTCGAACTGATTTGGCGTGTGGGGTATTTTCACAAGCCTGTTTAGACTTTTAAATGATGTACCCTTTCACATTGAAGTACATGTACTTTAGAGTAATCAGTTCGATGAGCTACAATTCTAAAGCATATGTTAGTTTTCTCACAGCTCAGGGATTTTTACTGTACATGAATACATTTTTGGACAACATGTAGAGTTCAGTGAACGTCGTTTATAATCTCTCTGGCCATTGTTTTGTTTCATAGTTTTCTTAATAGTATCAACTGATATCTAACAAACTTGCATGTGTATGCAGTGATCTGTTTGTGACGCATTTCTTACCAACTGTGCATCAACAAACTGCAAGCCAGCGATTTCTATGCATGGTCAAACCACTCCAGTGTAAAATGCATCGTCTTTCTGCCTCTTTATTTAGGCCTGTCATATTAGTTGCCACTGGCTGGTATAAAATGTTCTTTTGCCGCATATCTAATGTTCTTATTTTGTTCAATAATTTGGCTTTGATGGCAGCTATTGCCGTCTCCTTACTGGATTATCTTTATGTATAGAAATCACATAAAATTTGAAGTTGCCCTTTGCACAACAAAGAGATTTTTTATTATACTTGTGGAGGCGTTGGAAAGCATTTTCAGATCCTATGATTAGCGGGCCCGTGTGAGGAGAAAAGTTTAGAGATGTTTTAGGAGAGGCGTATCCTGTTTTTATAAACAGTGGGCCATACGCACCAAAATGCCTCCAGATGCTTACGCAAAAAGAAAAATGTAAATTTTAACTTAATTCCTTTTTCATAGTTCTTTGATGTAATCAAGGGTAAAACAGTAAATGCATACAAACTTATCATGTTTTGATTAGTATAGTTAGAATGTATAATTGAAATAGTATAGTTAGATTAATATCTTCTTTTTCAATTAAATGAAAAATCTTGAACTAGGTTTGTTTGACGAGCCGCCATCCGGCCATATGCACATCCCGGCGTCCGGCACCACCTTGCTCACGGCGTCCACAGCCATGAACCGCGCCGCCCACGCCGCCAGGCCAGGGAACTTGGCTTCGTCCAGGAGGTTGGTGCCTGTCGTATGGTCCACCGCTGAGATCCAAATCGGGTGGCTCCCGAGCGTGATGTCCACGAGGCCGTCGGCGGCGCCCTGGATGCTTGCTGCGGCGGCGGGAGAGTTGGGGGAGGGGGCTGGAGGCTTAGGCGGTTGGTGATGGCCGAGTCGGCGCCCGCACCAGCGCCCCTCGCTGCTCCGGCGGCGCCCTGCAGGCTTGCTGCGGCGGCGGGAGGGAGTGTGTGTGTGTGGGGGGGTTGGGGTGGGGTGGGTGGGGGGCTGGAGGCTTAGGTGGTAGGCGATGGCCAGCTCGGCGCCCGCACCGGCGCCCTCGCTCCTCCGGCGGTGCCCGTGCTCGGCGCCTCGCTGGACGCCATCGCCCTTCCGCTCCCGCTACCGCTCTGAATTGATTGATTTCGCATCTGATCCCTGGTCTTCCATATCGAATAGCAGCAAAGGATTTGGTCAAGAAGATGATGCGCCAAGATCCTAAGGAGCGGCTTACTGCTACTGCAATTTTGAGTAAGTATCAAACTCGGCCCTCGCCTCTTCCCATCCATTGCTAATCCTGGTTCTATTGATTAGGTTTTTTCATCATGCAAAGTGCATTGTCATTCATCTTCTTCTCTGCAAAAGCTTCTCTCTTTACAAACTGAGCCGTGGATATAGTGTCTCAATTAATACATTAAGCACACAGATGATCCATGGATTAGAGAGGACAGAGAGCACTAATACGCCAACACGATAATCAGTTGAACGATCACTATAATCAAACTATAACAAGCTGAAGTGGATACAGATAGCGTGCTTAATTCCAAGAAATCCAAATTAGTGTCATTTGCTATTGTTTGATACGAAGTAGTATCACTGTTTTCATCCTGGAGACTTTTGGCATATTGAAGGAGTTCTGTTTTAAAAAACCGTAGTACTCCCATAGCTCAGTCCTTGGAATTCATGACAATATAGCTCTTAAGCTTCCTCTGGTGTTTTCTGGGTCAGCTAATTAGTTACATAGCATGCTGTTTTGGTTCATTTCTTTCCCTAATTTTTTTGAAATTACATGTCATTTTAGTAACAGTTGGATAATCCCAATGACAGAAAAAAGTGGGTCTTGCATCTGTATTACTGGGCAATTGAGTTATACGTTGGGAAAATTTGTTCCCTTTTGAATGCTGCTCATATTTATGGAGGTTAGTTTCTCATGTCATATACTCATATTAATATGAGGAACTTAGGATAGTGTGCTGCTCATATTTATTTTCCATTAAATTTGATAATGGAAAGATTTAACTTGGAACTGGGGTTTACTAAATTAGTATGGGACATTAATTCATAAGCTTTAATATCTCGGCAGATGTTCTGTTAAATTTTATTTCAGTGTTGTTGGGTGTTTAACATGACTTACAGGCTTTATGTTGCGTGTCTTCCTCCTTTACTTGTGTTGCAGATTCTGTGAATGCAGCCAATTGTGCAGAGCTAGCAATGAAAGAAGATATTAATGTTTTTCTTGTTGGTGGTGCCTCCTTGAAGGTATGACAAATTAAATCCTTGCCTCACTCCGTTGCGGTTTCAGTGTTATTGCCTTTCTGCACACTAATCGTGAAATTAGGCTGTCTGAATTGTATAGGATTTGGACAGATCAGTCCAGATCGCAAAAGGGTATAGGAAAAAAGTATTATTTGTGGATCAGCTGATCACATGGATTTTTGTAATTGATAATTCATCTCCATAGCTGGTAATTAGAAATGTTTTGAAGGTTTCTGTCATCCTGTTACCTAAGTAGTAGTATTGGCTGATTCAGCTATCTTTGTCATCAATGTGCTTTAATCAAGAGTTCTTGTTTGGTGATCTTTCTCAGCAATGCGCTTTATTAATCAAGGGTTCCTTACATGTCACTCTTAACTGAATTTATCTAGTGAGTAGTGAATCAAAAATTGCTTTGTCCTTACATGCTCAGCGCCTCCCTGGGCACCATCGCCCTTCCTCCTGGATCTAATCTAAGGAATGGCGCTTCTGCCCATTATTTGATAGCATGCACACATCGAATTGCAGTGAAGCAGGTCCTACTTGAGCTGAGGCCACGCCTGTCAGAAGAAAAGCTTCTAGTTTCCATTGCTGCCGGCATCAAGATGCAAGACTTGCAGGTTAGTGTGCTATTGAAAATTCTACCATCTCTATCAAAAACATGATTTATGTGGAGGTGCCCAGTAGACAATGCATTGTTTCAAATATTTATGATTACAGTTTATCAGGAATACTGATAACATGCTGGTATAAATGGATAGTTCAGTATGTAAAGCATCTGTCCATACTCATTCCCAATCTCTTGATGTGACCTGAACAGAATAGAAGAATTGCGTATTGGTTGAATCACACTGTCCTGATAGTTTTGTCATGAATTTACATCTGCAAAGTTCTGTTGATTACAATTTTAAATTAATTGAGAGATTCTGGTTGTCCTTATGAAAATGTTTTTTTTATCTGTTGGGTGTAAGAAGGTCATGATTGGATTCTCAGAGAAAAATTGTCATACAGATCTACTATTTACATTACATGGAGATGAGTTTCTTTAACTTCATGAAAAAGTGGATTTTCAAAGAAGATTGGTTAGTAATAGACTGCTGATTTGGTGCCTGAGAAGCACGTACTATTGTATTTGTATATCATCTTCTCATCTGAGACAGCGTACTGTCGATATCCAGGCCTGATAACTTGAATCCTGCTCTTGTTTTCTCCAGGCCTGATAAGTTGGATCCTGCTCTTCTGCGTCCTGGTCATGTGGACAGAAAGGTAGAATTTGGGCTACCTGACCTGGAGGGCCGTACCCAAATTTTCAAGATGCATACACGTACCATGAACTGCAAGCGAATTATTCGTTTCGAGCTTCTAGAGAAGTGTTTTTCGGATTCTCCCAAATGGGCAGTAAGAAGTTTCTCTCAGGGGACGCGGTAGTGAACCCGTAATTTCTTATTGATCTGAACTTGTAAAGAGTTATTGCACTGAACCTGTAATTTGCATGTACTAGAGGTTGTACCAGCAGTGCAGCACATATGTGGTCATTGTCCCACTCGCAATAGCCTCTCCTCACACTGAATCCCTTCTCCTTAGCATACTCGTTATAAAATTGATATCCTTCTTCTTCATTACCAAACGTCTTCCTAATAATTTCATTGTACTCCAGCAAACAATCAAGATCCGGCATTTCCTCCTGCACCAATCAGGATTATGCCCACATGGCAGAAAAAAAAGCAAGCATGAAATTGGCTCAGGTAAAATAACATTTCCATGTGCAGAGTTTAATTGTTTCCTTCAAAAGGAATTCTGTTGGATTAGCTAAAACATATTTCAAAACTCCTAATAAAAGTTATAGCTCATCTAAACCAGTTTGCTTATTGTTCAGCTAATATAAAGCTAATAGGGGACATTTACATTGTAGTTCAGGCAACTAATATGCAGGATTTAGGAAGGCAATCGAACCTACAAGGGTTTCTGAAAACTGAAACTAATTTTTGTAAAAAATGATTGAAAACTGAAACTCAAAAACCACTAAAATAGACCCATAAGCTGTTAAGTGGAAACTGCAAACTAAACTGACTTTCTGCACACTGCATCTGAAATTAAGAACTGAAATTAATGCATGCTGCAATAAAACAATAAAAAAATAAACAAACAGCAAGTTATTAACATTTCCATGTGCTCAGGCCTAAAAGGGAAACCGAGTTTTCGTAAATAATAAAAAAATGAAAACTAAACTCAAATAACAGTAAAATAGACTAAAAATGACAGATAGAAACTAGAAGGGGAAGAGGTTGCTAAGATACTGCGAAATTAACTATGAACACCAGCATAACCATGCATACATTCTGATTACATTACATGGATCGTGGTGTTTGTAGCTACAAAAAAGAATGTGGAAAACCTAATATGACCAACTATACAAACTAGCTGGCCAACATTGAATAACTGAATCAATTTTATAATTGGAAATGAATATGAACTTGCACTGAGTTACTACACAAGAACAAAAAAAAAGAACACATAAGCATGCACTTAACAAATTCTGTGTGAACAAACAGATGTAAGCCAAGCTCACTGCTAATTCTGTCTTTAACACTGATTTGGTGCAATGAAAGCAGCAACAAAGCCTTTTTGCCTCAATCAAGTTGGGGTACACTAAACCTGGGACTCAACATGAGCCAGCAACAAAAAGGAAAAGTTGTATATACCATCATTTTGCAGACCAACTAGTAATTGTGATGGTTCACCTGCTGGTATATCTGCAACAAATATGTACCAATGTTAGGTTCAGCATCAGGATGAAGCATCCTTGCAGAGACAGACAGAGCAGCTTTTAACACTGCAAAGTAGCAACAATACCAACTTCCAGATTCAGGCATAAGAAAATTATTGCGAAAACAAGTCAACGATAGAACCAAGACAGAGATTTGATCCTAGCTGATTAAAATACACGTGGTGCAAGCAGTTCATCATGAATTCAGGATGAGTACTTCAAGTTTAAACCCATGCTACTCACTTTAATAGCCTAATTTGATCAGTGACTGCAGCTTGTACTTTCATAAGCATTTGCTGGAATCACATGGAATTACTATAAGGCACTGTTGTGTATTCTAAAAATTTATCTACTGAACAATTACAGTATGCATGTCAGTAATGAAATCTTATCAATAAATTTTGGGAAATTAGCCAAAATTACAGTATTGTCAGCATCTAGGAACCAAGACAGAGCAGCGCCTTACCGGAGAGAATGCAGCGAAGGTCGCCGTCCGTGTTGTGCCGCGCCGCCGCTCCGTTTCCTCGGGTCGTCGCCTCTTGCGCCCCCAACTGCGTTAGTGTATGGCGGCGGAGTCGAGGGCACATCGGAGATCGCGTAGGGAGCTCGATCTGGGGAGGAGGCCACCGGGGATGGTGGGGCAGCACTGCCTGGTCGATCTGGGAGAGGGCAGGAACGCCGGAGAGGACAGGAACGCCGGCGGCGACACGACGTGCGGGGCAGGGCGGCCGCTGAGGCGCGTAACGGCGAGGTTAGGGCGGCGGTGGCGTTTGATGAAGAGGGCGAGGGCAGGGCGGGGGCGACGGAGCAACGCCGTGCGACGGACGGGCGCCGCCGCGGCAGGCAACGGCCACGGCGAGGGCAGGGTGGGGGCGGCGGAGCAACGCCGTGCGAGGGGGCATGGGGCGCCGCCGCGGCAGGCAACGGACACGGCGAGGGCGGCGGAGCAACGCCGTGCGAGGGCATGGGCGCCGCCGCGGCAGGAAACGGACACGGCGAGGGCAGGGCGGGGGCGGCGGAGCAACTCCGTGCGAGGGCACGGGCGCCGCCGCGGCAGGCAACGGCCACGGCGAGGGCTGCGTGGCCCGGGGGCTCCGTGCTCTCTGCAGGTGCGGCGTTCTTTTTTCCGGAACTTCGGCGTCGGAAGGATGCGCCCGTGCGGAATGGAGGGGTAGGGTAGGGGGGGTAGGAAGGGCAGTGTGCAATGACTAAATTGCCCCTATGCGAAAATTAAATTAACAAAAACATTATTTAACTAGGCATTAAGAGGCATTAGGAAGCATTAGGAGGCATTTTCAAGTACTGTAAAAGAGCTCTTGCACAAAAAATATTTTGTATTCTCAAATACACTAAAATGACATCCTTCAACTACGATTGTTGCGTAGCCATTCTTTTTCCTTGATATTTTGGCAGTGTTGTTTCTACCTCGCTCTACCAGTGCGTGTGGTCTAAGGGCGCGGCAAAGCGCGCCTATCTTCCTAGTATACATGTGCCGGGATGCTTGTACTGGTCCAGAGATGCCGTTTTCGGAGAAGACGGCAAAGTGGTAGAGCGACGGGTCGGCGAGCTGCGGCGGCGAGACATGCGGATGGCGGAGGCGTTGGCGATGGCAAGACAGGCCACCACGCGCCCACCCGGTGCCCAGCACCATCACGAGCACGCGGCTTCTCGCCGGCCGCGACGGGCACTCAAATACCTTGGCAACAATGAACACGAGGACAAGGAGCTTCCCTTTCCTTGCGGAGGCTTTTACCTGTGCCATTATGAAATATGGTCGCTTCGTATATACCACTAAAAAAATTAAAGCGCTTACACATGCCATCACGTTAAATTTATTTTGCCCTGTAAGCCATTCCATCCAATTTTACCTCTAACGGTGTCAAATTATGGTGAAAAAAAATCTTAAATGCCCTCAAATCTGAACACCTAGCAAAAGTTGGTCGTTCCTCTGGTGCCACTGACCCTGACGCCTCATCGCTGCTACTGGCTGCTGTACGCGCAGTCGCGCACCAGCGCCTTCATGCAGCGCAGCGCCATGTTGGCCTGCTTCCGGACGTTGTGGCAAGCGGGAAGGCGTAAATGGCGAGGCGCTCGAGCTGTCCATGGCCCTATATATCCCGGCGTCCAAGCTAAGCGCAGCTGGCGCGCACGGGGTCGACGCGTAGTCAAGTCAGGCTGGCGGAGCGAGGCCGCACTATACGGTCCGACGCATGGCTGCTGCAAAGCGTGCGCCCGGACGCGCGCCGGAGTCTGCAAAACGATCGAGCACAGCAGGCAGCATGCGCTGCGCGAACAGGCCGCGCTGCTCGGCGACCTTCACCGTGTCCACGTCTTGCCGTTCGCGGATGTCCGCCTCGGCTAGAACCACGGACCTCTGCTCCTCCCTGGCAGGCAGCAGTGGGCTCGGCGGCGCGTGGACAAGCTCCATCCCGACCACGCGACCGACGTGCGTGCGAGCTCCGTCACGGGCACCGCCACTGGCGCATGGGTGAGCTCCGCACATCGGGCTCTGTGAGGGAGCAGAGCACGAGCAGCGCGGCAACGAGGTTGCTGTGACAAGCTCTACAACACCGTCTGGTAATCAGCAGGGGACCTTGCAGGATGTTCCCAGGCGTAGCAGCCGTGCCGGGAGACCGAACACACGATGGGCCGGTGAAGATTGGACAAGTTAAAGCCCAGCCCAAACACTTGCTTTAGTTTTCATTTGTGTGTGTTGCCGGCCTGCGTGCGGGGCACACATATAGCTGATAGCTTGCTCCTTTCGGAAGCCATGTATGGATTAAACAAATGTTCTGTTACAGCTAATCCTTCCTCGCTCAGTTCTTCTTCTTGCGCCTCACAACTCTGTTCTTCCTCAATCTTCCCTTTCCCTACTGCTGTGATTCTCACAGTTGCCGAGGCAGACAACCATGGTGACGCGCCAGCCATCTCTACCGACGCGGCATTGCGCCCCGCGGCCTTCTATTGGCAAGCTCCCCACCTCGATCTAGCACGACAGGAAGAAGCATGTGGGTCGCTGACCGTTTGACCCCACCAGAGAGAGAAAGAAGCAACATGATATGATTATGAGAGGGGCATTTTAGACATTTTCACTAGCTGGACCCGTATGCCAAGGCTGTTAAACGGTGGAAACTAAACAGAAAGCGGACGGAATGGCATATAAGGCAAAAAAAAAGTGTCATGGCACCTAGGTGCGTCCGGATTTTTTAGTGGCATGCAGAAAGTGCCATCTTTTTTAATGGTATATAGGTAAAACTCTCTTCCTCGCGCACCTCTTATCACAGTTGAGACTTGAGACACACCTCTTATCACAGTTGAGACTTGAGACAGTGAACTAGGGACTCAATAGCGGACAGAGGTACGTGGCGGCGAGTGGCAGCTCTGCACCGGGCCCAACGTGGGCGCTGGCACCGGCAAGCTCCACCCCGGCCCACCGTGGGCGCGGGGAGCAGTAATGGGCGCCGGCGAATTCCACCGGGCCGCCACGGAAGCGAGAGCGCTGTGCGTCGGGAGCTCCGCCCAGCCACTGCGGGGCGCGTGCCACAGGGCACCTCGCCTCGTCCACCACGGGCGTGGCACCGGCGTGCTCCGCCCGGCCGCCGCCGAGGAGGTCTCGCCTAGTCCGCCGCGAGAGCGGGACGTGGGTGCAAGCGAGCTTCGTCCGGCCCTTGTGAGCGCGCAGGGGGAGTTCCACACACGGGGGGGGGGGGGTTGGGGTAGCTCCACCCCGCCCGCCATTGCACCGCATGGGGGAGCACCGCCCAACCGCCGGAAGCGCGTGGCGAGCAAGCTCCACTCCGGTGTCGCGTGCATAGTTGCAAACTTTTTTAATGGCATACTTTTTTTTTCTAACAATACACCATGGCAAAAAGTTAAATATCCCGCGCAGGCCGCGAGCCTTTCCTTCCATTAGGCGTGTCCCTCTCTCCCTCCTCCGTCAAGACACCGGAGCGCGGCCGCCGCCATCGCCCTGACTGCTTTCCCCATGCCCTCCATCCGCATCCGCCTCCTCCACCTCCACTCCTCCTCCCGGCTCACATCCTCCTCCTCCTCCTCCTCCTCCTCTCCTCTCCTCTCCTCTCGATACTGCAGCAGCATTGATCGTCCATCCTCAAACCCTACCTAAACCCCCTCCCTCCTCCCCCTTCGCCTCCGCCTCCCTCCCCTGTTCCACCCCCAACTCCCCCTCCCCATCACCTCAGATGGCCAAAAGACCTAAAAAGCGTTCTTATCCGTCCCAATCTGAAACCCTACCGGATACCCCACATTGATCGGCTGAACAACAACGTCAAAATGCCTCCAAAGAAGAACAAGGGGAAGGGGAAGGCAAAGGAGAGCAGCAGCTGCAAGAAAGAGCAGGTGGATGGAATTCGGTTACCCTTTTCTTTTTCATGGAGCAAATTTGAGGCCAAATTACTTGTTTTGTTGTGCATCTTGAAGTGCATGCAATGTTTTCGTATAAACGGTTTAGACGGTGTTTAAATGGAATTAAATGGTTTTGTACAAATCCATCCAAAATATGTACTTGCACTTCTGAGAATTCCCTTGATTCAAGAAAGCCTGAACCTTTTCTGCAATGCAAACAAATTCTCCTTTTTTGATCAGTCCATGCATCAGTCATTAGGGAGCAACTGTCATCATCTTCTTTGTCTCTTCCACTTCCTCAAATAACAATGATTCCCGTAGCTGATTCTGGTTGGTTTTTTTCCACCAGTGCCAAAACGACCAGCCGTTTCTAGCAGTTGATCAAACTTTATATTGTTGATCTTGTTGAAAGATACACCTGAAACGAAATAGAAACCACTACAAATTAGATCAATTCAGTTTAGAAAGTACAAATACAGCAACCAATTGAATATTCACAGCAGCGAGCTACGCAGCGGCTAGCCGGCGCTGGAGTCAGCTGGCAAGCGGCACGGTGAGAGCAGCGTGGGGCCGGCCGGCGAGCGGTGGCAGCCACCTGAATGAGTGCTCGTGAATGGGGCTGATGGCGGAAAGAATGGAACCCTAAAGGGAACGAATTGGGCCTCTGCTTATATATATGAGCACTGCGAATTGGCCCAGTTTTGTGCACGTCTCTTGATAGACCAAAATTTCATTCCTGCCCATGAGCATCCATCTCCTAAAAGGCCCGTTTAACCCGTGTATCATTGTTTAGAGCCGTTCTGTGTCGCCCATTTTCTCTGTTTTTTGACCGTTTTGGACCGTCAAAGTGCTCTGACCATTTAGGACACCGTTTATGAGCTAAACAGTACGGAGAGCTACTGTTTTCATTTATAAAACCATTTATACGCCTGTTTAAGCGAACACTGAGTAGAGTAACCTTCTAACAAATTTGTGTTTGGTGTTGACAGGAACACTCAACTCATGTATTTGACAGTCTTAGATGAGTTAAATCACAGCTATCAGGAAACTATGGAGGTAATCCCAAGGGCATTGAGAGAATTGTTACTGGCTAAGGCGCCAAAAAGGAAAAATGGGAAGACAAGACTAAGACCAACCGCACTGCTGTGCGGTAAAGGCTCCGGTACGTGCCACGCATGCTCGATGGCGGAGGAAATCAGCTGCAGCGGGGTACGCGAAAACGTCCTGGACGAGCGCACGCACGGTATTCTCGGCGGAAGGGCGGACGCACGGTACCGGCCGGGGGCCCCACTGAAGGACGACAGCGCGCGAGACAGAGGCATGCGGGAGGGAATCTTAGGTAGGCCCTACTATTTTAACTTGAAAAAACATATTTTAATTTACAAACCATAAATTCAAATTAAATTTCGATTGCACCATTAAATTCGTTGCAATAAATCCTTCAAAACTAGATCCCACATGAATATATTTAGATAAAGTGACAAGCGGGCCCACAGTGGATAGAGTATGATATAGAGGATAGATGGATGCGGAAGAATCAGATATAGAGGAGAGAATCTTGCTGACTAGGCAGTATAGAGGAGAGAAATAGAGGACGATGAGTGCGGATAGCCTAAGGAGGGTCCATAAGAGGCTGTACACAATCAATGAAGGAACATTCCAAATAAGGATAATGCCGTCTCGCAATTCGCCCCATGAAGAACATCTTCGGTTGTTGTTTCGCTGGTGCGATCTTTACTACATCGGCTATCACTGTAATGGTATGCCATTTCAATCTTTACAGAACACTAATGACGTGTTTGGATACCACAGCTAATCAATTTATTTATGTATAAATGCTAGATACTAGTACATGGAAAATGTCTTTAATATCTGCTGTACTTGTCTATTTTTTGTGCGTGCTATATGGATCAGGGAACCTCTTTGCAGTAGATATTTGTTCCATGTTTCTAATGCCAGTAGTTGCATGTCAGTTTATCTTTTGAGTTCTGAAATTTGTTGATTTTTTAGGTGTCTAGTTGACCATTTTAAATCAAAAGCATGGTGCTATGGTTTTTGGCATTTCATAATTACCTATTTGATTGATGTGAGATGCACCAGGATAGCACCTACTTGCATGGTTACATTGCCATCTCGTTTCTGTTGTACTGTGGTGAAATAGCTGTTTCAATAGCGTAGTTGCCTAACTTTTTTTATGTGTCTCGATTCCTGCTGCCAGTAGCCACCTGACAGCTAAATCTTGAGTTCTGAATTCTATTGGTCTTGAAAGCCCATGCACTCAGTTGCTATGGCCTTCAGCGTTGCATAGTTGCCTATTTTTCATTGACGTTTGAGAATGCACCAGGGTAGAACCACAGCATGTTATTTTCCTGTATGCTGATTGCTAGGCAGTCTGGGTGCTGTTAAGACATAATGTGTCTAGTTTTGTAAGAACCTCATGGAAAACTTAGTGGCCCACAATTAGCAAAACATATGTCATTTATGTGCTACTGCATAGCTGTTGTTAGCTTCCTGCATGTAGTAACTGTTTCTCATCAGAGAACAAGTACAAGGGAAAACCTGTGTAAAGTATTCTCTCTTCTGTTCTGTTCCTGCGTGCATCTTTTCTGTGGCCCTGTTTGGATCCATGGAACTGAAACTTATTCCAGGAATCATATTCTGGACATTAGATTCATCAGGAAATGGAAATCCTAGAACTGATTCAATTAAATTTTCTTATTTGGGTTGCACATGGAATTCTTTTCTATGAATCAATTTCAAATGTTGTTTGGATGTTTAAACATGGATCTCCAAACAAAGCTCTGTATCTCTAAGCATGCAAACATAGACAGGTAAACTTATTCTTTGTCAACTAAATAAACCTTCTCTTACACAGAACAAGCACGATCTCTCTTTCTCTACATAAAATAAGCACAAACTATCAAATTTCTACACAGGAAACCTCTCCATATACAGAATAAGCATGTCTTTCTACAGAAAACATAATACATATCTCTCTACACAGAAAACTCAATCTCTCTTCCTCTCTATATAACAAATTAAACTATTGCCTGCATCAGTATCCTTGTTTCTCTACAAAAATGTTAAAATTGTCTAGCTTTAGTTGGAACGGCCAGTGGCGGATGTAGGATGGGAGACAAGCGGGGGCTAAAACAATGGATATATTGATTTGTATGAAGATTTAATGGTGATTTTAGGTTTTTGCTACAGTAATTTTAGTGCTAATTAGGTGTTTTAGGGGGGGCTGGAGCCCACCCAGCCCCCCATGTAGATCCGCCACTGGGAACGGCTAACACAGCAAACCTAAGTGCCTGTATCCATTTTCCTCCTTGTTTCTCTGCAGAAAATGTGAAAAGTAGCCAAATCAGAAAGAGGAACAGAGGAGCATACATAATAGTAGCAGGAAAAATAATACATATACGACCTCAATTGTACCATGGCTTATTGGTCCAAGAGAAAAGGAGGCTATATATACAACTTTATCAAGCAAACAAAATTGGGACTACTTCCCATCCATCGTCCAAATAATTTATTAAGCCCAATTCAACTAATCCACGTAAGAGAACATGTGCTACTGCTTCATGCATGCATCTTTCTATTCTTCAGTAGTACAGAGCATCTGTGCTACTACATTATTGATTGATGAAATCTTGAGCTGCAACTTGGTAAATTATATCATATGCGTTGCTTGAAAGTTGGAGAACAATATGTTTTTTATCATGTGCTGCAGACATTAGTGCTTTACAAAGGCAAATTGCTGAAAATACCAATTTGGTAGATGAGGATCAAAATATGAATGCCTTTTGTGATAGTACTGCTAATGGTTTGCTAGCTAGAAGAGAGTGATTGGGAGAGGAAATTATTATGTTCAATAATTTTTTTGTTTTATTTATGCACATGTATATGGTTGGTTGGTTGAATGTATGCACCATATGGTTGATTGGTTGAATATTTGTATGCACAATGTATATGATTTGTAGCTGCAGAGCAGAGCAATGTGCCACTACAGGCAGCAGCAGCAGTAATGCGCTGCAGTGGCAGCAGCACGCTGCACATCACAGCAGTAGCAATGCCAATACAGTTAGGGCAGTAGGAGTAGCACAGGGGCTGAAATGACTTTTGACAAGATTATAACTATTTATTAGCTCATGTTTCCAAACAGCAATGGATGTGCAATTTCATTAGCTTACCCAACTCACTTTTTTCCAGACACGTGGTATCTTTTTGAAGACATTGCAAAAATGGATCCGCCACCACCATCGCAACTCTTTTACAGGAATCGGAAGCAAGGTGGCATAGTTGATCTTCCGTTCTGGACAAGCTATGAAAGCCTAGGTGGTTACAACATCTTTGTTGGCCCACAATCCTTTCAGAATCTCTACAATGCACTGATGCAAACAGCAATGTTGAAGCAGCAAGGGAATCTTAATGATCTGTTCAACAAGTGCCAAATGTCTCTGCCTGCAGTGGTTTTTTTCAGAAGCTTTGCGGTTTTCTTTGTTCCTCCAATGGGTTTGTACCCAGACTAGCCTGGAAGTTCACAGTATTGGAGATGTTCGTGTTCCTTATGAATATCACACACACTTCAATTCATGGGGATCAGATTCTACACAAATGTTTGATACAAGAGATGGTGCCCCGCCTCAAGATATTGCAGGTCGGCTGGCAATCCTTAAGACACCGTTCGAGACCGTGATAGTACCTATCATAAGAGGACCCCATGAGCTGGCTGCGTCTGAGTCGTCTGAAGATGAGGTGTAGCTTCAGCCAAAGATAGGTAATTCATGCCTTGCATTTTCCTTTGCTTGACAACTGCAATTAATATTGAGCACAATTCTCTTGTGGTGCCGCGCTGTGTACTGTGCCGGCTATTGTGAAGCTGCATTTTTGTGAGGTTCAAAAAGGAACTAAAGCTTAGTAAAGACTAAATATTTGAGGAAGAGAGATCTTTTTTATATAACTTCTATGTATAGATATTGTGGAATGAACTGAAGATTAGAAAGTTTCAAAGTGAAACTTATTTTAATAATATAATATAGCTACGAAAGTGTTTCTATACATAGAAGTATATTTGCTTTCTTACTATTCAGAAGGTAGTTGACAAAAACGAAAGTGGAAAGGCAACACTACTTGTGCCTTTTGCACGGAGAAGGGAAGTGGTCATCACATATTTTTTGAATGCCTAACGGCCAAATACATTAGGAGTTTGTTGGCATATTCCTTGGGGTCTGATTATTGGGTCTCGATTAACAGTACTCTCCCTCAGGGATCTCAGATGCATGCTGTTGGGTTATCTGCTGTCTGTTGGGCAATTATTTTGCTTACCAGGAATACAGTGTGCTTCGACAACAAGAGAGTGAAATCTCTTAATGAGATTGTGTGTATGATTTGCTCCCTTACTTATTGGGCAGGTTCATTGAAAGAAGACTTGAAGAAGCAGGTTATCTAGGGAGGAGCAGAAGAAATGAAGACAGCGGCCCTCTTCTTGCACATCTGCACGTCCAGACAGAACATGTAGTCGAGCTAATTTCAGTTCCATCTCAGCATAATGGCATAACTTGTCGTATTTTGTTCGTGCTGATGTGCCTCCCATAGGTCAGAATTCACTACTAACCCATTGGCCATTGATAACTTGTCCAATTTTTTTGGTGTTGATGTGCCTCAGCATACATATTTCGTCTTTGATATATTTATTGCGCATATCTCTGGCCTCCTTTGCTTGATTGCTTCGTACAATACAGGTATGGATTTTTTTTAATCCCTGCGTGTCCTGATCGATCCACTGCCTTCCATGTATTAAATCTGCTTGATAATGCGTGACCTGTCGCGCATACGCGCGCGACCCTCCCCTGCGAAGTGAACGCGCGGACTGCATGCACTAGGACGAGCAACACCACAGTACCAGACCTGAGGAATCGCAACCGTGCCCTGCACCAGTGGCGGACCCAGGATTCAGTCAAGACTAGGGCCAAATTATGGTCGCGAAAAGCTGAATTAATACTACGTAGTATAATAGTTGGCCGTTCGGTTTTACCGGAACGGGTCGTTCCAGGCCGGAACGATTCTTGCCTTATACAAATTTGCACCGGTAATCGTTCCGGTCTTAACCCATGTAACCGAACGGAGCCTGAGAGAAAAAAAATCGGAAAGTTCTAGTATATCTATATCTTGTCATGTCAGAAACGATCGTAGCCATGTCCATCCATTCCGAGATTATTAACCGCGTTGCACTGTGGACTTCTCTTTTAGTAAGTACAAGAATTGCAGGGGATTTAATTACTTCGTAAATTGGATCAGGTCCTTCTTGAGGCTGCGGGCCTGCTGCGTGTGAACTGTGAAGAGCTGGTTGATCTTCTCCTGCCTCTTCTTCTCAATGATGATGTGGTTCATCATGAATCCCACACTGGCGAGCGATGAGTACACTAGCTATGAGCGGAGAATGAGTGAGCGAGCATCCGAGCAAGACGGCCAGAGCCCAGAGGGGCGAAGAGCTAGACTTGGACGCAACGAGAGAGCCAGAGGAAGACGGCCAGAGCCGAGAGGGGCGAAGAGCTAGACTTGGACGCAACGAGAGAGCCAGAGAAGCGTCAGTTCCTTATTAGTACCTGCCTGGGCTGGTTAGCATTCTGCTGAACTCTTCAAACTAATAACTAGACAAAAAAATTACTGAGGTGTACCTTGACTACCTAGGCCTTGTTTAGTTCGTGCGTAAGTTGCAAGTTTTTCCACTCTCTCTCCATCACATCAATTTCTACTCACATGAATAGAACATTAAATGTTAGTGAAAAATAACTAATTATACAGTTTTGTTGTAAATCACGAGACGAATCTTTTGAGCCTAGTTGGGCCACGATTGGACAATATTTGCCAAATACAAATGAAAGTACTACAGTTGCTCGGATTGCAGAAACTTTCAATCTGAACAAGGCCCCAGACTACGACTAGGGCCTTGGCCCTAGTGGCCCTAGGCCTAGGTCCGCCAATGCCCTGCACGGAAATCTAAAAAGGCAAAACATTTTGTTTAAAAAGCTATAACTTTTAAATGGTGTATCTGTTTTTAATTCTGTTTACAACGACATGTTCTGTGTGACAGTGGTGGAGCTAGAGCAAATCTGAAGGGGGGTGCACGTGCCTCTGTGTTTGCAGGAGTTTTCAATTTGTGGGTGCATATATGGTGAAAATTTAGCTCTTTATACTGTTTTTAAAATTTTTATGGATGCGGCCGCACCCAATGAGCTGACTATAGCTCCGCCCCTGCTGTGTGATGACATGAACAAAACTAGACCCCAATTACCGATGTTTTCAAATTTTTTATTTTAGTAGCAATTTAGATGTAAAAATATTCTAGAAGATTTATAAAATAAGTAGCTATATGTAATACTTAACTTGCTACTCTAAAAATAAATGAAAGTTTTTATATGGTAGCGGCAGCAGCTTCTTCATGCCTGATGTGGCAGCGGTCCTAGTCGATTCTTATCCTTCATCCTTGTCTCACCTGTGATGAATCTCGATTGCTTGTAGGTGGAGGTCTCGGACGACGTCAACTCGTGATCTCACCGTCTCAGTGATCTCAGTGAAGTAAATCAGGGGAGGGCAACCTGCTTTCGGTTCGATGAATATGCACACACGTACTCCATTATAAAAAAAGTACCTATAAGATACTATATTACTATTATTCTAAAATGCATGTGCAGATACTCCATTACAAAGTATGTATAAATACTCCATTTCAAAAAGTATGTACAAATAGTCCATTCTAAGAAGTATTTGTACAAGTTCATCTGCTCATCCTGCTTGGCTAATAGTTCGCTTTTTACTGGTAGAAGATGGACACTAGCAGTCGTATTAATGATCTATGCAACCGTTTTTAGTAAAATCATCTCTACAAACGGTTTCAGAAAAGAGTATTTTTGTATACCTTTTATTAAGATAAGAGTATGCTTGCATACATTTTTTAATCATGTGATACTTTCTATATTATAGTATCACTTGATACATGTCAGATTTTAGTATTTACTGCGCTACTTGTGTGTCCTCATTCTCTTCACTTGATACTTTTTCATATTGTAGTATATATGTAGTATTTTTTACGGAAGTTCCATATTTTAGTATCTCTGGTACTTTTTCACACTATCAGTTGATACTTTCAGACGAGCTCTTTCTTAAAGAACTTAATTCAAGATCACTTGCAGCCACGAGCAAATCTGAACAGAGTTGTGTGGTTCTAAAAGCTGCAAAGGGGATAGTGCTTGGGCCACCAGTGCCCAGAGTTTGCTCACGTTTGCCTGCAAGGAGAAAGTTCCTACTTTAATTTCTCATGTGCTTTGTGATGCTACCGTTTTAATTTCTCATGTGCCTTGTGATGCACCGTCTAGCTAGTACAGGGAGATGCCATTGAGTAACATGATGCTGTTTGTTGTCCATGTGCTTATTTATTTGTAATCATATCCAGTTGAAACAAGCAGATCTAATTGCTCACTTTCTTGCAGTATCAAAGGAGATTATTTCAAGATTAATGAGTCTACATGCTTATTTGAGGTATGCTGCTCAGAGCTTTCATATTATTGGTGTCATATGATAGTATCTCTTCATACTTCAGATATATATAAGAGTATTATTTGATACCTGTTTCAGATAAATTAGGAGTACCACTTGATGCATTTTAAGATGTTGGTACCACTTGATACTTTTTTTTTTTTTCATATTAGTGTATAAATTCATACTTGTAAGTTGCTCGTACAGATTTAAGAGTTCTGTAGTTATCTGGATTCTAGTTATCCAAACTAGTACATGAGAGTATCACTTGATACTAAAATTAATCTTCTTCTAATAATGTTATCAAGGTGAGAAGGACGCCCAAGAGCCGAGGAGTGCGTGACTGCCATGGTGTTACGAGTTACAGATGCACTAAAGATCCATGATGACGAAGCTCTTCATCATCCAACGAGGACGAAGCTCTTGATATCTGTGATTCAAATATTTGCCAGCTCGTTCTCTACCATTTAAATGGAAATACTCCCTCCGTTCCGGGATATAAAGGCGCGCACGTACTTCAAAATTTAAACTTTGTTATCTTTGACCTAATAATTAGTCTAATAATATAAATTTTTATTGTACAATAGTAATAGCATTAGATTTATCTTCAAAAATACTTTCTAATGATACTTTTATTATTATCATAAATTATATATAATAATGTAAATTAATAGTCAAAGTATGATTTTAAATACCGCACCAAGTATATACATCTCGCTTATCTTTATTTCTTTGTTTAGCTGCAATTGAGCAGACGAGCGCTACTCTAGTGCTTGAGCGCGCTACTCTAGTGCTTGAGCCAACGTGGTAAACATGTAGTCCGCCTTTATGTCGAAACCACGTTTGATGTTGTCCATCCAATCACCCTTGTTGACCATCCGAAGACATCTTGGCCGTCTAACCATGCAACCAAGGTCAAGTCAACTTGGATTTGTCTTCACTTTTTTCCTCGTTCAGGACAACACGACTTCCTTGTTCAGCTAAACCCTCGTTAGCGTGATCGACAGGAATTTGACACGGAGTCAATGCCAGCGGCATGGCCTTGCGCGTGCGCGAGGGTGAGCACTGAGTGAGTTAGAATCCAATTTCCAATAGAAGTAGGACGAATTATCAATGTACATGGGTATTACGAAGTTTAGAAGTTAGATTAGTCTCGCAGGGAAAGAAGGAATCGGAAAACAAATAGCACCGCAGGTACACTTCTATTTGAACTCGTAATCAGTAATTAACCATGTATCTAGATCCACAAAAGTATAGAACGGGGTCATGGACGAATATATGAGCACGATTTATTATTACAAGTCCGTGTCATATATATGCTCCGTGACGTTTTGGAATTAGACTCCGTGATCGCACTGCAGGCGTGAACTGTTCCCGCACGTGTTGGAATCAGACTCCGTATTGTGCGTGCTAGATAATAGATATAAGAGTAATTTTGTCTCTTTATTATTAAAAAAATTAAAAATTAAAAATCATTATAGTAAAGTAATAATAGTAATAGTATAGTGATAGTAATAGTAATAGTAAAGTAATAAAGTAAAGTAAAGTAAAGTAATAGTAATAGGTAATAGATATAAGAGTAACTTTACATCCAGCCCCTTGCAAGGGTACCCCCTGAAAGAAAATAAAATTACATCTATTAATCTTTTTACGTGCACTACTCAAGGTGAGTTGTATTGGGCCGAGCCGAGATCGCTAGGGGCCGATAGGCCCGATAGCTGCGATGAAGGCGTGCGCGAGTCGAGCATCTGGTGCGTTGGATGGGAGCGGTGTCCACGTGGCAGGAACCAGGGATCGGGTCCGCACTTATAAGAAAGGGTTTTTTTGGTTTCTCGCCATTACAATTCTTCAATTTCGGAAATATGCCATTACAATTCACCTATTACGAAATTTGCCATTACAATTTTTCTTTACCTAAGTCTTGCCATTTTCTACGTCTTTCGAAAGTGACTAAGCCCATTGTCGGATCGTATACTTGTACTTATCTCTTTGCCTACATCCCTAGTCGGCGTGTGGGCCCCACTCGTCGGGTTCTTCTTCAACCTCCAACTCGTCGAGAGGGAGTGGGAGCGGGCGCTTTGTTGCAGCGCAAGAGATGCGCCGTGGCGGCCGACTCGCCGCCGCCGCCGACGCCGCGACGCCCGCCGCTACGCCGGTCGCGCGGCAGTGGCTTTCGGGCGCGCGCGCACTCCGCGAAGGCCACGCGGCGGCTTCTCGCCGCGCTCCGCCCGCACCGCCGTGGCGGCGCCGCTGCTCGCGCAGCGCCCGCGTGGCCGCGGCAGCGGCCGTTGCGATGCTCCGCCCGCTCCGCCTTCGGCGGGGCGGCGCGAGCGCCAAGGTAGCAGCGTTGCGGCCGCGCGGGCCGCCACGTGCTCCGCCGCGGAGCCGCAGCTGCTTCTTTGCTCGCGCGCGCGCTCGTCGCGCCCGCCCGTGACGCCAGCCAACTTCTTTGCTCATCGCCCCCGGGGAAGACGCGGCGACTTCTGCAGCCCCGGCGTCGCGTGGCGGCGATCGCGGCGGCTGCTCGCCGCTTCCCCTCGCCATGGCTGCTCCCTTCGCCGCGTAACGGGCGGCCGCCGGCGGTACGCCGCGCGCCGCCGCGATTCTTTTCTTTGGCGCCTTGTGTGTGGCGGCGGCCCGGCTTCGCTACCACGCCCCGTGGTGCCTCGCCTGCGGGCGTGGCGATGGCGGCCGCTTTCGCCGGCTCGTGTGTCCGTGGGCCGGTGGCGATGCGCTCTCTCGTCGAGTGGAAGATGGCGGAGGTTGAAGAAAGGCCGACGTGTGGGACCCACACGTCGCTGGATCGGAAGAAGAGAAGCAATATGTATTTTTTTGTCTATATACGGAAGATATACGGTCGACGGTGGGCCTAGGCTACCGGAAGGCGTAGAAAATGGCAAGAATCGAGGTAGTAAGAGGAAAAATTGAATGCAAATTTCGTAATAGGTGAATCAGAATAAGATATCTCCAAAATTGAAGAATTATAATGGCATGAAACAAAAAAAAAAACCCTATAAGAAATCCTCCATCCTCACTTTCATCCTGCACTCGCGAAACCCTAGCCCCTTTTCGTCTGCTGTGGAGGTACACTGGTGGTGGATCGTTGATTCTACTCGTCGTCGATCTACGTCAGAGATCAAGCTCTTCTCTAGGGTATGCTCCTCGATCCTCTCTTTTTCCGACGCGAATTCGTTTTATTTGGTCACCAACAAGGATCGAGGAAAAAACATCGTGTTTTCCTCGGAGATGGAAGGTGGTTCTATACGAAGGACAAGCTGGAACTGATGGAGCAGAATCCGAATCATCAGACCAACGGGTCTTCTGTTGGCACGATGTCCTACATCACAGATCCGAGCGGCAACGGAGTACCTACCGCTGTACGCTACTAATCCCCTGTTCGTCTGATGCGATATACAGATTGAAAATCTCTGCTCTTACTTGTGTTTTTGGTGGCGGCGGCGGCATAGATGGGTGACTGCGGAGAAACTCCGAGACCTCAAGGCTCCAACTTACCTAAACTCAAAGAGCCGCATGATTCTGAAATCTTCTTCGCCTTTAACCAAGAGACCTCGGCGGAGAAACTGGGTAGCATATTTTTCTCTCTTGTTGGATGTGACCCAGGAAAACAATTGCTTTTTCTTAAAAGCAGTTTGGTATAACCTCTTAGAATGGGACGTGTGAGTGTAATCCTCAATTAAGAATTAGCACAAACTTTTTCCTATTTATCATCAGCGTCTTAAGTCATGTCCTGCTTAGCTCTTTTGCTGGATTTGATGCATAAAACCAAACCTTTCTTCTTTTCAGTTTGTGCTGGTAGCAGGGTCACACAACCAACAAGTATAGTTGACAGCTTCAAGATTGGGGAGGTTGATGTGCAATGCAATGGCTGCAGCGACAAGAACCATCCGCGCTTAGTCGAGAATGAACATAGTAATAATGCTGCTGGGAAGTTCTTCTCTGACTTGCCTGAACTCCCAGGGCAGTGTGGTTCCAGAATCAGCTTGAACTCTAACCAAGAGTGTGAGTGCATAATCCACTATATATAAATCACTAATCGTAGCCTTTTTTTGTCACCCCTTTACTCCATTGCATCTCTTTTTTGTTGGATGTGTTGTTTTCAGGTTGTGTTGGTGGCCAGGGTGATAAACACACAAGTATCGGTGATGGCCGAGAAAATGGGAACATGGCTGCTGGGAAGTTGCTGTTGCCCTTGGATCCGTAACGGATACCGTGGAAGAAGTTTAGAGTTGATCATCGGGATCCAGACCTGCTTTTACCGAACCTATCTTGGGTTGAAAAAGTAGTGTTCACTCTCAACATGGTTCGTCGCCGAGGGTTATTTGAGTACAACCCCAAGACATATTCTACTTTACCTACCCGGTTTTGTCAATTCAATATAGCCTTTTTTGACCTTGACAAAGAGTGTGAGTACATTCTCAGCATGTTTTATTCATTGCATCTTCTTGTTTCATTTCTATTGTGTTACAATGCATATCCATGCACCAGTTGCATATGTGTATATTTAGCTATTTGTTTAGCCTTCTCTTGTCCTTATTTTACAGCGGATTTTAAGCATGAGAGCAAAATTCCTAACTCTTATTGGGACTTGGATGTCTCCATGAATATAATCTCAATCAAGGTTTCTGAGTCTGATGTGCCTTATCCCATTAACATATATGGCAGTGTGGTGGCGAGGGATCTAGTTGACTATAGATGTGTTTACTTATTCAAGCGAGGCAGGGACAATCCCCAACTTATTACCTCAAAGGTCGGTATCTACTTAATTTCTTCCTCTTACTAGATTTTAATACTGAATGACATTACTTTTACAGTCAACTGTGGCAATTACATCACATCACTATAAGAACTGTTTGGTCACTGTTATTAAGTTAGTTTCCTAGTATCCTGCTATGAGATTTAACTAGAATACTAAACGATGTGTGGGCATTCACGTAGAGTTTACAAAAATACGCTTGTAATTCTGTTTACACTTTCCTCTGCATCACTTACGCCCTATGGTTTTTGGCTCCTTGCAGTGAAAAATCATACTGGATTTTCCACATCTTGAACCATGCTGATTCACAAAATATCTATAGGGCAAGTTATAATTGCCAGCTTATCAACCAAATATAATGTTTGTTGGTTTTAGTTGTTATTCCCTGATGTTTGATCATCTAGTTTCTACTGGGTTTGATGCTTTAGCCTGCTGTATTGCTTTTGTATGTGGTGGTACTGTTTTTGAATAATCAGACATCTTAATGTTTCCACGTTTTTGTAGCGGGACTCTAATAGTATTTGTGTCCTGTTCTGCTAGACATAGTAGTTAGACATGTATGTCTGTTACTAGCAAATTACAGCTTGTTCGCATAATTCACACTGCTTAAGAGATGTTGCCCTTGCTTGAACTTCGAAATAAGATCACATAACATATGTTTTCTTGCATGTTAAATGCTTGCCAGTCAGTCACCCAGTGATTAGTGTGTCTAGCACTCTAATGATGACTGGATGGTTCTGTACTGTTAGATCAAAATAAGCAACAAAATAGCTATATGGTATGCATTTTAAAAGTGAAAAAAATAAAAATCTAGGGATAACCAATGCTGTTCAGGTTTGTAATAATGAAGTAACTAACTACTCTTGAATAGCGTAATGCTTCTCAGTCGGTCACCTAGTTATTAGTGCATCTAGATTGTCTAATGATGACTAGATGGATTTGAATTTTGAAGGTTTTGTACTGTAGATACAAAATAAGCAACATAGTAGCTATATGGTATGCATTTTAAAAGAAAAAAAAAACAATTAGGGATAACCAGCTTTGATCAATCTTTATTACTGTTTTGATTAGAATAATGAAGCAATTAATAACAATAATTTGAATTGCCTACAGAAGAATATTGCAAAATGTTAGTAAAGATTTCTAATTCTATTAGAGAGAGAGAGAGAGAGAGAGAGAGAGAGAGAGAGAGAGGGGTGGGTAATGCCATAGCCTGGTTTGCTTGCAGTCACATTATCTGGCTCATGGGTTGGGATGGAAGTTAGGCTGTAATTTATAATTCTTGGGTCTTCTGATATTAAATAAACTGAATTACATTTGACTTGTTCAGCTTTATTTTTCTGTTATTTTTACATGTTTCTGCTGAATCTCTTTGCAGGATGATGCCCTAACTTTGACTGGCCCATATCGAGCTCTTGCTGGCGATTTGAACATTTTTGAGCTCAATTTGAAGATTATTAAGGGTGACGGGAAGGCAGTTGACCAACAGTTCAGCAAAGGTTTGATGCAACGCGGTAGCGTCAACAGTGCTTCACTTCAGATTTTATCTCTTGCCAGTTACCTGAGTCGTGTTAAAATGGAGTTTAATAATGTTCCATGTGCCTTGGAAGCTTCCGTCGAAGTTAATATATTGAATGAGGAATCTTATTTCCATGGCAAAATAATTGCTGGATATAAGAAAAATGGAATCCTTCTGTATGACAGCAAAGTCGCTGGCACTGAGACAGAACTTGGTCGTGGTGGCTCTGTTTCGTTAACTCGTCGTATAGTAGCTGTCCCATGGGGTAGAGATTTGGTGCTCCATTTTTCAGTTCCTAGGACTAAGTCAAAGTCTATAAGCCTTGAACACGATGAAGAAGAAAGGACTTTCAAGCTGGGCACTTACGAACTGCAGGTTAAGGTTATTTGGAGTGGTGTCTTAAGAAAGCAACGCAAATATGTATTGAAGAAATTCGGCAGAGGCTATGTGTTATTGTAATTTTCCATCTATGTTTTAATAATGTCTTGGTGGTATGTTTATAAAGGTTCTAAAATTGTACAAACTTCGTTTTATCTACTCCTGTAAGGTATTATTGTGTATCCTGGTTATTGTAACATCAAATTAATATGGATCAACTTATCAGTTTGGTAAATTGTTTATGGAGCAGCAAGAGTCGGTGTGCTTTCATGTACGTGGTCGATGCAAGAGCATCTCGCTAGATCCTTTTCTAAAGGCAAATTTGGATATTAGAGGAAAAAAAGGGTTTCCAGCAGACTTTCTCTACTTTTAGGTAGCCTATCGTACTCATCTTTTCAGAGTATGAACTACTTTAGCATTTTTTTGTCAAATTTATTTTGGCAAGTCTATCATCCATTGAGGTTCTAAAAAGGTATCTACTTAGCCCCCCTCAAGTATAAAATCAGATAATAAACACATTAAAGTCTACAAAACTGGTCAATTTACAAGCCCTCTCAAGTATAAAATCAGATAATAAACACATTAAAGTTTATAAAACTGGTTAATTTACCCATGGGGTGGTTTTGCTTGTGTGACAGTGGTATTGCTTGTTGGCGTGATGAGATGGACGATTGATGAGTGGGCCCCTCTTGTTGGTGATAGGTCCTCTCATCGACAAGTGGTCCCCACCTGCTCCTTCGACCTCCAGCTCCTCTTGCTGTAGCTTGGCATGACAAGGCGACCCGGTGGTAGCCATTCGCCACGGCGTTTCCAACGACGCGGTGGAGTTGGCGCACCTCGTGCTCTAGCTCTGGCTAGCAGAGCGCGGTGGTTTGATGTAGCTCATCCCCTGCCACCCGGGATCACGGAGGCCTATGGTCCTTGACCTCTTGCTAGAACGCCTCATACATTGTCGGGTCGACACTGCATGCAACACAAGGCAAGCATTGGGTCAGTTGTGTGCGAGATGTAGTTACCTTGAGCCGCGAGAAGATGAACAGGCAGGAGGCCATGCACAACTCAAGGTTGAAGACAACATCTGGCACGAGTGTGACGTCACGGTCCAACGCCTGCTCCCTGCCCTCGCCCTCCTTCACTTGTTGCGCTGCGATGCCGCCCGCACCCAACCTCGCCGTTTGTCGATGTTTTATCACCGATAGCCTATCACAGGGGTACCCGGGACAGTTTTGTTCAGGTTTCGCCGAATCTAACGGAACTTGGCGGTTGGTCCGCGTGATGAGAGCGACTTTTATACTAATTCAGGCCCTCGAGTATCTCGAGTAATAACCCTAGTCCAGTTGAGGTGTTCTCAATTGTATTGCGAGTATTGGTTGTGGTTGTTCTTTACAAGGGGTACCCTCAGTAGCCCTTTATAGTCCAGATGCTGCTCAGGGTTCTTCATGTCCTAGTCGGACTACAGGATAGAGTTCTAAACTCTATCCTATTTTTGGTTTCCTAAACATATGGATTTATTCCGTGTTGTCTTCAGTGAGGAACCCCTAGGTTCCCCCGTCGATACCGCTGCATGGTCGGCCGTCGATGTGGCTACAGAGGTAGAAGTAGAACACAACACAGGCGACATTACACACTAGCATCGCGCACACTGCAGGCCTGCCCCTGCTTCGCTTTCGGCCATCCGCGCCTCCACACTCGCAATGGGAGCCTTGGAAGGGAACACGAGTACACGACACTGAGGACGATGGGTAGCGAACAATAGCCAAGCACCTCCTCCACGGCAACGACTTCACCGACAGGTTTAGTCATGGGGAGGGCCTAGGTGGTTGTCTGTTGGATAACAGTGTCCAATGGTCGCTAGCAGGAGGGGAAATCCTTAAACCCGCACCTCCAGTAGTTGAGCAACTTTCTAGTATATAATACTTTCATGTAAAACCTCAAACCTCCATAGCCAAGACTACGGTAGGTAGTGTGTAACAGAACCGCCCAATTTATAAAAGCATAAGTGCAAAAACCACTCGCCACGCAAGTAATTAACACACTTAAGCCCTTATCAATCCGGTAGTCCAGAAATCTCGAAGGATTTCAAACCAAACATCATCAACCAAGATCGTATAAGTTTAGCGTCACCATTCACACGTTACAACATTTCACAAATAGTTCGATAACATCAGAGTTTGGAAATTAAAGTTATTACAAACTAAGTCTCAATTTAAGTAGCAAAAACAAGGTAGTTTTAAAAGCTCGACCCACACACACTTAAGTTTAATACAGTACCAGCTGATGATCAATCCACAAAAGCAAGTGGGGAGAATAGTAAGAACGACCATGCCCTTTGGTACTTTAATCCACTGGATATAAGCAGGTCTCACAATACCCGTGGTAGGTATGGCCATCTGCACAAACAACAAGCGGGACAAACCCTGAGTACGAGAAGGTACTCAGCTAGATTTATCCGTCTGACTTAAATAAAAAGACTCCAAGGAGTATGACAGGCTTTATCAGGGGATAGCTCGACTTATTTGCGGAAAAGCAGTTGTAACCATTTTATAGTGATAGCTCAGCTTAATCATTCCTATTCATGCTAGGTGAGCACCTACACTAAGCATCATTATAGTATATTAATCATGATTAAGCAATCAAGTAGTAACCATAATCATAACAGCTTAATTTATCATCATCATTAACCACATTCCATAATTATTACTACGATGGCGTACCTCAAGTCAAGTGTTCACTGTCCAGGAACGATGGCGATTCGAATCGATTACTACTGAGCTCAGGGGGTATTCCTCACACAAACCGTGGCACATATCCGGGAAGAAACACGGTTTCGACCGGAACCACCGTACCCAGGGGCCACCCGACTGCCTTAGCCAGCCATGCTGGACCTCGGACTTACTCTTCGCGCCCCCGTGGTCCCCCATCCATCTCCAATACGGTGCGAACGGATCGAGAGCTGGCCTGAATAGTGTTAGGCTTCGCGGTCGAAACGACTTATCCGGCCAGCTAAGTGTGAGGCATGCGTTCAATATGACTCGAGGGACGCGCAACGGCACGGTCCTTAATCGACACAGATGGAATCATTATGGTCCGAAACCCCATAAGATTCTGTCCAGTCTCCAATTATCATAGTATAACCAATAAACAGATGATATCAACATAAGCTTTCTCTCAATCATAAGTAACCACCTATGCTCGCGGGTGACAGGAAATCACCCGATTTTTACCGTCTAAGCAAGCTAAGCAATATAACTCGACCTAGACTAGCAGGGTAATCAAGGTAGTATAATTCAAGGGTAAACAAGGATATAATGCAGCAACGGTTGCACACAACTCCTATACTTAATGCATCAATCATAAAGCACAATTAGACTATTAGAAAGCATAGGTAAGAAAATGCTCCGGGGCTTGCCTTGTTCAAAGTCGCTGGCTCGGTGGTTTGGACACTCGGGCAGGTCTTCCTCTCCTGGTTCCTGTTCTTCCCCGGGAACCTTCGGCTGCGGCTCCTCCACCGGATTCTCCTCGAACTGGAAAGCTAGGGGGTCCTCCTGCGAACCTGTATGATGCGATGCACATGTTTAAGCATAAAGAATGCATAGGTGCGATGCTCATGAATGAGGATGATTAACAGTTTATTTGATAGAGTAGGTGCATATCTCCTCTCTACTAACAATCTATTTCATTTTACTGAGTATGTGCATATCTCTTCTCTAACCACTTATAGAAGTGCATAAAGAAAGGTGGGTGTGTGTATGCACGCACACACACAACACATGCATAAAAGAGAAGTAGAACTACTCATAAACCACACATCACATTTTGAACATGGTACCGCATAATATGACCAATGAGCATTACATAATTAGAAGTGCTCAAAAAGCAATATTAAACTTGTTGGGTACCAAAGCTAGGGGCCCCAGCACAGGTCACATAAACCGGACCTAACAAACGCAAAAACCAGGCCACACAACAACAAAAACACGGCCCATCAAGGGGCGCTCCCTTTCCGCCTCGTCCAAGCCCTCCTCGCCGAAGCCCTCGGACGGGTGCGGCTTTCCGCCTCGCTCGAACCCTCCTCGCCGAGCCTCGGACGGGCGCTAACTTTCCGCCTCGCCCGAGCCCTCCCCGCCGAGGCCTCGGACGGGCTCCCATCTTCCGACTTCGCCCGAGCCCCTGCGCCTAGGCCTCGGGACGGGCGCGCCGCCCCCCTGGTCAAAACCAAGCCTCATTTGGGCGTATATCCACCGCCCACCTCTCTACAGTTCTCGTCCGAGTGACGCTATCCCCGGCAGGATAAAGGGGGCCGTCCCATCTTGTTCACGCCCGCGCTCGGGGTTTCGTCATCCTCCAAGGTGGTGGCCATGCCCACCTTGTGGGGGCACTTTGTTACGCCTACCTTACGTGACGGGTTAAATCACCAAAGCCTCGGGCGCCGACGCCACGCCAAGGGCCATCATCGGTGTCATCCTCAAATACAGAGTCGGGTCGGGCGGGACGCCGGTCAAACAACAGTCCCTCCCGGGTTTTCTAAGCCCGGGATGGGCAGCGACTGCCCTGGTGACCGTCCTCCCCTGTGCCAACTACTCCACGTACGGTAGCAGGCTCTGAGGCCCTCCGAGCCTCGGATTCGAGACAAGTCAAAGCTACAGCGAGCTACAGGGCTCGGACACGCCGTCCATCGCCACTCCGCCAACCTACACAGGGACAGATGTCTTCTCCATCGCCAGGACTGGGGAAGTGACACCTCGCAGCTACGCCTATTACCAGCAGTGCTTGGCCATGACCAGCGGTGCCTGGCCATGCCCAACAGTGCTGCCACCCACTCCGGGGCCTCGGCACAAGGAAAGCTGCCATCTCTGAGGCCTCGGATCAGGGAAGAAAGGCGCTCATGGCCCCTTCACGTGCACGGGCATCCTTTGTAAACCCTATCCTCCCCTTACGGCTATAAAAGGGGAGGACAGGGGCCCTTTTTGGGCAAGCTCTCACCAGCACGATATTGGCACTCTCCGCAATCAACCACGAGACTTAGGACCAACACCCTCTCTTAACCGCTTGTACACCCCTACCTACAAGCACCTTGGTGTAAGATAATACAAGTCATCCCTCCCACTAGACGTAGGGCCTTCTCTTGCCCGAACCAGTATAAATTCTTGTGTCCATCTTGCACACCTTCCGGAGTTGGGAGCACGCACCATAAATTTACTAGTTGGCGCTAGGACTAACCCTGGGCATAATTGACCGAAGACCGAAGACCGAACCGAAGTGACCGAGACCGAGACCGAAATGACCGAGACCGAAGTTTTCGGTCACTAGTTCGGTCCTAGGTTCATACTAACCGAACTTTTTACGGTTAGTTCGGTTATAGGTCTCGGGTAACCGAACTAACCGAAGTAACCGAATATTTAGTTTTTGTTGACAATAATATGTATTTTAGACTACTATTAGCAATATAATATTTATTATAATGGGTTTATATCAACCATCACTCTTATCACTTTGTTTAATCTATATGTTGTATTGTTATTTTTGCATTGAATAGAAAAAACATTGCTAAAATTTGCTACAAATTATACTATTTTACAGCTGTTTTGTCTAATCCGGTCAGTTCGGTCATGACCGAGACCGAACCGAACTAACCGAGACCGAACTTGCTCGGTCGAGTTTTGAAACTAACCGATCGGTCCTTTGTTTTTAGATGACCGAACTTTCGAGATGACCGAAGAACCCGTCGGTTCGGTTCGGTCATGACCGAACGCCCAGGCTGAGCTAGGACCACCGGTTCTAGCACCCGGCGATTGGCACGCCGGGTAGGAGCGTTGTGCGTGTCTTTCGCCTCTCTCCCGCCAAAACTCTAGAATGGCCGACAACCGCAATGAGGTGTCTCGGGGCGCTTCCGGCTCCAACTTTCCCCCACCACGATCATTTGGAGCTGGGTACCATGATCGGTTCGGGGGGGACCTCGAGTTCGTGTCTCCGGGTACCCGATGCGACAAGGAGCTCCTTCCACCTAGGGCCCTGGAGTCCCCCGACGAGGCTCCCGCGGCCCGTCACGGGCCCGGCAGGGAGGCGCCGCGGCCTGACGTGCCCGCTACGCTCGGCAGGCGTGTCACCCCACCCGAGGGGTCTCGAGGAGGACCTGGCCGCACAGCATCTGGGCGACGGAGGTCGCCCTAATGCCTCGCGACCAGCCACGCCACCTCTTCCGTTCGGCCTCACCAACGCCGCCGCCACGTATGCTTCGACGATCTCCACTAGCTCAGGGGTCTACAACGAGCTCCCTGGACATCAGCCGCGCTGTGACCGCGACTTGGTCGAGCCCGCGCCAGCCTCGTCTTACCCTGGCTCCGGGGAGTCAGGGACTGGATGGGCAGCACGGATCTCCCCGGGGCGCACAACTCCGGCGCATTGCAGCGCTACACGGAGGCCACCGAGTCTCGTTGGCTCATCCCTCGCAAGACGCTGCGTTTTACTTCGGGTATCCAGACCGAATGGGCCCGACGACATGTACGACCCAACCCGTGAATGTTTTCACGTGGAGATCGGCGACCTCGGCGGCGGTGGTAATGGGGTTGGACGACGGCAACGGGACCCGCGACCCGAGCACGCCGCAAGGCCGGCCCGGGAGGGCGCAACGCCTCAGGACCCCAAGACGTCCCGGCCCGCGGGCCGGGATCAGCAGACTCCGACACGTATGGGACCCTTGAGGACCCGGTGATCGGCGGCTACCCCTCGGGCCACGGCACCCCACCATCGAGCAAATCCGGGAGCTTGGGGAAAGTTTCGGGGCACGACCATCTTCGCAACGGCAAAAGATAGACGTGTTCGAAGCGAAGCGCCACGCGGCGCGTAACCCGAGCCCGTTGCGCGACAAAGACGCCCGCGGCGTCAACCGGGAGGATCGTCAACGACGAGGGCGGGGAACATCCCCCTATCTTCCAAATAGCGCAGTTTAACGTCGCATTGCGGCCCTTCTCCTCCAGCGATGCGAGCCATCCACCCCGAGGGGCGACGGATTCGAGGTGAGATACGGGGCTACATCGAGACTGCTGCAGTCCAGCAGGCCAAAAGCTCAGCCTCACGCCTTTAGGCGCTGAGGGACAAGGAAGCCGAGGTCCGTCCTTGGAACGAGCGAGAAGCCTTGGTCCATCAGGATCCGTCGCGAAGGCCGGTCCACGAACGCATTCAGGATAACCGCGGCAGCCTCGACGACGGCGACGCATGCAACGTCATCAACAACGCCGCGAGGGAAGCCTGGAGCATGGGCCGGGACCGCCGCCCGCTTGCAGAGGCGGCAGCACGACGGCGATGAGGATCGTGGACGATGCCGATCTCCCGGGGCCTTGCGCCTTCAGCCGGGAGATCCGCAATGCCCTGTTCCCTTTTCGGTTCCGCCAGCCGGCCAACCTCACCAAGTACTCGGGAGAAACGAACCCCGAGGTGTGGCTCAACGACTACCGCCTAGCGTGCCAGCTAGGCGGCGCGGATGACGACAGGCTCATTATCCGCAACCTTCCGCTTCACTTAGGCGATTCAACGTGAGCTTGGCTGGAGCATCTTCCCGCCCGCACGATCCGCGACTGGTCCGATCTGGTCAAGGTTTTCGTGGGGAACTTCCAAGGCACATACGTGCGCCCTGGGAACTCGTGGGATCTCCGTAGCTGCCGCCAGAAGTCCGACAAGTCACTGCGGGATTTTATCCGGTGCTTCTCAAAAAAGTGCACCAAACTGCCCAACGTAGCTGGCACTGGCATCATCAGCGCGTTTCTTGACGGCACGACCTGCAAGGAGCTCGTCCACGAGCTGGGCCGAAAGATGCCGACCACCGCCAACGAGCTGTTCGAGGTGGCGACTATCTTCGCCTCCAGCGAGGAAGCGTTGGGAGCGATTTTTCGCAACGGCAACAACAAAGGAAAGCGGAAGGAAGGTGACGCCGAGGGGGACGCATCCCGTAACCCCAAGAAAAACAAGAGGAACAAGCGGAAGAGAAAGAAGGGCAAGAAGGTGGCAGACTCCGAGGATGATCTCGTCACCGCGGCCGACCGCAAGGCCCCCCGAGGCCCTCCGGGGCCCGGGGCCTTCGACGACATGCTCAAGAAGCCCTATCCTTTCCACAAGTTCCCCGTCAAGCACACCATGGGGGAGTGTGACTTGGCCTGCCGTTTCTACCAGAAGCTGTCCCCGCCCGAGGACAAGAAGAAGGAGGAAGAGGACAAAGGCGAGGGATTCCCTGAGATCCACGACGTCTTCATGATCATCGGAGGGCTGCCGGTGAACCTCACCCCGTGCCAGATCAAGTGCGAGCACCGTGAAGTCTTCTCGCTGTGCCCAGCCACTCCTCAGTACCTGCCGTGGTCCGCTGACTCCATCACGTACAGCCTCGACGACCACCCACTCTACATGCCGAACCCAGGACGGTACCCGCTCGTAGTCGATCCCATCATCGACAACGTGCGGCTCACCAAGGTGTTGATGGACGGCGGCAGCGCCCTCAACATCCTCTACTCCGAGACTCTCAGCCTGTTGGGGATTGAGCGTCCGCAACTCCGGCCCAGCAGCTCTCCTTTTCAGGGCATAGTGCCAGGCAAGCGTGCCTGGCCCCTCGGGCAGATCGACCTTCCGGTCTTCTTCGGGACGCCGTCGAACTTCCGTAAGGAAGTCATCACCTTCAACGTGGTCGACTTCCGAGGAACCTATCATGGTATCCTCGGATGCCCCGCGTACGTGAAGTTTATGGCCGTCCCCAACTACACCTACCTCCTCCTCAAGATGCCGGGCCCGAACGGTGTCATCACCGTTGGGTCGTCCCACGAGCACGCATTCAACTGCGATGTCGAAGTGATCGAGCACGCCGAGGCCATGGCATTGTCCGAGACCCTCGACACCGAGCGCCACGCCGGCACTTTCGAGTCGTCTGATGGGGTGAAGGAGGTGCCGCTGGATCCGAGCTCTCCCTCGGCCGGGCGGTGAGGATCCGTGCCTCCCTCGACCCTAAATAGGAAGTTGTGCTTTCGTCGACTTTCTCCACGCGAACATCGACATTTTCGCGTGGAGTCCCTCGGACATGCCGAGCATTCCAAGGGATGTCGCCGAGCACTCCCTTGATATCCAGGCCGGATCTAAGCCGGTGAAGTAGCGTCTGCGCCGATTCGACGAGGAGAAGCGCAGGGCCATCGGTGAGGAGGTGAACAAGCTTTTAGCGGCCGGATTCATCAAGGAGGTATTCTATCCCGAGTGGTTGTCTAATCCTGTACTGGTTAGGAAGAAAAATGGGAAGTGGAGGATGTGTGTAGACTACACAAGCCTAAATAAAGCATGTCCGAAGGTGCCCTTTTCTTTACCACGTATTGATCAGATAGTTGACTCCACCTCGGGGTGCGAACTCTTATCCTTTCTTGATGCCTACTCCGGTTACCACCAAATTAAGATGAAGGAGTCCGACCAGCTCGCGACTTCCTTCATCACCCCTTTCGGCATGTACTGCTATGTAACAATGCCTTTCGGACTCAGAAACGCCAGAGCCACATACCAACGGTGCATGCTCGGCGTCTTTGGGGATCGCATTGGAGAAACCGTAGAGGCTTACATGGACGATATCGTTGTCAAAACCAAGAAGGCTGATGACCTTATCGCCGACCTTAAGATTGCCTTTCGGTGCCTTAAGGCTAGAAACGTCAAGCTCAATCCTGAGAAGTGCGTCTTCGGGGTCCCTCGAGGCATGCTCTTAGGGTTTATCATCTCCAAGCGCGGCATCGAGCCCAACCCAGAGAAGGTGACCGCGATGACTAGTATGGGGCCAATCAAGGATCTGAAGGGGGTACAACGGGTCATGGGCTGCCTTGCAGCCCTTAGCCGCTTCATCTCATGACTTGTGAGAAGGGCTTGCCCCTGTACCGCCTCCTAAGGAAATCGGAGCACTTCTCCTAGACCGCCGAGGCCCAGGAGGCTCTTGACAAGCTCAGAGCCGCCCTTACCAGTGCCCCGATACTGGTCCCATCCAGCCGAAGGCGAGCCCCTCCTCTTGTACGTGGCTGCAACAACCCAAGTGGTTAGTGCGGCTATTATTGTTGAGAGACAAGAAGAAGGTCACGCCCTGCCAATCCAAAGGCCAGTTTACTTTATCAGCGAGGTACTGTCTGAGACCAAGATCCACTACCCGTAGATCTAGAAGCTACTCTACACCGTGGTCCTGACTCGACGCAAGCTCCGGCACTACTTCGATGCCCACCCGGTGACGGTGGTCTCCTCCTTCCCGTTGAGGGAGATCCTCCAGAACCGGGAAGTCTCAGGACGGGTTGCCAAGTGGTCCGTCGAGCTCATGGGAGAAACTCTCTCCTACGTGCCAAGGAAGGCCATCAAATCTCAAGTCTTGGCGGATTTCCTCGTGGAGTGGACCGACACCTAGCTTCCGCCGCCTCGGGTCCAGGCGGAGTGCTGGACCATGTACTTCGACGGGTCTCTGATGAAGACCGGCGCCGGCGCCGGCCTCCTCTTCGTCTCGCCCCTTGGGATACACATGCGGTACGCAGTCCAACTTCATTTCCCTTCTTCAAACAACTTGGCAGAGTACGAGGGCCTCCTCAACAGCTTGAAGATCGCCATCGAGTTCGGCGTCAAGCACCTCGAAGTCGGAGGGGACTCACAACTCGTCATCGACCAAGTCATGAAGGACTCGAGCTGCCACGACCCAAAGATGGATGCGTATTACAAGGCTGTGCGTGGCCTAGAAGACAAGTTCGACGGCCTCGAGCTCAACCACATCGCCCGAAGGTACAACGAGGCCACCGACGAGCTCGCTAAGATTGCGGCCGGGAGGGCTCCCGTCCCCCCAGATGTTTTCACCAAGGATCTCTCGTGGCACCCTCTGTCAGCTTCAAAGACCAAGGCGTAGCGGCAGACGGCAAGCCCGACCCCCCCTCGGGGGCTACAGCAGCGTCCGAGGCTAAGGCCCCCTCAGCACCTGACGCCGAGGTCATGGAGCTTGACGAGGAGGGTACCGAAGCCAACCCCAAGAAAGACTGGAGGGAGCCGTACCTTGATTGGATCGTCCGAGGGGTGCTCCCTGAAGACTTCAACCAAGGCCGATGCATCGCGAGGAGAGCAAAGTCCTTCGTCGTGGTGGAGGATGAGCTCTACAAGCGAAGCCCCTCGGGAGTCCTGCAACGATGCATCTCCACCGAGGAAGGCCTGAAGCTAGTCCGCAAGATCCACGCCGGCGTCTGTGGCCACCATGCCGCTCCCCGTTCCCTTGTCGGCAGTGCTTTCCAGCAGGGTTTTTACTGGCCAACTGCAGTCGCCGACGCTACCCACGTGGTTTGCACCTGCGAAGGTTGTCAGTACTATGCTCGCCAGACGCACTTGCCAGCCCAAGCGCTCCAAACTATCCTCATCACATGGCCTTTCGCCGTGTGGGGGCTGGACCTTGTAGGACCTCTCAAGAAGGCGCCCGGGGGCTTCACCCACTTGCTGGTCGCCATAGACAAGTTTTCCAAGTGGATCGAAGCGCGCCCCATCACCAACATCCGATCCGAGCAGGCAGTGCAGTTCTTCATCGAGATCATCCATCGCTTCGGGGTCCCAAACTCCATCATCACCGACCACGGCACCCAGTTCACGGGGAAGAAATTTTAGGACTTTTGCGACAGAAACCAGATACGCGTTGTCTGGTCCGCTGTCGCCCATCCCCAGACGAACGGACAGGAAGAACGTGCCAATGGTATGATTTTGTAGGGACTCAAACCTTGGATCTTCAACAAGCTTGAGAAATTCAGCAAAAGGTGGCTCGAAGAGCTCCCCTCGGTCCTTTGGAGCCTTAGGACGACGACCAGCCGGGCCACAGGGTTCACGCCCTTGTTTCTGGTGTATGGCGCCGAGGCCGTCCTTCCCACCGACTTGGAGTTCGGTTCTCTGAGGCTCAAGGCCTACGACGAATGGCACAACCAGACGGCTCGGGAGGATTCGCTGGATATGCTTGAGGAAGCAAGGAACGCCGCCCTTCTACACTCAGCCAGATATCAGCAATCCCTCCGACGCTACCACGAGTGACGGGTCCAAATCCGAGACCTCAAGGAGGGTGACTTGGTGCTATGTCTTCACCAAGACAACCGAGGCCGCCACAAGCTCACACCGCCATGGGAGGGACCGTACATCGTCGCCGAAGTCCTCAAGCCGGACACCTACAAGCTCGCCGACGAAGATGGCCAAATCCTCAACAACGCTTGGAACATCCAATAGCTACGTCGCTTCTACCCCTAAAATTTTCAAGCTTTGTACATACGTTTGTACCTTATGTCTTTCTTAGAGAAATGAAAGCAGCAAGCACTTGCTCATTTTTCCCCACATAAGAAACACTTATCCGAGGCCCTCGGGGGCTAAGGACCTTAATTACGCTTACACTTCCGCAAGGGTTGAGTGAGACTTAGTTTTGACTTTCCAAAACCGAGCCTCCTTCGGGGCTAGAAAGAGGGGAACCCCCTCTCGAAAAAGCACCCCAAAAACACTTCTCGTTTTTCCTCAGCCGTTTTTCGCAAATTTTCGTGCCCAAGATCTGGAACACTTAGGGAAGAGCAACTGGAGGAAGCCATCCCAAAGCTAGGGCCGGTTGAGCTATGAGGTCACCTACGCCCATGTGCTACGGTACCTCTACTCGTCACCCTCGGCCAAAGGAAGACTTCAGCCATTGCGAGAGGGTTGTTCTAAATATCAGGTTCGACAAAGCTGCGAGGCCACCCATGCCCACGGGCTACGGTACCCCTACTCGCTACCCTTGACTAAGGAACGGCCCCTAAATTCAAAATAGTCTCGCAAGACTCTAGCCTAAGTGCAGATCAAGATCGAAAAGGGCACAAAAAATAAACAAAAACACCACCACAAAACACAAGGCCACGATCGGCCATTAGCACCAGTGATTCCAAAAGAAACTAATATAGTTTTTTACATGGGCACTCTGGCTCGAGCTGCAGAACCTACTGAGGGGCGTCCGGCCCCCACCGTCTCGAGCAACGGCGTCCATGGCATCTGTGGCGTCAGCCTCAACCGCGGGAGCGGGGACGACGGCGGGCGTGAAGATTCCGACTAGCGTGGGACGGGGCCCCGCCTCCTCGGCCTCCTGGGACGAGCTCGGCAAGCACCTTACTCTCGCGGCCCACTTCCTCTTTGGCCACCACGAGCCCCTCGAAGATCCGAGGGAGATCAAGCTCGAGTGGGACATGGTCAATGCGAGCGTGTGCGACACGCCGATCCAAAGGGCGTCCAAGGCACGCGCCTCCACCCGCCTGGTGTTGACGGCCATTATTGTATGAAATCAACCGTCAACTAGCCATGAAAAGAATGCAATTGTGATCACCAAAGTAGACATAGGGTTTACAATCGACCGAATTCCATGACTTTTGGTGTTTCATCATTTTTTTCGCAGACGTAAACCTGGAAAAGGCGCGATCACAAGAGCTTATCGGAATAAGAAAACAGAAAACGAACCCCACGGCAACACAGGAAGGTTCCAGAAGAGACAGGAAGGCACCACGCCGAGCCGGGGGCCCGGAGGCCACCAGGCCAGACCCGCCGGTTTGACCTGGACCGGCCGATCTAGGGCTGGCCCCGGTTCAGCCCCGGTTCGCCTGGTTCGCTCCACCGCCTTTGAGGATCGATCCTAGCCGCTCGCCAATGTCGGTTTGATCCGATGGCTCACGATCATCGCCCAGGGCTATAGAAGGAGAGGCACCCCCCATGGGAGGGGGCACATTCATTCATTCCTCATTCGAAGTCCGATCATCAGCTAGAAACCCTAATCAGAGCTCCTTAGCTAGGGCCTAGATAGCTAGAGTAGAACTAGAGGGAGGCAAGCGCAGGCTTAGATTCCGGAGCCATCAAGAGCTTGGATTTGGTATAGTTCTTACCTCCTCTCGCCTTTGTTCTCTTTCATTGTATAGTTATATGATTGCTACAATTGAATTGATGAATACTTATTTACTTATATTCATAGTTATCTTGTTCTTTATCGATTATGGTTATATGCTTAGTATAGCTAGATTAACATTATACTTATCTATAGGTTCGTATAGCACTCATCTAATTGATCGTTGGGTGAGTGATAAATATTGTGTAAGTGTGGTGCTTACACGTTGTTTATCTGCGAATGCACCCTATAGGCCCGGTTTGGTAGATCACGGGTGTGACATTCCTGTTGAGTCCTATGTAATCCAAACCCTGTCTATAGGCACAGTAGGGCTTTTGTACGAAGGAAGGGCGTGCTATATTCGCAAACTTCCCTAGTATGTCCACTATGAATAAATATAATGCTAACCTTATCCATGATTACTAGGTGTATTGCACTAGCCATAATATACATTGACATGTAGCTAGGAATAACCCAGGAATATCTCTTGATGTTCTACTAGCAACCCTAATGATATAGCTAGGAGTCTCTATCTGTTTATGCTGATGATTATATACTTATCTTATCATTTATCTTGTGACTTACCCCTGCATTGAGTAGCGAGGACATGGTTATGCCTATCCATTACAACCTAGGTTATCACGCTACCTTTACACGAGAGCCATGTAGACCTTCCTTTGAAAAAATATAAATGACAACCCGTAATACTCTGGGTAAAATGCTACAATGGTATTTGATCTCAGGCGCTACGGATACTATTTCTATATTCTAAATGGTGGCATGATTTAATACCACACCCCTTGGTGTTATCTTTGGGGATGACAACTTGGCATTCTAGCGGCGGTGCACTGCACAAGCATTTTTGGCGTCGTTATTAGAGATAACATTAAGAGGTGTCAACAAGCATTTTTTGGCGCCGTTGCCGGGGAAGGCAATTGGCGATTAAAGGGATAGCGATAGACCTAATAAACTAATGAGATAGAGGAAACCATAGACCCCTACTCAATGCAGGCTTACCCTTGTGTTTTCTATCTTTGTGAAATCTTATGCAGGGTAATGAATGAGTGGTTTTGATCTGCCAGATAACTACATTGAAAATCCAGAGAAACTCTTTCGAAGAAGGAAATTCCAGCAAGTGAGGGATATCTTCGAATCTCCATCAAAGACACCCACTGCCGAGGTTTGTTCTTTGGAGGAGCAAGCTCCTATAAGAGAAGAAGAAGAGCAACAAGAAGGCAACTTAGCACCAGTCTTTGAGGAAATGGCTGATAAGTCACTGCATGAGTTCTCTGCTCCGAACACCAACAACATCCGCACTGGACCTAACGTAGAAGTTGGGGAGAATGGATTTGAGCTCAAGCCAGCTCTTATCACTATGGTGCAAGCCAACTTGTTCTGTGGAAAAGCACACGAAGATGCAAGTGCTCATCTCCAATACTTCCTAGAGATTTGCAGCACTTTCAAGCTGAAGGATGTACCAAAGGATACCGATTACGCGCTACGCCCTTTCCCATTCTCACTATTAGGAAAGGCAAAGCAATGGTTCTACGCCAACAAAGACAATCATACAACTTGGGACAAGTGCTCCATAGCTTTTTTGTCAAGGTTCTTTCCTATGGGTAAGACAAGTGCCCTAAGAGGGAGGATTTCAAGTTTCCAGCAACAACATGATGAGTCAATCCCTGAGGCATGGGAACGCTTTCAAGACTACATATCAGAATGTCCTCATCATAGGATGGAGAATTGGCTCCTTATGCAAAACTTTCTATCACGGACTTACCAACAGCACCCGTAACAACGTTGATGCTGCTGCTGGAGGTGCATTTATGTCACTGACCATACCACAAGCTACTGCTCTTATAAAAAAGATGGCTTCCAATCAAGATTGGAGTGATGAGCGCCAAACCACCCGCAAGAGGAGTGGAGGAATGCACCAGCTCAAGGAGGTAGACATGCTATCTGCCAAGATAGACCTGCTCATGAAGAAGCTGGAAGACAAGATGAGCCAGAGACAAGATGTCATGCGCATCAATGATTCATGCATGACTTGTGAAGTATGTGGCAATATGGGGCACTCAGGCAACAGCTGCCATGAGACCCGTGAGGATGTGAACTTCATCAACAACAACAATAACAATTATCGTCCTCAAAATCAAGGATGGAATCAGCAAAGGCCCAACTACCAAGGTAATTTCCCAGGTAACTTTCAAGGCACCAATTATAATAACTATGCTCAATTACCTTTGAGAGAAGTGATCTCCAATCAAAATAAAATTGTGAAGACTTTATCTAGGAAGGTAGCATCCAATGATAAAATGCTAGAGAACATAAATATTAAAATGGACAGCTTTACCTCTACTATTAAGAACCAGCTTAGCTTTAATAAAATGATAGAACAACAATTAGCTCAGCTGGCGGCCGCTGTTCCACCGACCAACGAAGGTAAGATTCCAGGGCAACCTCTAGAGCCCGAGACCGCGAATCTGGTTGATGTGTATACTGAGGTTACTATTGTAGCACCTAGTTTTAAGGACAAAACCGGATACACACTATATGCGAGCCCAGGAAGTCAAATCTCACATATAGCTACAAATAAAGGTAATATCAAAAGACAATGCTTAATTATAATAGCGTATTAGTAAAGAGTATAACCTCAGAGCGCAATCAGCGAAATAACACTCCGATCTTCAAGTGAAGACTCCACTCCACAGGGACAACTGACTGGTTGATCACAAGCCTAAACTTCTCCTGAGGTGTGGGGAAAATAGCAAGAATGAGTCCATGTCAAACTCCGCAAGTATAGCAACAAGGTAGTATAGATTTCCATAAATTCATGATCAAAGTAACATAAATAATGTAGAGCATTAAACAGTAAACAATGAGTATGTTAGCAATCAAAAGTCATCATCTTAAATGTAAGGATTCCAAGGCCGCTCGTGTCCTTGAGCAAGGCTAGTATACCAGTTTAATAAACTCCGCGCAAAGGTGTACACTTTCACTGTGAGTCGTGATTTACCCTTTCGCCCGAGGTGATCAGCCTCTTGACCCACTACTAAGGAAGGTCGGCAGGATTCACTATGAAGCCTTTCAAAGGTTCATCTAACAAGTTAGGGCCGCTAGGTTTCAATAGTCAGTCTGTGTGATACAACCAGTCCCAGGGATCCACAGTCTACTTTTCCCCATTTGCGCCACAAGGGTAACCTCTAACAAGCTAGAAAAGGTCCTCATACTGAGCTAAAGCCAGAGCCATATAGCCCTCACAAATTGTATCTTGTCAATCCCAGAGGTTCTCTTACAGATAAATCCTCGAGTTGCTAAAAAGTTATTTTTATTGTTTGTTGCTTAAACATTAATTAAGTCACAAGATCATGGTCAGAGAAAGAAAACCCAAGCTATACTTGCCTTAAACTTTGATCCAATCTTCTAGCTCTTTAAAATCAGATCCTCCTTGATTTCTAGCTCCAAAAGATTGCTTCTTGATCAGCATGCAAAACTCATCGACTGGACATGATCATAAAGCACCACACAAGCATCCATAGAGACAACCATGCATAGCAACCAAATATAACTATATTAGAACAATACACCAATCAATGAAAAGGTTTGAAAACTAATCTACGTGTTGCTACAAACACACATAGACGTGAAAAGCACACTAGTTAAAGCTATGGTGCGAAAGATACATCTACCGATAGATTCACTTTATTATGAGCAAGACAAACTAGAGGCCGCATTTATTTTAATAATTATATAAAACATATATAAGATATTTTAGAGATTTCTAAATTGAATTAAGCCAAATTATATTTGTATAAAATAAATATAGATATCAAAAATCTCCAAACATATGTTGGATAAATTGAGAGAGAAAGAAATTGAACTTGCTGAGTCAATTGGGATAGCTAGAGTGGACTACGATTAAACAAAATACCAAGGCAATGTATGATAAGCCATAAACATTTTCTTTGAAAGGAATCATAGGAAGCAAATGCATGTACGGGTGGCATAGTGTGCTCATATGCATGTAAGCATGACATGTGACACTAGATGGCTTGTACATCAACATACATGCATATAGGAGGCAGCTCGATTGGGATGGCAACACAACCTGGATAGAACAACAGAGGCAAAGAACAAATCGATCGACTAGCAAGCGAGGTCATGAGGCACGTGATGTCTTCCAAGAGAGACAGAAAGGCATGCAAGCAAGATTTCTCACCTATAGAATAGAAGATTGATGGCGGTGGAGTAGGATGAAAATCACAGATTGAATCCACGATGCGAAGAGTTGCTTCTTTGTCGGACGGGGAGCTCGGGCGGTGAGTGGGACGGGAGGCCGGAAGCTTCGGCGTGGAGGTAGTGCGGCACGCCGCGGCAGCCACACGAGGTGTCCCGATCAATGGTGTGTGACTCCGTGAAGTTTCGATAAGGAGATGTGTTGATTGGTCGTCACCGGTAGCAGCAGAAATTAGCATCTGCAGATTACGAGGACAATGAACAACTACGAACTTCACAATGCATGGTCCTGCATGGCTGAACGTGAAAAAGGCACAGCGAAACTTGGCAACTCACCCCGGGGCTTCTCGATGACAGAGATCGAAGGACGACGATGTACGGCTCGACGGGGCGGCAGCGGCTTCCTGGATGCGGGTTTGGCATACGGCGTGCGCGACAGCGGCTTCCGAGGTACCAAGGCGGGCAGCGATCTCCCTGGTAGCGTCGAAGTGGCGGGGCGGCTCGCGTGGACCTTGCTAGGGCAAAGCCGGGGGCAAAGAGCAGCTCGGAGATGCGAAACTAGGAACGTGGCAACGCTCTTGGCTTAATATAGGGGCTGTCGGATCGACGTGAAAATCACGCCGTATCCTAAGGATCAAAGCCGGGAGTGGGATTTTCCTTAGACGGGAGTCCATCTCCTATACTGACGTGAGGAGGAAAGTATATCTCGATCTTTGTGTCCCGCCTTGGGCAGCCAGACGGGTCGTGGGATCAAGGATTTGCAATGAAATAGAGAGAGCAGAGGCGGAGGGAAGCGGGGCCGCTGTCCTGGCGATGGCGTCGGCCAGGTGCCAAAGGAGAGAGAGAGGAGGAGTTTTCTTATTTTATTTTCCTTCTATTTTATTTCAAGCCATTTTCAAATACAGTTTTTAGCTGTTTGAAATATTTTCTATTTTCTACAAAACCATACATCACAATAAATTTTATGCACCAAAGCATGTATGCACCACAAAGTTGCTAGATCCTATGATGAATTTTATTTTCTTGAAAATCTTTATTTCCCTATTTTTCTCATGAGCACAAAAATACAAAATTAAATCAATTTAAGCCTATTTTAAAATGAGTAAATTTTAGGGTGTTACAACTATATTGAAGCATCATCAGGATGGAAAGATGAGTCCATGCCACCCAAGAGAGGAGATCCAGGGAGACCTGTGATCCCCATCTCTATTGGGCAGCATGACTTCCCTGAAGTTGTCTGCGATCTAGGCGCCAATGTCAACATCATGTCTAAGGTAATCTTTGATCAAGTCTTTCCATGGGCATCCTTGTTGTACACGAATATGTGTTTGCAGCTTGCAGACCAGATGGTTAAGCACCCTGAAGGAATCTTAGATGACGTGTGCATACGAATCGGGAGATCATATGTCCCTATAGACTTTGTAGTCCTGGATACTGGCAGAGATCCTAAGAGTCCAACCATTCTTGACCGACCATTCCTGAGTACTGCAAAAGCTGTCATCTACATGGACAATGCAAAGATTTGTTTCACCATCAAGGGCAATAAAGAGAAGTTCAGTTTCAAGAACAAGACCCTTGAAGCTCCTATAGACCCAAGAGGAGCTTACTTCCCAGTCAAGCCAACAACTGAAGAAGCCAAGAGAAAGAATCCAATTGGAAAGAGAAAGAATAAGAATAGGAGGCAAGTGAGAAAGCAAGTCCAAGTAGTCAAGGCTATCGAGTACAAGCATGACCACCTCTTAGCTTCACCATTCCTAGCCAAGAGAGAGGATCCAGGCATGCCGGCCATTGATTGCACCATTGGACAATGCTCATTTTACAATGCTTTCTGCGACACCGGATCAGCTGTCAACATCATGTCCAAAAAGGTATATGACTTACTATTCGATACACCTCTGTACCCTACCTATATGCAGCTGCAGCTGGTGGACAACACAACGAGATTCCCGGAGGGAGTAGCAAGAGACATCATGGTCAAAATCCACACTCACTACGTCCCGACCGACTTCATGATACTAGACATGAGAGAAGAAGACGAGACGCCCATCATACTTGGAAGGCCGTTCCTCAGCACCACCAATGCTATCATCTACAATGGATCAGGCCAGGTCCACTTCCAATTTCTAGGAGAGAAGGTACGCTGTTATTTTAAAGATTATAACTCTCCTGGATTAGCAGCTTTCACCCTGTCCAAGAGGAGACGTCAGCGCCGGAGGAATCGCTCTCAAAAGAGCAATGTTGAGGAGGAGGAAATCAAAGAAGAATCTACAAAGCAACAACCTATGAAGGTATGGAAAGAAAAGGTAATCTCCTCAACTGAGTCATTATCACCAGGAGGTCCAATGTCAGGGTCCCCATCCCCAGGATCCGATGAAGCACCCGAGGAGTGACGACGACGAGAAGTCTTGTCCGGAGGACTCTAAACTCTGAACCCTTGCCATAAGGTAACAATGGTAGTTATCTATTCACTTTCTTGCACTTTTAATTCATAGTTAGCCTCTATCATCTTTATAGAAAATCACAAAAACATTTGGAAAACCTCAAAGCCCCATATGACATACCTACAGCGCAAGCTAAAGGAGTGATCACCGTGGAGGCTTAAAAATAAAATAAAAATTAGCATGCATATTTTCTTTCTATTTGAAAAAAAAGAAGAAAAATCCAAAAATAATCATTGAGTATCTTGCTGCACCACATGCACTGTAGCAACCTTTAAAAACCTTTCACAACAACCGACCCACGAATGGCTAACCACTAATTGTTTATCCTAATCCGTTCCATGAGTTTTGGTGTTTTGTGAGATGTTTGCTGCAGGATGACTCTAAGAGCTAGTCCACCGAGGAATCATCATCATCATCACTCGAAGTACACCTTTCGCATACCTGCCTAACCACCGTGTGAAGGAAGCAACTTCTTGTTGGATGAGATGAAGGTTCCCAACTACACCGACTCTTGTAAGCATGAGCTCCATCGAGAGGACTGCTCGGCTTTAATGCTCAACCACGAAAATAACTAGCTTGGGGGAAGGCATCCCCTAGGTACCCAGGTAAGTGTACCTACGCGATTATCGAGTCAGTCATAAAAAAAATAATACCAAAAATATGTGAGCACATGAAGGTTCACCATAGTATCTAAGAAAACCTAAAAATACTAAAAATATATGGGCACATGAAGGTCCATGTTTTTTAGAGTTCTTAGAGTCTTTTAAGTTTTAAAGTTTGAGTCTTTGAAAATTGAAAACCAAATAAAAATATTTGTCTGTCTAGAGTCAATAAAAAGGAAGCCCTTGAATGAATTGAATGATGATAAGTTGCTCTGTTACAACACCTCCGAAATGCCTAGAGTTTAGACAAAAGTTTTCCCAAGTTTAGCTCCAACTGTTTTGACACGAGAATTTGCTCTGAGCCTGAAACTTGTGGGTTGCATACGCTTAAACTAAGTCTAGGTACCTGATTGATAAGATTGAGAAGTCTGAGCTGCTTTCTATGTTGTTCTAAGTGACACAAGAGTTCTGGAGATTTATCTTTTGAAAAATGCAAAAACATGATGAGTTCCTATATGACAAAGCTTACATTCCCACGAGCCAAACATGATGAGATAGGCTAGTTAAACTTCCACATATATCTTTGCTTGTCTTGCATTGAGTTTTGTTAACCTTTGTGACCCTAGTGAGAGATTTGTCATGCTCTTGAATCAAGATCCACCTTCATATGCACTACTCTACATTGGAGTAGGCGCAACAACATGCCATTCCACCTACATCCGTTCCAAAATGTTTTTCTCCTACACTAGGAGAGAACACCAAAAAATATTCTATTAGGTTAGCCACCCAATAAATGCTCCATGTTCCTGTTGATTCTCTCCAAAATCCATCAATGCCAAAAAGGAGTGCTATGAGCTATGCAAAAATATATTTAAAAAAAAAAAGAAAAAAAAGAGAGAGAAAGGGGGGAGAAGAAAAGAAAGATGGACAAGTGTCCGAGTGCAATAATGGGTACGTAGATGCCCAACTCCCTGAGAAAGAGAAAAGATAGCTCATAACCTCTGATCAGTTTCCAGTGTTCAAAAGGAGAGAGAAGCATTTAAGGAGCTGAGTAGAATTAGATTCCACCATATATCCACCATATCCATCCACCCATACATCTTGATTCGATTTGCATGACTCGTTTCTCCTTGGATCCATTGTTTGGCTTAACAACATATGCATTGCAAGTTTGCTCTTTCAGTTTCTCCTTACCTATGAGCTCCACATAAGCTTTAGTTATAGGATGAAAAGAAAGGCAACCATCATCTTTGCCTTGGTGAGGATCCATAAATACCACATATATTGAGAGACTTGAGAGTGTCATACATGGGAAGCTCTGAGTTTTATTTGAAAATCTCTCAAAAAAAAAAAACTCAGAATGATAGTTGATCGAAGAGCTTGAGACATAGTGCTTAGATGGATCTTTCGTACGTCAAGTGCTCAAGACCCAAGGAAGAGCTAATAAGCCCCACAGTCAAAGGTAATATGGGTAAGTTTGAAAGTCACTCGGTTATTGCATAACTTGGAGGAGAATTTCTGTACATGATGCAGTATACTTCTAGGGAGTTGCTCGAGATGGCTACAATGCTTAAACATATACATATATTCAATAACTTTTCTAAGTTTTCTTTGCTAAGGGACTAGCAAAGGTTAAGCTTGGGGAGTTGTTGACGGCCATTATTGTATGAAATCAACCGTCAACTAGCCATGAAAAGAATGCAATTGTGATCACTATAGTAGACATAGGGTTTACACCGACCGAATTCCATGAGTTTTGGTGTTTCCTTTGTTTCGCAGACGTAAACCTGGAAAAGGCGCAATCACAAGAGCTTATCGGAATAAGAAAAAAAAGAAAAACGAACCCCACGGCAACACGGGGGAAGATTCCGAAGAGACGGGAAGGCACCACGCCGAGCCGGGGCCCGGAGGCCACCAGCCAGACCGGCCGGCTCGCCCCTCGACCGGCCGGTGCAGGGGCTGGCCCGTTCAGCCCCCGGTTCGCTGGTTCGCTCCACCGCCTTTGAGGATTGATCCTAGCCGCCCGCCAATATCGGTTTGATCCGATGGCTCACAATCATCGCCCAGGGCTATAAAAGGAGAGGCACCCCCCCATGGGAGGGGGCACATTCATTCATTCCTCACTCAAAGTCCGATCATCAGCCAGAAACCCTAATCAGAGCTCCTTAGCTAGGGCCTAGATAGCTAGAGTAGAACTAGAGGGAGGCAAGCGCAGGCTTGGATTCCGGAGCCATCAAGAGCTTGGATTTGGTATAGTTCTTACCTCCTCTCACCTTTGTTCTCTTTCATTATATAGTTATATGATTGCTACAATTGAATTGATGAATACTTATTTACTTATATTCATAGTTATCTTGTTTTTTGTCTATTATGGTTATATGCTTAGTATAGCTAGATTAACATTATACTTATCCATAGGTTCGTATAGAACTCATCTAATTGATCGTTGGGTGAGTGATAAACATTGTGTAAGCGTGGTGCTTATACGTTGTTTATCTGTGAATGCACCCTATAGGCCCGGTTTGGTAGATCGCGGGTGTGACATTTCTGTTGAGTCCTATATAATCCAAACCCTGTCTATAGGCACAGTAGGGCTTTTGTACGAAGGAAGGGCATGCTATGTTCTCAAACTTCCCTAGTATGTCCACTATGAATAAATATAATGCTAACCTTAGCCATGATTACTAGGTGTATTGCACTAACCATAATATACATTGACATGTAGCTAGGAATAACCCAGGAATATCTCTTGATGTTCTACTAGCAACCCTAATAATATAGCTAGGAGTCTCTATCTGTTTATGCTGATGATTATATACTTATCTTATCATTTATCTTGTGACTTACCCCTGCATTGAGTAGCGAGGACATGGTTATGCCTATCCATTACAACCTAGGTTATCACGCTACCTTTACACGAGAGCCATGTAGACCTTCCTTTGGGAAAATATAAATGACAACCCGTAATACTCCGGGTAAAATGCTAGAATGGTATTTGATCCGCGGCGCTGCGGATACTATTTCTATATTCTAAATGGTGGCATGATTTAATACCACACCCCTTGGTGTTATCTTTGGGGATGACAACTTGGCATTCTAGTGGCGGTGCCTTTGCACAAGCATTTTTGGCGTCGTTATTAGAGATAACATTAAGAGGTGTCAACACACGGGCGTATGACCCACCACCCCAGCGGACTGCTCCCAGCAGCATCACCAGCCTCGACTTCAGCACAGACGACCACGACCTTCTGCGATAAAATGTCAAGCTCGCTTTGCGCCGAGTTGTAGGCCGCCTGCGACGCGACAAGGCTTGCCTCCAGCTCCGACACCTTCTCCCTCAGGCCTGTGATAGTCCGAGAGTCAAACTCCGAGACAAGGCAGCAGAGGTACGACGGACAGGTATGACGCTTTCCTTCCCGCTGGCTTCGAAGAGTCTCGGCCTCGGACACCGCCTGCAGGAGTTCGACCCTCACCAAGGCATTGTCGTCGGCGAGGAGCTGGTGGTCAGTCTCCACGGTCACCAGCCTCTCAGACAAGGCCTGGATGGAGTCAGCCGAGCGGGTAACTGTTGGTATTTCCTAGCGAAAGCAGCCAAATCCGCAAGCGCACGGAATTACCGTCGTAGCACTTCACCCGGTGATAGACAGGGTATCGTAATTTCACGAAGAACAGTTGTGTCTAGTCAACTAGCTTAGTCCGCCCTGGTTGGTTGAAGAAAAGAGATCCTGGGTAGTGTGGTTTTCCTACGGTTTAAATTCTCTATTCGAAGATAATCTTACTTACTACACTCTTGCTTTGGGCACCGGATCGCACCTAGTCTGCTAAGTGATGCCGGCTAACAGCTCTACGCCATACCCGAACGTGGGGGAATACAAAGGATGTTAGGGCTGTCACCACCTAACACCTACCCCTCACCCGTGGAGTGTGAGGCAAACGAGGGTAACCTATAACTTAGACACCACGTCTACGTTATCGATTACTATTCTAGCGTCGGTCAGGAACATCCGTCTTTATCAGGAGTCCTCTATTAGAACATCCGCTACTAAGGCAAGTAACAGACAACGAACCCGCAAGAATGTAACTTATAAGAGAATATGAAATAGAGACTCACCACCGTAGTAGAACATGGACCTTATACTCCAAGCAGTATATGGCCGTAGAGGTACACGTCGAGGGGGAGCCGACACGTCCGGCACTCCGCCTCCTCAACCCGGAGAAGCCGGATCTAAGACAAGAGATGGCGGACACGCCCGAACCTTCTCTTCTTTCCCTCTCTCCTCCCTACACTAAACTAGCTAGGCTAGGATGGAATTTAAGCTTGGCTCTCTTCTTCTTCTCCACTTGAATTGTGTGTGTTGAGAGGGAGTAGGGGCTTTCTTATATAGCACCTTGGAGGTCGGTTTGGGGGGTATTGATCACAATGACCATCATGAACCGCCTCTGGGTGCCATCAATGTACCGCCAAAGAAAGGTCGGCCAGAGAGGCGGTTAGGGGGGTGCGGGCGCACCCTGGTGCGGGCGCACCAGGGGAGGCGCAGCTGGCCACTACCTTTCTACGGTGGGTTCTTTGGTTGGGCTTTGGATGCCTGCCACGTGTGGTGTTTGGCCCAATTCTGTAGATAGGGAGAGGTTCTCTTGTATTTGCCTTTGTCCTTAGGCCGGTTTCTGGTTTTTTTGATATGCTTTTGGCCCATCTTGATCTCTTTCAATGGTTGTCCTGCAAAACAAGTGCACTCACCAAAACTATGGAATTTATTAGTGTAGAGACCCTATATTCTAGTTATGGTGGTGTTTCTTCTCTCTTTTATGTGTATGTTGGTGGTATATGATGTGAGTTAAGAACCGTCAACAAACTCCCTCACACTTAGTCCTTTACTCGTCCTCGAGTGAAGCTTGTGACTAAGGTAGATAGGTTCTCCTTGTAGTTGATAGCTATACGGTTTTATTTCAAGAATCCATCGAGTCTATGAATTTTAAAGTCCACACAATTTCTCCTAGATAACTTGAATAGTAACAATGACTTTGATTTTACTTCCCTTACTCTACTTACGCTTTATGACTTGGGTTCTTGTATGTTTTTGAAAAGATGATAAAACTTTGCTTTTTCCTATGATATCCTTGGTTTTATGGGAGACTTTTTCCTTTTATGTTATTCTGCTAACTTCTAGACTTCATGGAGAAAGTACCATACCTTTAGATCGGGAAGTATTTTATGAAGCTTTTATTTGTATACCTCCTGTACATGCTCTTTCTCTCTTCTGCTTCTTTGAAAAATGTGGGCTATCTCTCTGGCGGGTGCTTTTGCACCCATTTTTCCTTCTTCGTCGGTGTCTTTGCACCCCTTGTTTACTCTTTTTTTTTTTTGGCACATACCTTTTTGGTATGGCATCTTTTCTAGCTCATGCTTCTTTGGCATGGCATCTTTTCTTTGTTATAGCCCACATTCTCTTTTGGCATCTGAGTTTTTAAGAGTCATGCAATAGGAGTGTACATTTTTACTTTTTATGTGAATCCCGATCAGTAGGTATTATACTTTTCTCTCATTAAGTCATAGAAAATTAGCAAGAAATTCATAATTGGTAAAGTTCCTATGTGACCAAGGTCTACCAAGAGAAAAATGCTAGTTCATCATGGTTATTTTTTATTTATAAATCCCAAGTCTTTTTTGCATAGAGTAGAGCAAAGGTCATATTATCATTTGTCATTTGTACTAATTCAAGTTACCGGAAAAAGATGTACTTAAATGAAGTTCATAGATCAGGTTTCTCTTGTAAATAAAATGTAAACATATCATGTACAAGGTGGGAATTGTTAATTTCATACCTTTGAGAGATGAACGCTCCTCCCCCACACTTGTTTTTGTGCCTAGCTTTTAATTTTTTTTATTTTGTATTTAAGAGTAGAAGACAAAAACAAGTGTAGGCAATATATTTTAGAATTATCAAGAGAAATTAGGCACATATTACAATCGATGAAAGTAAAATATTAGGAAGCAAATACTGGAAAAGTAAATTTGTGCCTAACATATTGGTGCTTGGGGAGTGGCTGGTGATCACCTGCGGTGCTAAAAACACTCCCATTGCCGTAGCAGCTTTTTTGATCCTCCGACTGGGAGGGGCGAACCTAGTGGTGTCTAGTTCGTCCCTGCAGCTCGGTGATCTTGAGCTGTGCTAGCGCAAGGTCCCCATGCAGCTTCCTCACAAGATACCTTAGTGAGAGGACCGAGGTGCTGAGCGGGACGACAGCAGAGGCCCGAGTCGAAGTTTCCGACTCGAGATCGCTAAGAACGGCCTGCCTGTGGATCCGGGGATTCCTCGCTCTCTTGAACCTGAGAGGGAGGGAAGGATCCCCGGACGGCTCCTTTCCTTTGGAGCCTGAGGCCTGGCCGTTGGGGACTGGCATAGGACCCTTGTCCTTGCGCATGAGCCCCTTAGCGAAACCACCCCTGCCTTGGAAACGCCCACTTCCGTGTAACTACGGCTGATAGCCGGACTACTTGGACCGCTAGAGATGCCCGAAGGCAGTACAACAGAAACATTCCTAGTCTCCCTAGGATGACTAGGCTCGGCCCGTGTTGATGTCGTTGGCCTTGGTCCTAGGATGCCGGCAGTGGTTCGCTTCACCGTCTTTTCCACCCGTACGCCGAGCTTCTTGGCGATCCATGTTCGGGTGGTGCCCGTTTGGCCACCTTGCTCCCAGTGCTAGCCGTGCTACTAGCATCGCTAGCTGGGGGCATGAGGGCTAGTGGTGCCGCCACTATGGCTTTTGCCTCCTCTCTCACGAATGAACTCTCCGGGGGCACATAGGCTGGCCCTTTCACACTCTCTAGGCTGAGATCAGTGTAGGTGTCACGGAAGAGGACAAGAGCAAGTTCATATGCTATTGTTGGGGAGGAGAGAATGCAAGCTCAAGTGTATGTGTGAGAAAGAGAGATGCTTGAGCTTGTGTGGAGAGATGGAGAGGCCGAGGGGGTCCTTATATACTGCTCTGGCCGTGCAATGGTCGAGCACCACCATGGGTGCCATCACTCAGCTCATCAAGGCCGATTGGGCGAAGATTGGGGACGAGAGGGGCCAGGGGTGGTGCGCCCGCACCCCTGGCACGCCCCCCTCGACGCCCTTTCGGCCAGGTGCAGAGTGATGAGTTTGAAATTCAAATATGCTGGGGATTTTTCATTATTGCGCTGTTGATGGCCGGGATAGATAAAATATTTCCTACTTTATGTATTTTTGAAATTATTTTGGATTTTGAATTTTGTGTAAAATTGAATTTTAAGCATGACAATCAATTATGAGTATGGAAAAATCGGTGGGAAAATCATGTTTAAATTAGTGAGGGTATTTTGGTAAATTACTAATTTAGACTATGTACACTCACTTTTATTATTATTATTATTATAGGATATTATAATGAAGAAATTAAATCTATCCTATCTATTTCTTGATTATCACTGGGAGAAGGTTCTAGAAAAATTTTTAAGCGTTGACCATTGACTTTAAAAATGTTTCCTTCGTCATCTTGGATAGTGATTGCTCCATGTAGCGAGGTGTTGATGACAGTATATGGTCCCTTCTATTTCTTGCGTAATTTCCCTGCACCGAAGAGTTTTACCTTTGAGTTAAACAGGAGCACCTTGTCTCCTTGCTTGAAGTCTTTAGGCTTGATTCGGTGGTCGTGCCATCTCTTGGTTCTTTCCTTGTATATTCTAGCACTGTGGTATGCCTTCTCCTGCCATTCTTCTAGCTCGACTTTTTACTTTTGCCTATTCTGCCAGCTAACTTGACATCCATATTCCAACTCTTGATTGCCCAGTAGGCTCTATGTTCTAGCTCTACTGGTAAATGGCAAGTTTTTCCGTACACGAGTTGGAATGGTGACATGCCAATGGGGTCTTATAGGCTGTTCGGTATGCCCAGAGTGCATCTAGTAATTTGTTTTTCCATCCCCTCCCTATTTCATTGACAGTCTTTTGCAGGATGTTCTTGATTTGTTTGTTGGATGTTTCTGCCTGTCCGCTGGTCTGTGGATGGTAGGGTGTTGCAATGTTGTGCTGTGCTCCTAGCTCCTTGAGGAAGTTTCTGAAGCTTCGATCTATGAAGTGTGATCCCCCGTCACTTATTACCATCTTAGGTGTTCCAAATCGGAGAAAGGTCACTTCATGGAACATTTTTTCTTGCATGCTTGGCGTCTGGCCGACCGCATGCCATTGCTTCTACCCACTTGGAGACGTAATCAACTGCCACAAGGATGTACTCGCACTCATAGCACTTTTGGAATGGCCCCATGAAGTCGATACCCCATACATCAAATATTTCTAGTTGAAGGTTATAGTGTAAGGGCATCGCATTGCGAGAGGTGATCTTTGCCTTTGGGCGGCATTTCCGGCATCTTCTCGACGAACTCTTTAGTGTCCTCATACATTGATGGCCGGAAGAACCCGCCTTTGCCCGATTTTGGCTTTGTGTGCGAAAAACTCCGTAATGTCCCCTGTATGGTGCTGCGTGGTATTTTTCGATGATTTGCATTCCATCGGCAGTTGGCACACACCTTCTTAACAATCCATCCGCACAGACCCAGTACAAGTAGGGTTCATCCCAGAGGTGCCTTCTACTCTTAACTTGTAACTTTCTTTTGTTCTCCCCCGGTGGTACGTAGCCAGTGACCATGTAATTGACGATGTTTGCGTATCGCGGATTGACATCGTCTACTTTGAGCAGCATGTCATCACGTAGGAAGTCATTGATCGGTGGGTCCTGCATGTTAGTGACTTGCATACGCGACAAATGGTCGGCAACAGTATTTTCTACTCCCTTTTTATCTTTTATTTCTATGTTGAATTCTTGGAGTAGGAGAATCCATCTGATTAGCCTAGGTTTCGCTTCCTGATGGGGACGTGATTCCCGATCTTCTGTTAGGTCCTGGATAACTCTCATTTTGAGTGGAACGCGACACACCGATCCGGCTTCGGATCAAAAGACCCGAACCCGCAACCTTAGCACCACGAATCCTCGGTTATCAACCGTGTCACCAACCGGTTGACCTCACCAAGAAGGCTAATCCGTGCTGCGAAACGAAGAACACAAGCAAGAACTTCGAAAGAACGCAGCTCGAGAAAGTTGGGACAAACTGCAGATGAATGATTAAGTTCTCAAGTTGGGGTTCCACAAACCGATGAACGGCGATCGTCAATGGACAGATTAATCTTAAGCAAAACCCAAACCCTAACGACGGTGGTGACTAATGATTATAAAGGTCTTAGGGTCGCCGCCTACCCCCGACGCCCCCCTAATGGGCTCAAGGCGATACACGCCCAACGGACCAAATAAAAGTGACGCAGCAGACTGGGGCGGTGTTGACGGTCACTAAGTGCAAATTTTATACCGTCAACAATGGCTCTTGAAGAGGCAATAGTAGACGATAGGGGTTATATCGACAAATTCCATGAGTTTTGGTGATTTGTGAAATTTCCGTGTGATTTTCGAGAAAAGGCTAAAAGAAGGATTTTAGTGCAAATTTACCACAAAACTTAACCGCGACGCAACTACATCGCCAGAGGGTTCAGGAAGGATCTAGAAGACACCCGAAGCAGCGGGGCCCGCAGCCGCCACCAGGTGGGGCCGGCCGGCCCCACCATAGGGCCGGCCGGCGCCCTAGGGTTGCTGGCGGCGCCCCCCTTCCAGAAGCTTCCTCCTGCCGCCTAGGGTTTTCATCTCCACCGTTGGCTAAGTCGGTTTGATCCTGCGGCGCGCGTGCCCTCCACCGGGCTATAAAAGGAGGGGTAGACCCCCCCTCAAGACACCAATTCATTCCTCCTGCTTCATTCGTCAAGAGTAGTCAGAAATTAGGGTTTCCAGAGATTAGAAGTAGAGCTCTAGTTCTTCAAGTTCTTAGTTTAGTCGTCTAGCAAGATTCAAGTAGAGATCGGGCGCTCCGCTCGGGATTCCAGATCTGTCTTCTAGAATTTGGTAATTTTATCTTGTATTTCATTATGACTTTGTTCTACTTTAATATATTGCTAGTTATTCAGTTCTTAGTCTATTCTAGTTGCACATTCGATATAGTTGTAGTTTATGATGATTATTGTTATATGATCGTAAAGCGCCTGATTCAATACTCGAGTGGGTCAGGTGGTGCGCATTATGTAGACGTGGTGTCTAGATATATTGTGTACCTACGGAGGCACCCTGATGTGCCGGGTCGTGTGGTAGTCCGCGCAGGTGACAGCTGCGTTGGTTCCTCTGTAGTCCATCCCCCGTACGTAGGACTAGCCGAGCATGGTCGCGAAGGAGGTGACCTTTGTGTCTTAATATCCTCATTAGTTGATGCTCCTTATGATGTCTTCTGATTTTATTGCACTATAGATGAAAATGTGTAGCATGCGTAAATTTTGTAGACTTTATATTAGTAATTACATAGGTTTCCTTATTTCTAATTGAACCTCTAGATTGCTTTAATACATTAGAGAGTCTCTACATTCTAGCTCTGGAATACCATTTATCTTAATTACTCATTTATCATTTATCGTTACTGTTGACTAGTTATTGCTAAGGCATTGGTGTAATAGGTTATGACAGGGTTTATTCATCTATACTTAATAGTTACCCATACCTAATAAATAGAATCTTTGCTTTATCCTTTTGGCATAAAAATAAATCAACGATTCTCGGAATACTTCCTCACGGGTGAAATGCTACAACGGGAAAATTATGCATGGCGCTTGCGGATATATTCTAATTAGAGTCATTGCGTGTAGATTATTTTTTATCCTTGGTTTTTGGCATCATGTTAGGGATGATAACTTAACTTGAAGTGATGTGAAAAATACCAACAAGCATTTTAGGCGCCGTTCTTAGGGGATGGCAATTTTATTTATTAGGATAATTTATTAGGATTATTGATTAGCCAGAATATATACATATTTTTTCAAGAATTTCATATGAGTAAACCTTTCATGAAAAACAAAATACTAAAATTATATCTAGATCATAACCTTTTGCTTTAGCAGACTTACCTATGTTTTATTTAGAAAATTTTATAGGGTAAGTGCAGGAATTGGTTGTAGAATTTTAACTCTTATCAGGAACAACCGTAGGAAGAAGGGTCTTACATCATTTTGAGAAGCGATGGCTGAGAAGACTCTGCGTAAATTCTCTGCTCCAAGCACTAAGAATATTCGCGTGGGTCCAACTTTTGACATCGGAGAACATGATTATGAGATCAAGCCAAGCCTCATCAAAATGGTGCAAGTTATCATATTTAGTGGAAAGAAGGATGAAGATGCTATTGCTCATCTGCAGAATTTTCTGGAGATTGGCAACACCATTGACATTCAGGGCATTCCTCAAGATGTCGTGATACTTCGTTTGTTTCCTTTCTCATTAGAAGGAAGAGTGAAGCAGTGGTTTTATCAGAGTAAAGATCAAGTCAAGACATGGGGAGAATGTTCGAAAGCTTTCCTAGAGAAGTTTTTCCCAATAGGCCGAACGAATATCTTAAGAGGGAAGATTTCAGAATTTCGTCAGCAGAAAGGTGAACCTATTCCAGAAGCTTGGGAGCGTTTTCAAGGATATATATCATACTGCCCACATCATGGAATGGAGAAGTGGTTGCTCATGCAAACATTCTATCATGGACTAACCCAAAGGTCATGTGAGCAATTGGACGCCACTGCTGAAGGACCATTTATGTCACTCACCCTTGGAAGAGCTGAAGCAATGATGGCAAAGATGGTAGAAAATCAGAACTGGACATTCAACACCCAGACATGCCATGAAAGTGAAGAAGTTCCAGAGGAGTTGTGTACAATATCCACCAAGATGGATGTATTATTAAACTGGCTAGAACAGAGGAATAATTACAAAAGAGATCGCCAAGCTATTCAAGATACATTCAATTGTCAAGATCAATATGAAGAAGATATTAGTGCAATCATCAAGAAGCAAGGATGGAGTCAACCTCAGGCATCAAGCCAAGGTAAGTACCAAGGTAACTATAATTCTTCAAATCAAAGACAACCACCCTTGAGAGAACTAATATTAGAACAAGCTAGAATTAATGAGAGTATTTATAAGAAGCTTGCTTTTAGTGATGAAATGTTAGAAGGAATTAATTTAAAATTAGATAATTTTTCTCTAGCAGTTAAAGAGCAAATAATGTTTAATAACAAGATAGAATCACAAATTACACATCTAGCTTCTACTCTGTCTGCCACTAACCATGAACAGATTAAAGGAATATCTACTCGAGGAGGTAAGGTTACACGTGATCCACCTTACCCAGAAGGGGCACGTAGACCCTCACATACAGTGCAGGTAGACAAGGAAGCTGGAAAGAACAACCAAGAGAAAGAAATAGAAGCACCCCTACCAACAGATGATCCGCAAGAGCCCGAATTAACACAAGACTTCGAAGATACTACTATCCTACCATTCCCACGAAGGAGGAGGAGTATCTCCACTGATGATCAGTTCAGTAAGTTTGTGGAGATTATATAGAAATTATATATCAACATTCCATTGTTAGATGCTATGCAGGTACCCACATATGCAAAGTACCTTTGATCCATCCTCAACAACAAGGGACCACTACCCTCTACCGAAGTCATCAAGCTAACAGAGGCGTGCAGTGAGGCAATCCTACATTCTTCTCCTATCAAGAAGAAGGATCCAGGATGTCCCACTATTGATTGCTCTATAGGCAACCAGATGTTCGAGAACGCCTTGTGTGATCTTGGAGCAAGCGTCAGTGTCATGCCCAAGACGGTCTTCGACAAACTCAACTATGCCCCACTCACTCCAACAACAATGTGCTTGCAACTAGCTGACCAATCAGTCCGCTACCCTGCAGGGATAGCAGAAAATATTCCGGTAAAAATCCATGACTTTTTCGTTCCTGTAGATTTCGTGGTACTTGACATGCAGGAAGAGAGGAAGATACCTCTTATCCTTGGGAGACCATTCCTAAACACTGCAAATGCGGCCATCAACATTGGAGCTGGAGAAATTATATTCACCATTAACGGGCAAGAAGAGCGATTTGCATTCAGACCAAGACCTGAGCAATGCAAGACTCTGAAGGATCAAGAAGAGCAAAGTGCATCAACATCTCCGACCATGGAGATCAACCATAAAGAATAAATCAATTGGAGAAGTCCAAGTCGGTGGACTCTAAAAACCCCGAACCTTCGCCGGGAGGTAACTCGGTAGTTATCAGTAATTTAAATTCTCGCATTAACTAGCATATTTATTTTTCCTACCAGTTGCATTATTAAAAAGAAATAAAATAAGCATGTCATATATAAATCTAAGCCCCATGAAATTATGACTAACGGAGTGTAAAATCCCGATCAGTAAAATTTACCTTGGTGGCAGAAAATTATTAAAAAATACTATCATTGGAATTCTAATTTTTCGTAGATTCATAAAAGTAATTTAGTTTTTCATTCTTATATCATTATACGGTATAAATATGGGAGACATGTGGGACCTACACACATCACCTCACACCCACCAATTATTCACTACACTCCACTCATTCAAATTATCACACTCATTCACATGCATGTCCTCACTCCATCCTTCCTGCCACCGAAAGCAGCACCTAGAGCATAGGTAAGTGATTGGTTTCAGGCAATTGAAGACACCAGAGGAGAATGGACACCAACAGGCAGCAGGTGGGGCGGCAGCCCCACCACCATGCCGGCCGGCGCCCCTACTACTTCCTCTCTCTGCCTCCAACTTCTCTCACCCCCTCACTCATTCAGTCAGAAACTAGAGAGCGCATTTCCTCCTCTGTTCCCAACTACGACATTGCATTCTTCCAAATCACTCATTAATTAGCAAGAAAAAGAGAAAAGAAAAGAGAGAGAAATCAATTTGCAAGATCATCACAAGGATTTTCCCTCTTCTCTCCCTCTTTGATTTGCTAATCCTAAATTATTTTTTAGTTCTTCGTGTTCTTGTTGTTCTTGGCGTGTTCTTCGTGTTCTTCATTCTACAGGCAAGATGAATCGAAAAGTTGGAGGTGCACTCAGGAGCATCAAGAGGACACTCCTTCCACAGCACCCGAAGCCGTTCATCATCTCAAGTACCTTCGTTTGCCGGCTCCGGAATGGACGTTGACCCTCCATCACCTCCTGAGCAACATCAACTGTCATCCTCTTCCCCACAGGAAGAGAGGTATGAGTTAACAAACCTTAATCAAATTTTATTACCACTTAGACCTCAAATAGAAATATTCAATGTGGTAAAGACAAGAGTTTACTCATACTCCAACATTTGATGACAATTTGCTCGTTGAAACCGGAATGGATTCCAAATTTGAGCTTATTTTTAGAATGATTGGATGGGAAGATGCATGGAAAATCACTGAGCAGGGTAGCAAGTTACTCACCATAGAATTTATTAGCTCCTTAGACTTTGATGATGATTATGTTCGGTTTAGAATGTTCAAACCCCCACATGGAAAAAATTTTAGTTTAGCACTAGGATTTTCTGAAAGTGTGTAGTGAATATAGCTGATGTTCTTGGAGATTTTAATAAAGATGATTTTTGGGAGAGCATCACTGCTAAGAAACCAGAACGCAAGCAAAAATATACTACTGAGGAAGTCCATAACCCAACACTGAGATTCATGCTTAAATGGCTAGCTTTTACTTTCTTTCCTAGAGAGGAATTAAACACCATTAGACAGGATGAGCTGCATTTACTATACATCATGACTAAAAAGAGGAAAGCATCTCCTGTGAGATTAATGTTGAGCTACTGGAAAACCGTGCCTCTCGTGAGAAAGTGCAGTATTTCATTCACATCTTAGATTACACGCTTAGCTACAGGATTAGATTTATTGTCTAATGCTACACTCACATTTATTACTGGTGTCCGAAGAGTTATTGGATATGACTTTTTCTTTCGTGCTTACATGGTGAAACGCCGAAATAATAAAATAATCATGATTTATAAAAATTATCCAAATGAGTACGAGCTGCCCAACAGGGAGTTGGGGATTTATTCCGTCGACAGTTTCACTTTTTCAGAGACCACTAACATTGGCAGGTGTCCATCAGCACGCATCAGCAGATGTAACACCCCCGGTGTTACGCGCCAAATTATTTGTTAAATCATCTCATGAGCATCATATTAATCTTAAGTGCATGTTGTGTTGTTATGATTAAGCTTGTTGTCTATAATTAGTGTCGTGCTCGAACGTTGGAAAATAAATGTTTAGTATTAAATGATTAATATTTCGTGGTTAGCAAGTGGCTTAGTTGAGTTTAGGTAATAAATTAGCTTGAACGTTGATGTCCAACTTAAAAATATTTTTCTAAAAATAAATATAAGTTTCCTACGGTTGGGTAAAGGAATAATAATATATAAAAAAAAAGAAGCAAGCAAAGACGCACACACACACTCACGTACCCAGCACCTAAAGTCACACATGTGCACACACGCACACCTGCACCTGGTTGCTGCGTGTTGCAATTGCAAACATGCACTGTACAGCCACGAAAAGACTTTGAGCTGTGCACTGCCTTGGCCGGAGCTCCAAGCATTCATGCCATACACGTACGTACACACTCATCCATGCACACATACTGCACTACTGCAGTTGAACGCCAAGCCACGCCGTGCAGTCTTGCTGCCGAGCGCAAGGCCACGAGCGCTCCACTGCAGCTCTCCTCCGTTCGCTGGCCCGGCATCGCTGCCGCTGCCGTCGCATCCGCGCACAAGTGGTCGTGCTCACCGTCGTCTTGCAAATTATGACACTACGGCTGCACGAGCTTTCTCTTCAGTCATCACCGCAAGCACGTACCTTGCTGCATCAGTAGGTCCAGTACGTGGCCAAACCTCGAACTACAGCGTCAAGCACGATGTATCCTGGAGCTGCTTGTCCGTAGTGTTTGCCACGACGTCCGCGCGCGCAGCCGGTTGTCATCTCGCCCTTGTCCCTTCCCATAAATGGCAACCGACAGCGTCGATCGGTCATCGCCATTGAAGGCGGGCAGACGATGACAGCGTCGCGTCAAAATCAATTCGCAGAGCCTGGTCGACCTCAGAGTAATTGCGCGTGTCCGGCGAAAGTTAAAGAGCCTAGTTACACGTCAAACCCACACCTGGCTGTGACCGAGCACGACCCAACTCCAATTTGGAGTCGCCTCGCCGCCGGGCAGTAAGAGCTTAAAAGCAGCACATCCAAGACGCAGCCTTCCCAAAGCTCTAGAGTCTAATTCCATGGCACCGCTAGCTTCACCTTGATCCACCCTACACTTGCTCACCCCGCTAAGCCCTCTCTCGCTGTCTCTTGGGTGTTGCCACGGTCGTCTACCGCGGGACGCCGTCGAGCCGCTCGGCTGCGTGGCCAGCGCTGCTCGGTCACCCTCCGTCCCAGCCATCGCGGTAGTTGAGATCGCGGTGGGCTTCCACAGCTTCTCCTCCATCCGGTTGCTGTCTCCGGGGTTGTAGTTCGCCGGAACGCCGCCGTGTGCTTCGCGTCCAGGAGCTCCTCCTGTGTGCGTGTGTGAAGGTAAGAGAAGGAGCTGTAGGTTAGAATATAGGAGAAGCTAGGGGGTTATGTGTGACTCAGCGAGAGACATAGAAATAGTAAAAGGGCTAATCAAAATTTAAAAGAAGTTTGAGGTTCCCGGTGCTTACTGTCGGTTAGCTTCTTTCTTTTCAGATATATATGCATCAATTTACTTGACTTTGTAAAATTTGAATAAATTCGAAATTAAGTCCTAAAATCATGATTCTAATTTTGTTAGACTCCTGGTGTTACCTACTATGTGCTAGAGCAGTTTAATTAATCCCGTGCTTAATGTTTTAGGTCTACATTAAATAACAAATAGGCTTCACGTAAATTGTTCTTGCTTTCGTTATTTATTACCATGAGTATAAAATAGATAGTTTATTAAGTTGGTTACGTATACATTAGCAATGATGTTACGTAAGCCCGTAACATGGATAGAATCGTTGCCTGCTGACTGGTTCGTATATCGGTTAGCTTTAGTAGTATTTTATGTGCTCTTCTATAATTGTCGTAGCTCTAAAATAATTAGTTTAATGAGATAGCTAAAGCACATACCTTACTTAGAGTATATAGTAAATAAATTAGAAAACTAATTATAATTGTTTGATTTGAGATGATAACACTTAGCTTGGTGTTAGTCATTAGAGCTAGCTGGTAGCTTAGTTATGTGTGCTTTTATTGTTAAGAGTTGTTGTTGCCTGTGTTCATCGCATCATTATCGCATGCATGTAGAGAACGAGTCCGTCTTTGTTGATCCCCGACGACGCCGAGTACGAGGAGGTAATCGAGGATGCGTGGAGGAGATCCCCGTCTTTGGAGGAGTCCGGGAGTTCCGGGAGCCGTGGTCGACCGACTCTGCTGACCCCTTTGCCCAAGGCAAGCCCCCGGTGCATAACCCCTATTTTTATGAATCTATTAAGATATATATGTTGTGGATTTACGTTGCAGGAATTTTATGAAACCCACATGCATATATATATCTATCCTATGAGTCCTACTAGTTTAGGTTCGATGTAGCTGCTATGGTTAGGATATCGGTAGCGTGAGTAACCTGCCGTTACTCACAACAGGATTTATTATTTTACTCACATGGATAAAGTGGTGGAAAGGAAATATATTGACCGGACAGGGATATGGTATGGGTCTTGGTGGTGTGTAACAAGTTATGTCCTGCGGCCACAGGCTTAATTTGGTTACACGGTTTCCCTGTCCGCGTCGGTTAAGGACCAATCGTTGCTAAGGGTTAAAGGTTAAGCCACAGATCTCCTTGTCCCGAACACATATGTGTTTATGGGAGCTCGGAAGGCTTGCTCTCTCTTGTCTTGGGTTCCGGCTCGTCTGGACCGGCTGTATGGGGGCGGGGATGGTGGAGGTCCTTGCACCGCATTACACGGCCAGGCTGGTAATGCCGGGGCTTGGAGTCCAAGTTGGGACGGGGACACGGAGCCGAGGCGGGAAAGCAAGTTGTTCTCGTCTGTGTCTAGGATGCGGGCGGGGAGTGTGTCTCTCGGGGCACCCAATTTGGGCAAATTGATTCGAATCGCCGTTCAATGAACGGCGATGCGGCGAGAGGACTTTATTCTGGCATCGTAGTACGAAATGGAAGTTGAAAAAGAGGTTAAAGATGTATCGATTGCTTACCACATGCTTGCAAATAGACAGTGCTTACATAGTATGATTAGCTATTGAACTAAAATACGGCTAATAACTTGAAGTAAGGATTTATGCTTAGTAATGCTTTTCGCAAATAAACTAAACCAAGTAAGCCATATAGCCTACTCATATCCTTGAGAGTCGGCATATATAATTCCCGATCGGGTAAGTCTTGCGAGTACATTGTGTACTCTGGGGTTTATTTCCCCGTTGCGTGTTCAGCCTTGAGAAGTAGCTTTGTGTGGAGGATTCATCCGGGTGGGCATGAGGACGGAATCCTTGTATCGCTTTCCGCTAGAAGTTTAATTCAGTTCCATTTGTTTTAAATTCCGCACTCGAACTACGGTATTGTAATGAATAAATTTTTAAGACTCTTATTGTATGAAATGAATTAAATGATGTAAGTTCCGTACTCAATGTATCCTGGTTAAATTTGTGGTTTATCGAGTTCTCCCGTTGGGTGTGCTCGACAGAATCGATTAAATTAGTACGCTCCCTTGGGTACTTAGCGTCTAATGGAAGACAAGTACTCTTGTGAGTGTATTAATTTGAGCGGTTCTGCCACAGGTGGTATCAGAGCATAATTGAGTATTCGGAGCTTAAGAACCTATTTCTAAAATCTAAAACTTGACCAACAAAAGTCCTTTCAAAAGGTTAGGGCGTGGTTCTTTGCGTATATAAGTGTAAGCCCTAGAAATATAGTTAAGTATCTAGGATAGTGGCACTTTGTTTTTAACTAATTATTTTTTCTGTAGGTACACTAACTTGCGTAACGTAAGAATCGATTAGCGTCCGGCAAGTGAGCGTGCGATGTGCCAAAAAAAAAAAAAAAATTTTTTGCGTGCCACTATATTTCGGCTTGAGCGAGCGAATAGGTCGAGCATGCATCATTAAAGATATAACTTCATATGATTAGGCCTCCCCTCATGTGAACCTCAATAATTGATAATTTACTAAAAATAATTGCTCTCACCCAAGTAGAAATCTAGATTCTAAAAGATGTTGTTTCCGTCTTATCGGTTTCTCTCGATTCGCTTGTTTCAAGTTGGAAGACACGGTTGCTGATTTTTTGGGAATGGTGCGCTTGTAGATGAGGGTTAACTCCGAGCGGCGGTAGCTGGCGGTGGAAACGTGCAAGGCGATGGTGGCCACGAGGAGGTTCAGGGTGGTGGTCCGGGTGCCGAAGGGAATGCCGCGGACCCAGCCCGTCAGCCACCACCACCACCACCAGTTCCCCCGACCATCGCGGAGATGATGGCGGAGATGGCAGCCGCTCGCCGAGACTCAGCCCGTGCCCTGGAGTTGATGGCACAGGCTGTTGGAGGATTTTCTCGCGGTGGCAATGGTGGGAATGGAGGCGGTGGTCAAGACCAGGAGAAGTCCTGCACCTACAAGGACTTCGTGGGGACTCAGCCGCCTACTTTCACCCCAACGGCAGAGCCTCTTGACGCGGAGCATTGGCTTCGTGGTCTGGAGCAGAAGTTCTTGCTGCTCACCGGGATCACCGACGACCAGAAGGTGCACTTTGCCGCGCAGCAGCTGCAGGGGTCCGCGACTACTTGGTGGGACACTTTCACCGCCATGCAGCGCGCGGGTCACCAGGTGACTTGGGACGAGTTCTGCACTGCCTTCCGTCAGCACTTTGTTCCTGGCGGCCATCCGGGTGAAGTCGAAGGAGTTCATTGATTCGAAGCAAGGGAACATGTCTGTAATGGATTATGTTCACAAGTTCAACGACCTGTCCCAGTATGCTGGCACTCGTGTGGACACCGATGAGAAGAAGATGGATTGTTTCAACCGTGGTCTTACCAGTCTTATGCAGGAGAAGCTGTATACTGGAGGTTACCGTACTTTTGGTGAGTTGATGAATGCTGCCATCACTATGGAGGGATTGCAGCGTGACACACAGGCAGTGGAGCAGGAAGAGAGCAGCTATGGGTTCTTCTAGCCATCAGCAATCTCGGAAGGTCCAGATGGTCGGAGGGTGCCTCACAACTCTCCCGGGGACAGCATTCATACCGGTCTCAAGCGAGCCCGTCCAAAGTGTACCGGCCTCGGTACCGTGCACCCACCCGGCGGAGACACAGCGGACCCAGCCGGACTCAAGCAGCCCCGAGAGACGGCAGTTTCCACCTCGTCGGGGGAGGGAAAGCGGCAAAGGCGGTCCCACCCAATGCCTGTTTCAAGTGTGGCAAGGAAGGTCACTATATTCGGAATTGTCCGCAGAACCAGCCTTCTCAGTCTTCAGCTAACTCCCGTTTAGTCAAGAGGACCTTTATTAAGAAGAAGATGCCTGTCAGCCACACTGGACAAGTTAACTACACCGAGGCGGATGAGATCCCACGTGGAGAACCCGTGATGGCTGGTATGTTCTCCATCAACTCCCATCCAGCATTCGTGTTGTTCGATTCTGGTGCATCACATTCATTTATGAGCATGGGATATGCACTAAGGAACAGTATTCCCACGGTGGAAATGTCTGTTGCCTATAAGATATTGACACCGGGAGCACACCTGTGCATTAGTACTCGGACAGAGACAGTCCGTGTAGTGCTAGCCACTTACACCTATCGTGTCCAGTTTATGATACTGCCTGGACAGGGGTTAGATGTGATCCTTGGGATGAACTGGATGCAGCAAAATAGGGTGGTCTTAAACCTTAATCAGAGAGCAGTTGAGTTGAAGCTTCCTTGTTCTGAGGATAGGATGTCTCTTCTTATGCCTCCAGTTACATCCTTACCAGTGGTTGCCCATGTCGAAGTTTCTGCTGATCTTGCTTCCATTCCTGTGGTATGTGAGTTTCCTGATGTTTTTCCTGATAAGCTCCCTGGGTTGCCACCTGATAGAGAAGTAGAGTTCACCATAGAATTGGAGCCGGGGACTGTCCCTGTTTCGCGGCGTCCTTACCGCATGGCTCCACCAGAGTTAGCTGAGATGAAGAAGCAATTAGAAGAGCTGTTAAAAGACCGTTTCATCCGTCCTAGCACTTCACCTTGGGGTTGCCCTGCCATTTTTGTGAAGAAGAAGGATGGTACTCTTCGTATGTGTGTGGATTACCGCCCTCTTAATGCGGTAACCATTAAGAACAAGTATCCCTTGCCCCGTATAGACATTTTGTTTGATCAACTAGCCGGTGCTAAGGTGTTCTCAAAAATTGACCTCCGTTCTGGGTACCATCAGATAAAAATCCGACCCGAAGATATTTCTAAAACAGCCTTCTCTACTAGGTACGGCCTTTATGAGTACCTAGTTATGTCCTTTGGCCTCACCAATGCTCCTGCCTTCTTCATGTACCTCATGAATTCAGTCTTCATGCCGGAGTTGGACAAGTTTGTGGTGGTTTTCATCGATGACATCCTGGTGTACTCCAAAGATCAACAAGAGCATGAGCAGCATCTCCGTATTGTGTTGACTCGGCTACGAGAGCACAAGTTATATGCCAAGTTCAGCAAGTGTGCATTCTGGTTGGACCGAGTGGAATTTCTGGGACATGTCTTGACTCCAGAGGGTATCTCTGTTGATCCTAGTAAGGTGCAAGATGTCCTGAATTGGCAATCTCCAGAATCAGCTCATCAGATCCGTCAGTTTTTGGGTTTAGCTGGCTATTATCGGCGTTTTATTCCAGACTTCTCTAAACTAGCCCAACCCATGACCAATCTGCTTCGAAAAGATTCCAAATTTGTGTGGACTCCTGCTTGTGAGGAAGCTTTTCAAACTCTAAAGAAATTGCTCACCTCAGCCCCAGTTCTTGCTCAACCAGATATTGAGAGACCCTTTGATGTATATTGTGATGCATCCAAGACAGGACTTGGTTGTGTGCTCATGCAAGAAGGAAGAGTGATAGCCTATGCTTCCCGTCAGCTAAAGAAGCATGAAGTTAATTATCCTACCCATGATTTAGAGCTTGCTGCAGTTGTGCATTCTCTAAAAATTTGGAGGCACTACCTATTGGGAAATAAGGTGCACATCTATACGGACCACAAAAGCCTCAAATATATTTTTACTCAACCTGAGTTAAATATGAGGCAGCGTAGATGGCTTGAATTGATCAAGGATTATAACTTGGAAGTTCATTACCATCCTGGAAAAGCTAATGTAGTAGCTGATGCTTTGAGTAGGAAGCCATATAGAGCCAAGGAGTCCTGGCCTCAATCTCATTCTGAAATTCTAGCCCATATTTCCTTGGTCTCTAATTTGCATGAGAGGATTATTATGGAGCAGAGACAAGATACTGAAGAAATCCCTCATATCAAGAAGTTGATGGCTGAAAACCGTGGTCCCCATTTTAGCATTGATGATATGGGTGTGTTAAGGTTCAAAGATCGGTTGGTGGTTCCTGCAAACGAAGACCTTAGAAGGACAATTTTGGATGAGGCCCATAATTCCAAATTGTCTATACATCCAGGAAGTAACAAAATGTATCATGATTTGCGCACCTTGTATTGGTGGCCCAACATGAAGCAAGATATTACCAGGTATATTGCGGAGTGTGATACTTGCGTAAGGGTTAAAAGGCAGATCACCTCCGTACCCGGGTTATTTGCGACCTCCCCGCCTATCCCGGCTTGGAAGTGGGAAGATATTTCTATGGATTTTATCAGTGGTCTACCTCGTACTGCCAAGGGGCATGACTCCATTTGGGTCATAGTAGATCGTCTCACCAAATCTGCTCATTTTCTTCCGGTAAAGACAAAGCATACAGCCACTGATTATGCTAAGCTGTATTTTGAGAAGATTGTATGTTTGCATGGAGTGCCATTGACCATCATTTCTGATCGAGGGTCAGTGTTTGTCTCTCAATTCTGGAAGCAGTTACAGAAATGTTTGGGCACTCAACTTCTTGCTAGTACAGCCTATCACCCTCAGACCGATGGTCAGACTGAGAGAGTTAACCAAATCCTAGAGGATATGTTGAGAGCTTGTGTCATTTCGTTTCCCGAGAAGTGGGATGACTGCTTGCCTTTTGCTGAGTTTTCGTATAATAACAGTTATCAAGAAAGTATTAAGATGGCACCGTTTGAAGCTCTTTATGGCAAGAAGTGTAGAACCCCACTAAACTGGGTTGAAGTGGGAGATCGTGGTCACTTTGGACCTGATATTGTCAAGAACGCAAGAGAGCAAGTTCGTGTGATTCAGGGTCATTTAAGAGCAGCACAAGCTCGTCAGAAAAGTTACGCGGATAAGAGGAGAAGACCATTGGAATTTGAAGAGGGTGACTATGTCTATATTAAGGTGTCTCCTATGAGAGGTGTGCACCGGTTTGGAGTACAAGGAAAGTTGGCTCCCCGATATGTTGGACCTTACAGGATCTTAGAGCGGTGCGGTCCTGTTGCTTATCGCATCCAGCTTCCAGATATCTTATCCGCAGTCCACAACGTTTTCCATGTTTCCCAGTTAAAGAAGTGTTTGAGAGTTCCAACAGAAGTAGTGGAGATCGAAGGATTATCTCTCCAACCTGATCTTACATATATTGAGCATCCTATCAAGGTTTTAGATGAGAAGGAAAGAGTGACGAGAAACAAAATAATAAAATTCTATAAAGTCCAGTGGCAAAATCATCCAGAGGAAGAAGCAACTTGGGAACAAGAAGATTATCTTTTGGAAAATTACCCCCACCTTCTCCCTAATGTGCCAAGGCAATCAAATTAAAAATGTTTAGAATATTCTACCTTTCCCACACCAGGCACACACATGAAATCTCGAGGACGAGATTTTTGTTAGGGGGGAGGAGCTGTAACACCCCCGGTGTTACGCGCCAAATTATTTGTTAAATCATCTCATGAGCATCATATTAATCTTAAGTGCATGTTGTGTTGTTATGATTAAGCTTGTTGTCTATAATTAGTGTCGTGCTCGAACGTTGGAAAATAAATGTTTAGTATTAAATGATTAATATTTCGTGGTTAGCAAGTGGCTTAGTTGAGTTTAGGTAATAAATTAGCTTGAACGTTGATGTCCAACTTAAAAATATTTTTCTAAAAATAAATATAAGTTTCCTACGGTTGGGTAAAGGAATAATAATATATAAAAAAAAAAAAAGAAGCAAGCAAAGACGCACACACACACACTCACGTACCCAGCACCTAAAGTCACACATGTGCACACACGCACACCTGCACTGGTTGCTGCGTGTTGCAATTGCAAACATGCACTGTACAGCCACGAAAAGACTTTTGAGCTGTGCACTGCCTTGGCCGGAGCTCCAAGCATTCATGCCATACACGTACGTACACACATCCATGCACACATACTGCACTACTGCAGGTTGAACGCCAAGCCACGCCGTGCAGTCTTTGCTGCCGAGCGCAAGGCCACGAAGCGCTCCATCGCAGCTCTCCTCCGTTCGCTGGCCCGGCATCGCCGCCGCTGCCGTCGCATCCGCGCACAAGTGGTCGTGCTCACCGTCGTCTTGCAAATTATGACACTACGGCTGCACGAGCTTTCTCTTCGATCATCACCGCAAGCACGCGTACCTTGCTGCATCGTAGGTCCGATGCGTGGCCAAACCTCGAACTACAGCGTCAAGCACGATGTATCCTGGAGCCGCTTGTCCGTAGTGTTTGCCACGGCGTCCGCGCGCGGCCGGTTGTCATCTCGCCCTTGTCCCTTCCCATAAATGGCAACCGACAGCGTCGATCGGTCATCGCCATTGAAGGCGGGCAGAGCGATGACAGCGTCGCGTCAAAATCAATTCGCAGAGCACGGTCGACCTCGAGTAATTGCGGCGTGTCCGCGAAAGTTAAAGAGCCTAGTTACACGTCAAACCCACACTGGTTGTGACCGAGCACGACCCAACTCCAATTTGGAGTCGCCTCGCCGTAGGGCGATGAAGAGCTTAAAAGCAAGCACATCCAAGACGCAGCCTTCCCAAAGCTCTAGAGTCTAATTCCATGGCACCGCTAGCTTCACCTTGATCCACCCTACACTTGCTCACCCCGCTAAGCCCTCTCTCGCTGTCTCTTGGGTGTTGCCACGGTCGTCTACCGCGGGGACGATTGCCGAGCCGCTTCGGCTGCGTGGCTGGCCGCTGCTCGGTCACCCTCCGCCCCGTCCCATCATCGCGGTAGTTGAGATCGCGGTGGGCTTCCACGGCTTCTCCTCCATCCGGTTCTTTGTCTCCGGGGTTGTAGTTCGCCGGAACGCCGCCGTGTGCTTCGGCGCCCGTGAGCTCCTCCGTGTGCGTGTGTGAAGGTAAGAGAAGGAGCTGTAGGTTAGAATATAGGAGAAGCTAGGGGGTTATGTGTGACTCGGCGAGAGACATAGAAATAGTAAAAGGGCTAATCAAAATTTAAAAGAAGTTTGAGGTTCCGGTGCTTACTGTCGGTTAGCTTCTTTCTTTTTCAGATATATATGCATCAATTTATTTGACTTTGTAAAATTTGAATAAATTCGAAATTAAGTCCTAAAATCATGATTCTAATTTTGTTAGACTCCTGGTGTTACCTACTATGTGCTAGAGCAGTTTAATTAATCCCGTGCTTAATGTTTTAGGTCTACATTAAATAACAAATAGGCTTCACGTAAATTGTTCTTGCTTTCGTTATTTATTACCATGAGTATAAAATAGATAGTTTATTAAGTTGGTTACGTATACATTAGCAATGATGTTCTGTAAGCCCGTAACATGGATAGAATCGTTGCCTGCTGACTAGTTCGTATATCAGTTAGCTTTAGTAGTATTTTATGTGCTCTTCTATAATTGTCGTAGCTCTAAAATAATTAGTTTAATGAGATAGCTAAAGCACATACCTTACTTAGAGTATATAGTAAATAAATTAGAAAACTAATTATAATTGTTTGATTTGAGATGATAACACTTAGCTTGGTGTTAGTCATTAGAGCTAGCTGGTAGCTTAGTTATGTGTGCTTTTATTGTTAAGAGTTGTTGTTGCCTGTGTTCATCGCATCATTATCGCATGCATGTAGAGAACGAGTCCGTGCTGTTGATCCCCGACGACGCCGAGTACGAGGAGGTAATCGAGGAGTACGTGGAGGAGATCCCCCGTCTTTGGAGGAGTCCTGGGAGTTCCGGGAGCCGTGGTCGACCGACTCTGTGACCCGCTTTGCCCCAAGGCAAGCCCCGGTGCATAACCCCTATTTTTATGAATCTATTAAGATATATATGTTGTGGATTTACGTTGCAGGAATTTTATGAAACCCACATGCATATATATATATCTATCCTATGAGTCCTACTAGTTTAGGTTCGATGTAGCCGCTATGGTTAGGATATCGGTAGCGTGAGTAACCTGCCGTTACTCACAACAGGATTTATTATTTTACTCACATGGATAAAGTGGTGGAAAGGAAATATATTGACCGGACGGGGATATGGTATGGGTCTTGGTGGTGTGTAACAAGTTATGTCCTCGACGGCCACAGGCTTAATTTGGTTACACGGTTTCCCCTCGTCCGCGTCGGTTAAGGACCAATCGTTGCTAAGGGTTGAAGGTTAAGCCACAGATCTCCTTGTCCCGAACACATATGTGTTTATGGGAGCTCGGAAGGCTTGCTCTCTCTTGTCTTGGGTTCCGGCTCGTCTGGACCGGCTGTATGGGGGCGGGGATGGTGGAGGTCCTTGCACCGCATTACACGGCCGGGCTGGTAATGCCGGGGGCTTGGAGTCCAAGTTCGGACAGGGACCTGGAGCCCCGGGCAGGGGAAAGCAAGTTGTTCTCGTCTGTGTCTAGGATGCAGGCGGGGAGTGTGTCTCTCGGGGCACCCAGCTGGGCAAATTGATTCGCGAATCGCCGTTCAATGAACGGTACGGCGAGGACTTTATTCTAGCATCGTAGTACGAAATGGAAGTTGAAAAAGAGGTTAAAGATGTATCTGATTGCTTACCACATGCTTGCAAATAGACAGGTGCTTACATAGTATGATTAGCTATTGAACTAAAATACGGCTAATAACTTGAAGTAAGGATTTATGCTTAGTAATGCTTTTCGCAAATAAACTAAACCAGTAAGCCATATAGCCTACTCATATCCTTGAGAGTCGGCATATATAATTCCCAGTCGGGTAAGTCTTGCGAGTACATTGTGTACTCAGGGTTTATTTCCCCTGTTGCAGGTTCAGCTTGAGAAGTAGCTTTGTGTGGAGGATTCATCTGGTGGGCACAGACGGAATCCTTGTATCGCTTTCCGCTAGAAGTTTAATTCAGTTCATTTTTTTTAAATTCCGCACTCGAACTCGGTATTGTAATGAATAAATTTTTAAGACTCTTATTGTATGAAATGAATTAAATGATGTAAGTTCCGTACTCAATGTATCCTGGTTAAATTTGTGGTTTATCGAGTTCTCCCGTTGGGTGTGCTCGACAGAATCGATTAAATTAGTACGCTCCCTTGGGTACTTAGCGTCTAATGGAAGACAAGTACTCTTGTGAGTGTATTAATTTGGGCGGTTCTGCCACAGCAGAGTACCCAGGACTGTGTACACTGGGACTGACACAACACCCTCGGGTCCAGCTTATTTCCATTACACTAACTTTGATGAACCAGGTGCATATCATGAGCCACATCAGCCGTGGTCCACCCACCTAGGTTGGGAGGACCAACCCACTTATCATCAAGGCGAGTCGTCCATGTCTACAGGATGGGGAACATTCCATACACAGGAGCCTGAAGATCATGGACAAGATTTTCAGACAGGCCGTGCATCATTCTCTGTGCGTGGGAACACGGAGTACACCACCGGTGGACCGTACCCATACCATGCACCACCGGCAAATGATTACATGCCGCCTCCTGAGCAGCATTTTGGGACTACTGTAAATGATTACCCTGCTATGTCTATGCTCACTAACCTTCAGCAGGGGCAGCAGGCGATGAGCGACACCTTACACCAACATGAGCAGTGGCAACACCAGATTGACGACAGGTTTCATCAGCAGGCACAGTGGCAGCACCGGACAGACCAGCAGCTCGAGCAGTTACAACATGGACAGCAAAGACACTGAGGCCGGAGTGCAGTGACGATAGACCGGTTAGGGTATCCACCACCGCCTCCGCCACATTATTGAGCACAAAGAACATGCGGCTTGGGGGGAGAGCCCCCGCGAGGTGAGCACCATCCACCTCTGTATATACTTTATCCTTTCAGTATTTTTAGTATTTACTTTTTAGTATTTAATTTCTATCATTAGAGCAGAGTAGTTAGAATTCTGAAGTTCTTAGTTAAAAAAAACGTGTGTATTCTGAAATTAAAATTCTTACGCAATTACTTAGTATCTCGAAATTAAAATCCTTCTTTGAATTATATGAAGTTTATCTACCCCGAGAATTTATTCTCGAAACCCGATATCTGTGGGTAGCATAAAACTTATGATTCAGTCTAAGTAATTGGCAGATATGATATAAAAAAGTTTGAGCTAATATATGTTTCATTCTGAGTAATGGCTAAGCTCTAGATATTTTGTAAGAATTAATTAAGCAATCTGATAATTTATCTTACTACTATGATTTGAGTAGACTAATCTGTTATTCATTCATGATTGAGTTCACATGCACAAAAAAGAGTTTTTGCTCTATATAACAAATTCTCTCTTAGAAGTCTAAAAGAAAGTGTGGGTTATAAAATGAAAAGATGCCATACCAAAGAAGTATGAGCCCAAAAGATGCCATATCAAAAAGGGTATGAGCCAAATCAAAAGAAAGAGAGTAAAACAATGGGTGCAAAGACACCCCCTTTGAGAGGGAAAAATGGGTACAAAAAGTATCCATTTGGGAGATAGCCCACACTTCTCGAAAAAGCGAGAGAAGAGAGAATATTGTATAAGAGCTAGAAATAAAGTTTTTATCACCAGCACATTGAGTCATGATGCATAGCTTAAGTAGTCCACTCCAATCTTATTAGTAAACTCTCATGGTTTTCAAAATAATAATCCATACATGTTCAAAATAAAAGAGAAAACCTCGGAGTAATGCTTAAGCAAAGAATGAAATATATGCAGTGCTTGCCTGATTATTCTATCTTTCAATCACCCAAGATTTAATTAAAAGTTTGATAAGCCCCACAGTAAAAGGGTTAAAGGATGAATTTGAAAGATAGATTAATGAATTATAATCTGGAGAAGAATTCTAAATTCAATACTAAATTACTTGTTGATATAACATGAGATACCCTGGAAGTATTATTTCAAGTCGACTTTGCTAAGGGACTAGCAAAGACTTAGCTTGGGGGTAATTGTTGACGGTCACTAAGTGCAAATTTTATACCATCAACAATGGCTCTTGAAGAGGCAATAGTAGACTGATAGGGGTTATATCGACAAATTCCACGAGTTTTGGTGATTTGTGAAATTTCGGGTGATTTTTTGAGAAAAGGCTAAAAGAAGGATTTTAGTACAAATTTACCACAAAACTTAACCGCGACGCAACTACATCGCCGAGAAGGTTCGGGGAAGGATCCAGAAGACACCCCAAGCGGCGGGGCCCACGGCCGCCACCAGGTGGGGCCGGCCGGCCCCACCATAGGGCCGGCCGGCGCCCTAGGGTTCTTGGCGGCGCCCCCCCTTCCGAGAAGCTTCCTCCCCGCCGCCTAGGGTTTTCATCTCCACCGTTGGCTAAGTCGGGTTTGATCCTACGGCGCGCGTGCCCTCCACTTAGGGCTATAAAAGGAGGGGTACCCCCCTCAAGACACCAATTCATTCCTCCCTGCTTCATTCGTCAAGAGTAGTCGAGAAATTAGGGTTTTCGGAGATTAGAAGTAGAGCTCTAGTTTTTCAAGTTCTTAGTTTAGTCGTCTAGCAAGATTCAAGTAGAGATCGGGCGCTCCGCTCGGGATTCCAGATCTGTCTTCTAGAATTTGGTAATTTTATCTTGTATTTCATTATGACTTTGCTCTACTTTAATATATTGCTATTTATTCAGTTCTTAGTCTATTCTAGTTGCACATTCGATATAGTTGTAGTTTATGATGATTATTGTTATATGATCGTAAAAGCGCTGATTCAATACTCGAGTGGGTCGGGGTGGTGCGCATTATGTAGGCGTGGTGTCTAGATATATTGTGTACCTACGGAGGCACCCCGATGTGCCGGGTCGTGTGGTAGTCCGCGCGGTGACAGTGCGTTTGGTTCCTCCGTAGTCCATCCCCCCGCACGTAGGACTAGCCGAGCATGGTCGCGAAGGAGGTGACCTTTGTGTCTTAATATCCTCATTAGTTGATGCTCCTTATGATGTCTTCTGATTTTATTGCACTATAGATGAAAATGTGTAGCATCAAAATCATTTGTAGACTTTATATTAGTAATTACATAGGCTTCCTTATTTCTAATTGAACCTCTAGATTGCTTTAATACATTAGAGAGTCTCTACATTCTAGCTCGGAATACCATTTATCTTAATTACTCATTTATCATTTATCGTTTCTTTGTTGACTAGTTATTGCTAAGGCATTGGTGTAATAGGTTATGACAGGGGTTTATTCATCTATACTTAATAGTTACCCATACCTAATAAATAGAATGCTGCTTTATCCTTTTGGCATAAAAATAAATCAACGATACTCGGAATACTTTCTCTGGGTGAAATGCTACAACGGAAGAATTATCCGCGGCGCTTGCGGATATATTCTAATTAGAGTCATTGCGTGTAGATTATTTTTTATCCTTGGTTTTTGGCATCATGTTAGGGATGACAACTTAACTTGAAGTGATGTTAAAAATACCAATAGACAGATTCTGGATGCTGACTTATTTTGACAATTCCCATTGATCCCGAAGGAATTTTGATGTGAGACTAGTTGCATTGGCTTCCTTATCAAATTATCTTTCCAACCATGGCTGAACCATCAAAAACGGAGTCCGGATGTGTCCGTGGCGCTGGTCTCAAGACAGGCTGGTCACGGAGGCCGAGGTAGACTCGAAATCGTGTTGGACAGGGCCTCCGGCTTGTGTTGCACGTCCTAGCTGGTCTTCCTCGCCTCCACACCTTCCTTCAAGTTCCTCATGACCCTCTCCACTGTTCCTAAGCAATATAACATCATTAGGTAGTAATCTATTCTCAAAAGTATGAAACAGATCGCTTAAGAACGAACTCACCTGTAATTTTAGTTGTCGCATTCGAGCTCGGGTCATTGGCCCTTGCGGTATAGTAGTAGAAGGATCAGTGGTTGTATCCAAAGGAGTGATGTCCTCATCACTTTCTTAGTTAACATGTATTTAAGAGCAGCATGATCGGTATGAACAGTTATTTTAGACCCAACTAAGTAAGAGCGAAACTTTTCGATAGCAAAGACTACGGCGAGGAGTTCTTTCTCTGTTGTGGCATAATTAAGCTGTGCTCCTGTTAAAGTCTTGCTAGCATAGGCGATCGCATGATGCTTCCTATCTTTGGTTTGTCCTAAGACTGTGCCAACCGCGTAGTCGCTAGCGTCACACATGATTTCAAATGGCAGCGTCCAATCAGGGGGTTGGATGATTGGAGCTGAGATGAGGGCTTTTTTAAGGGTATGGAAAGCAGCTAAGCACTCATCGGTGAACTCAAAGGGAGCATCTTTGGCTAACAGGTTGGTCAGGAGTATAGAAATTTGTGAGAAATCCTTAATAAACCTCCTATAAAAACCTGCATGCCCTAAAAAGCTACGGATCCCTTTTATGTTTACCGGGGGAGGCAATTGCTCGATCACCTCGATCTTTGCTTTATCTACCTTAATCCCCCGTTCCGACACTAGGTGTCCTAAGACGATGCCCTCACGGACCATAAAATGGCATTTTTTCCAGTTTAAAACAAGGTCCTTTTCTTGACATCGTTGCAAGACTTTGTCTAAATTTTCTAGATAATGATCAAAAGTCTTTCCATAGACTGAAAAGTCATCCATGAAAACCTCCATGATTTCTTCGATCATGTCAGAGAAAATTAACATCATGCACCGTTGGAAAGATGCGGGTGCATTACACAATCCAAATGACATACGTCGATACGCATAAGTTCCATACGGGCAAGTAAAAGTTGTCTTGCTTTGATCATCAAGGTGGATGGGAATCTGATGGTAGCCAGAATACCCATCTAGGAAACAAAAGAAAGAGTGTTTCGCCAACCGTTCCAACATTTCATCAATAAAGGGCAGTGGAAAATGGTCTTTCTTTGTGGCCGTGTTAAGTTTTCGGTAATCTATGCACATCCTCCACCCTGTGACGGTGCGTTGCAGTATTAACTCATTTTTACTATTTTCTACTACCGTCATACCGCCTTTCTTTGGAATCACTTGGACTGAGCTGACCCACTCACTATGTGGTACGGGATAAATGATCCTGGCGTGAAGAAGTTTTAGAACTTTCTTCTTCACGACTTCTCTCATCACATTGTTTAATCTTCGCTAGGGTTCCCGAGTAGGTGTGCTAGAGGGGTCCATCGGGATGCGATGGGTACAGAGGGTCGGGCTAATCCCCTTCAAGTCTTGCAAGGAATACCCAAAGACAGACCTATGCTTTTCTAGGATGGCAATGAGTTTGACTATCTCCTCTTCACTAAGCTTATCACTAATGATAACAGGAGTTTCTTTGTTGCCATTCAGGAAAGCATAGCGCAGGCCGGTGGGTAGGGGTTTTAGCTCGACTGGGGGTTTAATTGGGGCTTCCTCTTGAGAAAGGTCTATGGTTTCGTCTAGATCATCCTTCTCTTCAGTAAAGAATTTGGCTTCTCTTTCTAAGGATGATTCTGGTGAATCAAAGGGTATCATCGATTTAACCTCCATGGGCATATTAGGATCAAGAGGGTTGTTTGCCATCAAAGGGGTGGTCTGTGAAAATGATATGGCAAACTTATCCTTCCCTAACTTTACATTAATCCCCCCAGAGTTTGGTGACTCTAGAAAGAATCTCTCTAGGGGATGCCCTATCAGGATATTAAAATCCTGGAAATCAAAGACATGAAAGTCTAAGGGTATTTTGACATTGTTGTGATGCAACAGAATATCAGATAGTACCCGTAGTCCTTTCAGCCTCGTGTTTGGCTCAATTCGGAAGTAAATGCTTATTGGAGCAAGCGTTTTCTCGCTCAGAAAAAGCTGAACGAATGATGCAGACATCAGGTTTGCTCCAACAGTGGGATTATACAGGGAGTTCACCCATGTTTTACCGACCTTGGTTTGGATTACCGAGGAGGGACAGCATATCCGAATGTCTTTGGAAGCCAACTCCACTTCCTCAGTCCATTCCCTGTTTATTGCAACGCACAGATCCTTGATAGAAGTTTTGAGGGTTTCTTAGTCAAGGGTGCTAATCAGTTTCTTAGGTGCTAAGGGCTTCTGGTGGCACAAGTATTTCGAGGTATTGCCCAGATTTTCAAAGAGGGCATCCTCGAAAAACGGAGGATCCGAAGGTTGAAAACCTTCCTCCGGGTCTTTATGTTCGGCCGAGGGTCTCTCTGTACGTGGTAGTGTTTCGGCTTTAGCCAGAGAGACTTCCTCTTGGCATGGTTCGGCTTGCACTAGGAGGGCGGAGGGGTATTTTTGGCTATCCGGGTCAGGAGTGTTTCCCCCTCCATTGTTGTTAGCTGTGTGAACTAACCTCTGGCAGCTATATCTAAGTGTAGGGTAGCTTCCTTTCTAAGACCTAACCAAAAGTGCTGTAATAGCACATGGTTGGGTATAGATGGTCTGGGCCTGATCGTGATAGGATTAGGAATCTATCCAGGCTGCACCTAAGGTTTTCTTCTCGCTTTGTCAGAAGTTGAGTATTTCTTGTCGTAGGGCAGCTATCCGGGACAACGGGAAAAACATAAGACAAAATTTGTTCCTTAATTCCTCCCAATCCCCTGATACTTTTCCTACGTTTTGGGTGTACCATTGTTTTGCTCTCTCATTTAGAGAAAAGGGAAACAATTTTCACCGCAAGGTTTCTTGTGACATGCCTGCTATGGTTAGGCATGCACAGAGTTGCTCAAACTCCCTTAAGTGGTGGTAAGGGTTTTCATAATCTAACCCTGAGAAGGTTTGTTCTCGAACCATGGCTATGAAGCCAGGACGAAGCTCGTAGTTTGTGGATGTGATTGGCTTTGATGATTGTGGTGGCTCTACGAACTCGCCCTTAGGAGCAGAAAAGCTTTGAATTGAAATGTTCTTCATTTTTTTTTAGAAAAGATAAAGTAAAAGATACACGGGTGGACTAGGTTCGAAGGCTAAAACAACAACCGTTCCACAGCAACGGCACCAGAAATGCTTGTTGGTATTTCTTAGCGAAAGCAGCCAAATCCGCAAGCGCACGGAATTACCGTCATAGCACTTCACCCGGTGATAGACAGGGTATCGTACTTTCATGAAGAGCAGTTGTGTCTAGTCAACTAGCTTAGTCCACCCTGGTGGGTTGAAGAAAAGAGATCCTGGATAGTGAGGTTTTCCTACGGTTTAGATTCTCTACTCGAAGATAATCTTACTTACTACACTCTTGCTTTGGGCACCGGATCGCACCTAGTCTGCTAAGTGATGCTGGCTAACAGGTCTACGCCGCACCTGAACGTGGGGGAATACAAAGGATGTTAGGCTGTCACCACCTAACACCTACCCCTCACCCGTGGAGTGTGAGGCAAACGAGGGTAACCTATAACTTAGACACCACGTCTACGTTATCGATTACTATTCTAGCGTCGGCTAGGAACATCCGTCTTTATCAGGAGTCCTCTACTAGAACATCCGCTACTAAGGCAAGTAACAGACAATGAACCCACAAGAATGTAATACGTAAGAGAATACGAAATAGAGACTCACCACCGTAGTAGAACACGGACCTTATACTCCAAGCAGTATATGGCCGTAGAGGTACACGTCGAGGGGGAGCCGACACGTCCGGCACTCCGCCTCCTCAACCCGGAGAAGCCGGATCCAAGACAAGAGATGGCGGACACGCCCGAACCTTCTCGTCTTTTCCTCTCTCACTCCCTACACTAAACTAGCTAGGCTAGGATGGAATTTGAGCTTGGCTCTCTTCTTCTTCTCCACTTGAATTGTGTGTTTTGAGAGGGAGTAGGGGCCTTCTTATATAGCACCTTGGAGGTCGGTTTGGGGGGGGTATTGATCACAATGACCATCATGAACTGCCTCTGGGTGCCATCAATGTACCGCCAGAGAAACTTCGGCCAGAGAGGCGGTTAGGGGGGTACGGCCGCACCACAGTGTGCGGGCGCACTGTGGAGGCGCAGGTGGCCACCGCCTTTTCTCCGGGTCGGTTCTTTGGTTGGGCCTGGATGCCTGCCACATGTGGTGTTTAGCCCAATTCTGTAGATGGGGAGAGGTTCCTTGTATTTGCCTTTGTCCTTGGGCCGGTTTCTGGTTTTTTTGATATGCTTTTGGCCCATCTTGATCTCTTTCCATGGTTGTCCTGCAAAACAAGTGCACTCACTAAAACTATGGAATTTGTTAGTGTAGAGACCCTATATTCTAGTTATGGTGGTGTTTCTTCTCTCTTTTATGTGTATGTTGGCGGTATATGATGTGAGTTAAGAACCATCAACAATAACTTCAGCCCTCATCACCTCCCTCTCGGCCTGGAGTCGGTCGAGGTTCGCCGCATGTTTTACTACAATCCCCTTCGAAAGAGTGGCCTCCTCATACGCCGTCGAGACCTCGGCCTTCAGGTCTAAGACAAGGAGACAGAGCTTCTCGATCTCCTCGTCTCTGGCCGACAGGGTGGTGCTCAGCTGGGCTACGAGCTCCTTCTAGCGATGGAGCTCGCTGGTGAGGCCGGCCCCCGTCCGGATGAACTCCGATTTCGCCCGGGACACCTGCGCCAGCTCCGGCAGTAATCAAGCCCAATCATTCAGCCATCATGAAAGAGCTCTTATGATAAGAAAACCGAGGGAAGTCGGCTTACCTTCAGCACATTAGGGAGCTCTGTGGGCAGGATCGATGAGAGAGTCTTAAGCGACCTCTCGGCCAGCTCCTGGCACTTCCCCGCCTGCTCCCACAGGTGCCCTTCCACGGCGTCGTCCAGCACATAGACCAGCCATCCCTCGGGGTCCTGATGGTCCGTCTAGACTAGCCGCGGTGCCTTCGTGAGCTCCCTGGAGCCGGCGGCCTCTTGACCGAGCGACCCCTGAGCCTTAACAGGCCCCTCGGCCAACGATCTTCCCAGCTCGCCGCCGGAGGAAGTCACGTCCTCGGCAAGCGCCCCCTTCCCCCGCGCGTCCGCGGCCTCTTCCGAGGAATGGATCTCCACCACCTCGACGGCCGTGACTCGGGGTAGAGCGGGCGGTGCCTCCCCGCCATGGCCACGTCTGCGGCGACCTCCCGGCCAGACGCCTCCGCAGCACCCTCGAAGCCTGCCGAGACCGCCCCCTCGATTGGCGGCACCTCGGCGGCGCCTTCCACCTTCAGCGGCGGACATCCTCGCCGCATCCTCTTCGCCGGCCAAGGGTGCCTCCTTGGCCGGCGGCACGGCCGCGCCTTTTTCTTTCACAGCTGCGCCACCACCTGCAGGGCTGCTCAAGGCTCGCACTTCCTGCCCCGACCCGGCCGCGAAAAAGCGGAGGCTGGATTGGGCTGGCCCTCCGCTTCAGGCTGCAATGACAAGAAGGGGAGTGTCGAGAAAAAGAAGAAAGACAACCACGGAAGACAGGTCGAGGCCGAGCAACACTTACTCAAGCAAGCTGGCACCTTGATCCTAATGCCCGTCGGGGCTGCGCCCGAAGACAGGGGGCCTCGGGCGCTCCGTCGTCCTTGCCCCTTCATCGGGCGTCCGACCCCGCCCTCGGATCTACTTCCCGAGCGCCTCGGGCCGCCTCGGGGCGGAGCTGATCCGCTCCCGCTCGGGCTCACCGACGCGGGTTGGCCTCGGAGGGGCTACGCCTCTCTCGCCGAAGTCACGCCTTCGGCCGTCCCCGCACCCCCTTCGCTCGGGCGGGGGGTGGTCTCGGCGGCTCTTTTCCCCCTGCGGCGTTCACCTCCCCCTCGGGGGGATGTCGCGGCCTCGGCCTCACCGCGCGGCCTCGGCTCGGACAAAGCCGAGGCCGAACCCTGCGCGGCGGACTCCTCCGCCCTGCGCTCGGCTAGCGCTACCGGAAGACTGGGGATGCGACGCCTCTCCTGGCGCCGCCATCCCCAGGAAGCTGTACAGGTTGTCATCGTACAACTTGTCATCGTCATCGTCATCGTCGCCGCCGTCAGTGGTGTCCAACGGCGTCTCCTCCTGTGGAAGTCCCCTCACGCTCCCGGCGGCCGGCGCCGCCCGAGGAGTTTTCTCTCTCCCGCTGCTTACGGACGTTCCGCTCCCTTCTGGCTCTCCTTCTTCTTCTTCCTCGCCTCCACGTAGGCCCTGTTGGCCTCTTTCTCCGTGGAGGTGGGGGGCTTGGACGCCATCAGCCTCCCGGTGAGCCCCTACGGAGACAAAAGCAAGGATAAAGACCAAAGAAGGGCACGGGGAACACGTATCAGGCACAGGTATGAGCCTTGCCACATGGAGGTACCCCTTCTCAGACCGCATCACGACCTTGTACACCAGGACGGGGTCCGCCGCCGCCGCCTTATTCATCCGCTCAAGAATCTCCTTGTTGTCAAGGTCCTCGGGCGCCATCCTGGTGCCCTCCCAGGCGTTGCCGTCCCTCATGTCGTACAGGGAGTACCGCCTCGACATAAGAGGTAGCACCTACCGCTTGTGGAAACCGGCGATCACCACCGACGCATCCAACCCTGCTTGGGTCAGATGCCTCAAGGCGGCCAGCACCTTCCTCAACGGGGTCACCTTCTCTGGGATCAACTCCTTCTTCCACGACGGCGGCTCTACGTCAATCGACTTCCCGGTGTAGGCCGGGAAGTGGTTGTAGTCTTTGCGGAGTTAGAACCACTTGCTGTGCCAGCCACGGTTGGAGGACACGAGCTTCGCCGGGATGTAGGCTTGTCGGGCGCAGGCCCGTAACTGCAGCGTGCAGTTCCCGGCCCGGACAGCCAGCCTCCTCCCCTTCTCCTTCTCCGACCCCTTGGGAGCCTTCAAGAAGAGGGCGGCCTCAAAGAAGTAGAGCCAGAGGTCCCAATGGGCCTCAACTCTAAGGTACCACTCACACAGGGCGACGAACACCGCCGCCTGCGTGATCGAGTTGGGGGCAAGGTTGTGCAGCTCCAGGCCGTAGTACTCCAGGAGCGCCCGCAGGAATCGGCCCACCGGCATGCCGAACCCGCGCTCGTGGAACGCCGTGAAGCTCACGACATACCCTTCCGGCGGCATCGGAAACCGGTGCTCGGGCGACGGCACGACCCACTCCGGCTTCGGGACGGCGGAGCGGGGGCACAGAAGACCCTTCTCCACCAGCGTCATCAGCTCGGCCCCCGTGACTGAGCACGTCTCCCAGTTCTTCGTTCCGATGATGTCAACCTTTGGTGCCATCGAGAAGAAGGGCTGGACAGAACGGCGGCGCGGCGAGGTTTTCTCTCCCCTCTCTCCTCTCTTTCCTCTCTCGGGGGCGCTCGAGCGACTCCCGGCTGTGGTGAAAGCAAGAGCAGAGGCAATGGCTAGGAAGGCGAGAAGAGGTCCAGCACCGCCGCCATCCAGGTATTTATACCCGGTTAAACCCTAGCCTGTTCACCTTCCTGCATTTAAGGCGTATCTATTTCCGATTTTCCTACTCGATTGCGTTTCACATGGAGCCCCAGGCGCCCGCACTCGAGCGGCCGCAGCCACATGGAGTTGGAAAAACACACGCACATTGTAGGGTTCATCCTCCACAGAGGATCCCGGCTCACGGAGCCCGGGGCCCTGGCTCCGCACGTGGCAATAGTGGCAGCCGCAGCGGCGCGCGCCACCGTCATGTCTTCCGTGGGACCCACAGTGCACGCGCGGCGGCACCAACCACCCGGGCGTGGGGGCCCACCACTTCTCCCCGCAGTGCCGGACGCCCCGAGAAGGCCGCCTAAAAAGACGCGCCCACGCCCACACGGTAGGTCAAACAGAGGCTTCCTTCCCCGTGAAGGAGCCCGGGTGACGGTCCATTTACGGATCAGAGGTCGGGGGCTGGCCCACCAGTGGGTTCGACAGCCTCCTCAGGCCACCGGAGTCAGGGATGGCTCGGACGGTCTCATACACAGCCTAGCCCTATGCAAGCAGGGACCGTCCCCGCCGTGTTCGACGCCAGCGAGGCAGTCTGAGTTAGGAGGATCCCGTGTGGGAGTGCACCGAGCCCTCGGGACCTGCGGACAGGACCCGGGCCCCACCTCAGACACACCTTGTAGGCTCTAATGGAACGCGTCTCTGGGCCCAGCCGACCCCTAACGAACAGGGCACGGGCGTTCCACTTGGACTTGCCCGTTAACAGCTCACCGGATCTAACTATGTTCGACACCTGTCGACGGCAGCATGGTGAAATCCACCCTCCTCCCTGTGGAAGGGATGCTGAGGTACGGACGAAACTAACAACCAAGTACCGCTCGGCCGTTCCACACCAGGATGGGGCTCGGGGGCTTTCCCGATGCAGAGGCTGAAGTTGGGAAATGTCATCTAACTCGCCGAACTCCAGGACGAGCCGACGGGCCCGGGGGCTCAGCAAACGGTAGGAACACTCCCACCAAAACACGCGTAAGCCCTCGGAGGGGTGCCCACACTCCTCCAAGGCCTCAGGGGCTACACCCGGCGGGTGCGCTCGCGCTCCCCCACCGGAGAACATGGCTTCTAAGACAAAAACACCCTGGCAAACGAACTCGCACTCTCGCCAAACACGTATAAGCCCTCGGAGGAGTGCTCACACTCCTCCGAGGCCTCGGGGGCTACACCCGCCGGGTGCGCTTGCGCACACCCCACGGAAAAAAGCCCAAAATACCCAACAACGCGCCCGACAGAAGCTGGGTTCAAGGCCACAACCTCCGAACGAGTGCACCCACTCCTTCAGAGGTTCGGGGGCTACTGTCGGGTACCAAAACTAGGCCCCCCAGACAGGTCACATAAACCGGACCCAACAAACACAAAACCAGGCCACACAACAACAAAACACGGCCCATCAAGGCCCAGCGCGCTCCTTTTCGCCTCGTCTGAGCCCTCCCGGTCGAAGCCCTCGGACGGGTGCTGGCTTTCTGCCTCGTCCGAACCCTCCTCGCCGAGAGCCTCGGACAGGCGCTAACTTTCCGCCTCGCCCGAGCCCTCCCCGCCGAGGCCTTGGACGGGCTCCCATCTTCCGACTCGCCCGAGCCCCTGCGCCTAGGCCTTGGACGGGACGCGCCGTATTCTCTGATCAAACCAAGCCTCTGGCTAGACGTATACCCACCTCCCACCTCTCTACAGTTCTCGTCAGAGTGACGCTATCCCCTGGCAGGATAAGGGGGCTGTCCCATCACTGTTCATGCCCGCGCTCAGAGTTTCGTCATCCTCCACGGTGGTGGCCATGCCCACCACTGTGGGGCACTGTTCTGCCTACCTTCTGTGATAGGTTAAATCATAAAAGTCTTGGGGCGCTGACTGCCACGTCAAGGGCCGTCATCCAGTGTCATCCTCCGTACAGGAGTCAGGTCAGGCGGGACGCCAGTTAAACAACAATCCCTCCCGGGTTTTCTGAGCCCGGGATGGGCAGCGACTGCCCCGGTGACCATCCTCCCCTGTGCCAACTACTCCACGTACGGTAGCAGGCTCCGAGTCCCTCCGAGCCTCGGATTCGAGACAAGTCAAAGCTACAGCGAGCTACAGGGCTCGGACACGCCGTCCATCGCCACTCCGCCAACCTACACAGGGACAGATGTCTTCTCCATCGCCAGGACTGGGGAAGTGACACCTCGCAGCTACGCCCATTACCAGTAGTGCTTGGCCATGACCAGCGGTGCCTGGCCATGCCCAACAGTGCCGCCACCCACTCCGAGGCCTCGGCACAAGGAAAGCTGCCAGCTCCGAGGCCTCGGATCAGGGAAGGGAGGCGCTCATGGCCCCTTCACATGCACGGGCACCCTTTGAAAACCCTATCTTCCCCTTACGACTATAAAAGGGGAGGATAGGGGCCCTTAGTGGGCAAGCTCTCACCAGCACGATATTGGCACTCTCCGCAATCAACCACGAGACTTGGGACCAGCACTCTCTCTTAACCGCTTGTACACCCCTACCTACAAGCACCTTGGTGCAAGATAATACAAGTCATCCCCCCACTAGACGTAGGGCCTTCTCTTGCCCGAACCAGTATAAATCTTTGTGTCCATCTTGCATACCTTCTAGAGTTGGGAGCACGTACCATAAATTTACTAGTTGGCGCTAGAACCGCCAGTTCTAGCACCGATAAAACTTATTAAAACAATTGCCAAAAAGGCTTATCATTTCATATGAAAACAAACACTTGAACTATGACCTCTGTCTAAACAGTCTAGAAAATTCTACAAAAATTACAGTAGCTACATCATGCTAAAACAGATCTATAATAAAATTTTTATCACATTTCACTTTGGGTACGATAGCCTACACAAAAAGATGAAGCAACAGGACAGAAAAGTACTTTTGACTACTTTGCACTGTGAAAATTGTTAAACAATAGATTTCATATTTTTTTTAGAACTTCTTAGCACAAGAGCAGTCATCAAAAAGTTACAAGAATTTTGACCAAGTAATTTAATTACTATAAAATAAATAAAGAATCAGCCTTTAATGCATTTAAATCACATCTCAATATTTTTACACAGGAACTTCATGCTACATATTTTTTCCAGAAAGTACATCACATAACAAGTCTAACAAAATAAGAATCACATTTTCTGAGCAATGTACAATTTACCATGCATTTAAACAGATTTTAGCCTTTTAAGCAATTAAATAAATCTACACAGAAAAATATCACAAAAATGGCATTTCATATTTTTCACAGATAGATCACATCCCTAGAATCCTAACAAAACAAGTTGCACTCAATTTGGATCACATTTGCACCAGCTATGAATTTTAAACCATTTAAAGCATTTTCTGGAAATTCATTTAAATCAAAAACCAAACCCTAGTCGGGTCCATGGACTCGGTCCAGTGGACGAGCCTTAGACCATGGGGTCCCGCGGGTCCACGGCCCCACCTGCCGGTGAGCCGAGCGGGGGGGGGCATGTACCGGCGGCGAGAGCTCGCCGACGGTGAGCCCCTCGGCGGTGAGGGTGGGGTTGGTTGCATCGGTGGCGGCCGGAATAGCTACGGCGGCAAGCGGCGGCGCTGAGCGGTGCTGCATGGCGGCCGTCTCCGGCACCGGGCTGGCCAATGCGAGGCGAGCAGCGGCTGCGCTAAGTGGCGCCGGCTAACCGAGGGGTTGGTCGCCCCTTATCGGCGGCCCGAGCCTGGCGGCGGCGGCTATATGACGGTGCGGTGGCGCGACGAGCGATGACGGCGCTACATTCCGACGAGCTCATGCTCTAATCGGACGAACCGAGCGTGTGAAAGCCCTAGTTTGGTTTTGGCTAACTGATGAAACCTAGGACTAACCCTATTGCTAAGTGTGTAGCATTAGAGAGAAAGGGGAGGTCCAAGGCAAGTGGTGGAATGGTGATCAAGTTGATGGAAGTAATCAAAGATGATCAAGTGCCACCCTTGGAGATGAAAGAAGATAATGAGCAAGATGGAATAGGTATATGCTAGGGCATTTCCATTTTGCCGACCATAGGTGAGTAGAGAAGTTGATGGCCGGATTTAGGATTGATAACCGTACTATTAAGAGGGGTGATGTCGTGCAATATCGGTTATCTAAGTGCCACTAGGTGAGCAATGACTTTGCATATGCATTAGGGACCTAGTGAGCTAATAATCTCTTGCAAAATTCATTTGAAAATGCTAACACACGTGCACAAGTGGTGAGACACTTTTGTGTTGTCACTCAGAAGTGACCGGACGCTGTCTCGGTAGGGACCAGACGCGTCCGGTCAAGTGTGGCGTCGGGCGTCTTTCGGGGTCACCGGACGGCGTGCGACCGGGACGGTCCGTTCTTTGCGTCCCGGTCGGCTGTTGGAAACATGGTGCTTGCGAGCTGGTGTGGACCGGACTGCGGGCGCGTCGGTCAAGGTGCACCCGGGGACAGCCCCGGCCGAGAATTTCACGTTCGGACCTCTCGATGGGTATTTGGACTCGCCTTGTGCGAAGGCCCCGGTCGAGCGTAAGACGCGTCCGGTCGGTTGCTCAGCTGCGCACGAGGGTTCGACCGTTGGCGCGCAACGGCTATTTTCAAATGAGTTTGACACGTGGCCGTGGTAGAGGGACCGTACGCTGGGACCGAACGCGTCCGGTCGCCACTTAACCCGCGTCCGGTCGACGCGCAGAAACCTGTTCTTGTGAGTAACGGTTGAGTGCTTTGGTGGGCGCCTATATAAGTTTATTGGCCGTCTCTAGGGAGGCTCTCTTGGTACTTTGACATACTTGACATCCCCTAGAGCTAAGCAAACCTTCTTCCTCACTTTGTATGCCTCTTGATTGATCTAGAGAGTGATTGGGAGAGCTTCTAGTGTATTTGCCTTGTGATTGAGCATCTAGTGGCACTAGTGAGCATTTTTGCTACGATTGAGCTTATTACTCTTGGTGATTGCCATCACCTAGATGATTGGATCAGCGAGCTGGAGTTGAGCAAGGTTGAAGATTGTTCTTGGCCACTCCGGAGGTGATTGTGAGGGGTGTTGATCCCACCCTGCGGGAGATCCCGAAAGGAATCCTTAGTGGAATCATGTGTCATTGAGTTACCCTCACTTTGTGTGAGTTCTTGTGGCGCCCGGTGAGGGCTTGGCTTGTGACGCCGATTAGCCACCGAACTACCGAGTGTGGTCGACACAACGGGGAATAGCGTGTCGGCAAGCACGTGAACCTCGGGATAAAAATCTTATGTCCGTCGGTGTTCTTGTGTGGTTTGATCCTTCGAGATCAACTTGAATTTCTCTATTGGATCATCTCTTCGGGTTTTATTGTATTGACAAGACGGTGATTGGTCATCATCCCGAAGGCATGGTTTGCACTTCTCGGTTCCCTTCCTTGCGTTTATATTTGTGCACTAGTATAGCTTATAGCATATTAGGTTACTTGTGTGTGCTCTAGTATATTAGGATTGCTAGAATTGGATAGGTTGGCTTGCAACCCCTCTCTAGGCTAGCGCAACACTTGCTTCGCTATTTAGTGTACTAACCGGTTTGTTTAGTGCTTTGTAAGGAATTTTTATAGGTTATTCAACCCTCCTCTAGCCATTTAGGACCTTTCAAGTGGTATCAGAGCCGTGGTCACCGTTGTTTGATTAAGGTTTAACATCCTCCGGTGTTAAAATGGCTCAAGTCAACCATATCAACCATGTGAGGAAGCCGCCACATTTTGACGGAACCGGATATGATTATTGGAAGCGCAAGATGTGTGCATACTTAAAATCTCTCAACCGAAAGGTGTGGGAAGTAGTGGACAAGGACTTTGCGGTGATCGACCCCAATGATTCCACCGCAAGAGAAGAAGAGAAGCTTCAATTCAATGATATTGCAATCAATACACTCTATGAAACATTGGAAGCAAAGGTGTTGGAGTATATCCAGGATCTTGAGAGAGCACATGATGTATGGACAAGATTGGAAGAAACATATGAGGGCACACAAGCCGTCAAGAGTGCCAAGGCATACATTCTCAAGGATAAGTTTGCTTCATTTAAGATAGAGGATGATGAGAGCATTGCCGAGATGTTCCACCGATTGCAAGTAATTGTCAATGACTTGAAGAAATTGGGTGAGAAGGTGGAAGACAAGGACTTTGTTCACAAATTCTTGAGAAGTTTGCCCAAAAGCTTTGAATTCTTGGTCACAATGATGGTGAGAGATGGACTTGACAAGCAAACCCCAAACCAAGTACTAGGTGAGGTGATCACACATGACACCTACCGTGTGGAAAGGAATGGGGGTTCTAAGGATGAGAAGAAGGACAAAGAAAAGAAGAAAGACAAGGAGGTGGTTGCATTCAAGGCTACTTCATCAAAAGGCAAGAAGAAGCAAGAATCAAGTGATGATGAAGCTAGCACAAGCTTAAATGAGGATGAACAAATGGCTCTCTTTGTGACGAGATTTGGCAAGTTCATGAAGAAGAAGGGCAATGGTGCTAGGAAGAGAAGAGATCACTTCAAGAAGAAGGATGACAAGAAGAGATGCTTCAAGTACAATAGTAAGGATCACTTCGTTGCCGATTATCCTCTTAATAGTGATAATGATAGTGATGATGGCAACAAGAAGAAGAAGGACAAGAAAGGCAAGAAAGACAAGAAGGGTGACTACAAGAAGAAGAAGAAGGGGCAATTATACATGGTTACATGGGATAGTGATGCTTCTTCAAGTGACGATGAGAGTGATGATGATAAGAGGAAGAAGAAGGGACAAGCAAGCATTGCTATCAACAACACGTCTTCTATCTTCGACACTCCAACATGCTTCATGGCCAATGGCTCTAAGGTACTATCCGATGATGATGATAGTGAGGAGGATAGTGATGATGAGGAGTGCTCCAAGGAGAAATTCATGAGCATGCTACAAGATGCTCAAACTTATATTGAGAAGAAGAGGAAGGAGTGCAAAGAGTTACGCAAGAGCAAGCAAGCTCTTGAGCAATCCTTTGATGAGCTCAATGCTACTCATGAGAGGCTAATGGACGCCCATGAGAAGCTTAAAAAGGCTCACACCAACCTTGAGAAAGCTCATTCCTCCCTCCTTGATCAAGCTAAGGTTGAGGATGTTGTAGACACATGCAATATTAGAGTTACTTGTGATATTCTTGATGAATCATTTTATTCTCCTATCATTGTGCCTTCCACTAACCCCTCTTGTAGCCCAAGCAATACAATTCCTACTATTAGTGATGGTTTCACATGTGATGCCTCACTAATGGTGGAAAATAAGACCCTTAAGAGAGAGGTGGATGAGCTCACTCACGCCCTAGGCAAGGCCTATGGTGGTGATGCCCGCTTGCTAAAGTGCTTGGGTAGCCAAAGGTTCTCTCTCAATAAAGAGGGATTGGGCTATACCCCCAAAAATGGCAAGGCGGTCTTTATCACTCACAAGACTAGTTTTATGAAGAGCAATGGTCGGTTTTGCTCTAGTTGCAAGCAAGTTGGGCACATAGAGCTTTATTGCAAGAACAAGAAGAATGCTAACATATCCTCTATTCAATTTAATTCTTGTTATTTGCTTACTAAGGGAGCGAATAGTGTGAAGGCTAAGTTCATTGGTTCTTCTATTGTTGGTCTAAAGAAGAAGGCAATTTGGGTGCCCAAAAGCTTAGTGACTAACCTTGGAGGACCCAAGCAAGTTTGGGTACCTAAGAAGAATTGATTTGCTTTTGTAGGTCAATTATAAAGTCGGAGGAAGGCATTGGGTGCTTGATAGTGGGTGCACTGAACACATGACCGGTGATGGAAGGATGTTCAACTTTATCTCATCAAGTGGTGATTGTGGTGTTGATTCAATTACATTTGGTGATAATGGCAAAGGCAAAGTCAAAGGTTTGGGCAAGATAGCAATCTCAAATGATCTCTCAATTTCAAGTCAAAGGTTTGGGCAAGATAGCAATCTCAAATGATCTCTCAATTTCAAATGTCTTGTTAGTGGAATCTCTCAACTTCAACTTATTGTCCGTGACTCAATTGTGTGATCTTGGTTTTAAGTGCATATCTGGCATTGATGATGTGGAGATTGTGAGTGTTGATGGAAGCAATTTGATCTTCAAAGGCTTTAGATATGAGAATCTCTATTTAGTGGACTTCAATGCTAGTGAAGCTCAACTCTCAACATGTTTGATCACGAAGTCAAGTATGGGTTGGTTATGACATAGAAGACTTGGACATGTTGGTATGAAGCAACTCAACAAGCTAGTCAAGCACAATCTTGTGAGAGGGTTGAAGAATGTGACATTTGAGAAAAACAAACTTTGTAGTTTATGTCAAATGGGCAAACAAGTTGGTAACACCCATCCTAAGAAGAGCATGATGAGCACATCAAAAGCATTTGAGTTATTGCATATGGATCTATTTGGACCAACAACATATGCTAGCATTGGTGGAAACAAGTATGAATTTGTGATAGTGGATAACTGCACTAGATATACTTGGGTCTTCTTTCTAGTTGACAAGAGTGAGGCTTATGGCATATTCAAAATATTTGTCAAAAGATGTCAAAATGAGTTTGAAACAACAATCAAGAAAGTGAGAAGTGACAATAGAAGTGAATTCAAGAACACAAGAGTTGAAGAGTTATATGATGATCTTGGAATTGGACATCAATTCTCGGCCAAGTACACTCCCCAATCAAATGGTGTTGCTGCAAGAAAGAATAGAACCTTGATTGACATGGCAAGATCAATGCTTAGTGAATACAATGTGGATTTCTCATTTTGGGCCGAAGCTATCAACACAGCTTGCTATTGTAGCAACCATCTTTATTATCATGGCATGCTAGAAAAGACACCCTATGAGCTATTGAATAGAAAAAAATCCAATATTGCATACTTTAGAGTGTTTGAATACAAATGCTACATTCTCAAGAAAGGCACAAGATTGAGCAAGTTTAAAAAAAAGTGTGATGAAGGATTCTAGTTAGGGTACTCCACAACAAGCAAAACATATAGAGTTTAGAATCTTACTCATGGCATAGTTGAAGAGGTGCATGATGTTGAATTTGATGAAACCCAAAGCTCTCAAGATGAGGAAGAAAACCTAGATGACGTGAGAGGAGTTCAATTGATCAATGCAATGAAAGAAATGGATATTGGTGATATTAGACCTAAGCAAGATGATAATGATGTACAAGTGCTATCTCTCTCAAATGTGCAACCAAATCAAGATCAAGCAAGTGGTAGTGGCTCTCATGATAACAAGGAAGACAACCAAACTCAAGTGCAACAAGCTAGTTCATCTCAAGTTGTGCAACCAAGTGATCAACCAAGCTCAAGCTATCAACCATAAGTTCTCCAACCTACTCATATTGCAAGAGATCATCCTCTAGATCAAGTAGTTGGTGATATTAGAAGTGGTGTGCAAACAAGATCAAGATTGGCATCCTTTTGTGAATACTATTTATTTGTTTCATCCATAGAACCAAAGAAAATAGAAGAAGCTTTGATGGATTATGATTGGGTCAATGCCATGCATGAAAAGCTCAACAACTTTGAAAGAAATCAAGTTTGGAAACTAGTTGAATGTTCGAAGAATTACAATGTCATTGGCACCAAGTGGGTATTCTGGAACAAGCAAGATCAAGATGGCATAGTTGTGAGAAACAAAGCAAGATTGATGTACAAGGATACACTCAAGTTGAAGGTCTTGACTTTGGAGAAACCTATACACCGGTTGCAAGATTGAAGGCTATTAGAATCTTATTAGCCTATGCTTGTGCCCACAATATCAAGCTATATTAGATGGATGTGAAAAGTACCTTCTTGAATGGATTCATCAATGAGCAAGTGTATGTTAAGCAACCCCCGGGATTTGAAGATATCAAAAAGCCTAATTATGTCCACAAGTTGAAAAAGGCTCTCTATGGTTTGAAGCAAGCTCCAAGGACATGGTATGAGAGATTGAGAGATTTCTTGATCTCTAAAGGGTTCAAGATGGAGAAGGTTGATAACACTCTCTTCACCAAGAAGATTGGCAAGGACTTATTTGTGTTGCAAATCTATGTGGATGACATTATCTTTAGATCAACCAACCAAAACTTTTGTGAAGAGTTTGGAGAAATGATGGCAAAAGAATTTGAGATGTCTATGATTGGAGAGCTTAGCTACTTTCTTGGTCTACAAATTAAGCAATTGAAGAAAGGCACATTTGTGAGTCAAAGCAAGTACATCAAGGACATGTTGAAGAAGTTTGGAATGGAAGAAGCCAAGTCAATTGGGACTCTAATGGGAACAAATGGTCATCTTGACTTGGATACAAGTGGCAACATGGTAGATCAAAAGTTGTATCGGTCTATGATTGGAAGCCTACTCTATGTGACCGCTTCTAGGCCGGATATCATGTTTAGTGTGTGTATGTATGCAAAGTTTCAAGCTTTACCAAGAGAAAGTCATTTGAAAGCAACCAAGAGAATATTGAGATATCTTAAGCACACACTAAATATTGGATTATGGTATCCCAAGGGGTTAAACTTTGAGTTGATTGGATATTCAGACTCCGACTATGCGGGATGCAAGGTAGATAGAAAGAGCACTAGTGGTACATGCCAACTACTAGGAAGGTCACTTGTCTCATGGTCATCCAAGAAGCAAAATAGTATTGCACTCTCTACCGCCGAAGCCGAATACATTAGTGCGGAGAGTTGTTGTGCTCAATTACTATGGATGAAGGCCATATTGAAGGATTTTGGAATCAAATTTGGACAAGTGCCATTGCTATGTGACGATGAAAGTGCCGTGAAGATCACCATCAATCCGGTTCAACATTCAAGGACAAAGCACATTGATATAAGGCATCACTTCATTAGAGATCACCAAGCAAAGGGGGACATTTCCATTGAGAGTGTTGGCACCGATGATCAACTTGCCGATATCTTTACTAAGCCACTTGATAAGAAGAGATTTTGTATATTGAGAAATAAATTAAACATTCTTGACTTCTCCAACATGAAATAAATGCACCCCAACTATATGACATGTCTCTCCTTCGACTATTGTAAAGGTGAAATTGTTTGGCATGATGCGTTCATACTTAATAAGGACTTGATTAGAGCATATAGATATTCCTTCTAGTGATATCCCTTGCTTATTAGGCTCATTCATGAAAACAAAGTGATTTTGAGTACATATTATGCCACTATTGCTTATGTCTTGTATGATCTAGTGGCTAAATATGACTTATTCATGAGAATATAAACCTAGTGTTTGATCTAGTTAAATGAGCTAGAAAGGATCTAGTTCAATATTGACAAGATAACCATTAAAAGATATGTGAAGAAGCTTGTCATTGGTTCAAACCGAGCTAGATTACTTATGCAAGTTTACTAGTTTGAACCACAAGAGAAGAAAGTTTATGGAAACAAGTGATCCTCAACTTTAAGTGATCATCTCTCTATTCCAAGCTTTCTCTATAATTTTAAGTCTACACCAAGCATGATCATATACCTTTGTGGTTATTGATGACAAAGGGGGAGAGAATACAAACATGCATCAAGGGGGAGAGTAGATGAAGATTGAAGAATGGAAAGAGATCAAAATTTTGAAGCACACAAGTAGGGGGAGCAAGCTCATGAACATAATTGATTGCATTTGAATGTGTATATTCATATAATTGCTTGCATTGCACTTAGATTTTGGTTATCTCATAAGTGATATCTCTCTTGCTTGTGTGGTGCTTACTAGTATGGAGCTTGATTAATGGATTGATTACTAGCATGCATAGGTTCTAGCTAGAAGTAGCATTTTTTTCTTAGTGCCTTCTAAGTGGTATCTAGAAACCGTGCTTTTAATGTTGATCTCACGGGGGTTTCTAACTATTTGATGTTTTCTAGCTAGTTTTGGTGCTAAGGATGGTTCATGATGTGCACTCCGATGGTATCACGCTTCAAATGTCTATTCTATACATCTTAGCATCAATTTGGTAGAAATGACTCTCCCAAAACTGATCTATCCATCACTTGTGTAAAACTTCTAATCCAAACTCTTAGCACACATGTAGGGGGAGCCATAGCTACCAAATAGATTTTATATGACTTGTCTAATTCTTTTTAAAACTCAAATTGCTTGGACAAGTGGTGTAAAGTCAAAATTGAATTTAACTCTTATCTTTGTGGAGGTTGTCATTAATTACCAAAAAGGGAGAGATTGAAAGCCCTAGTTTGGTTTTGGCTAATTGATGAAACCTAGGACTAACCCTATTGCTAAGTGTGTAGCATTAGAGAAAGGGGAGGTCCAAGCCAAGTAGTGGAATGGTGATCAAAGTGATGGTGGAGACCAAAGATGATCAAGTGCCACCCTTAGAGATGAAGGAAGATGAGGAGCAAGATGGAATGCTAGAGGTAAAGGTATATGCTAGGGTATTTCCATTTTGCCGGCCATAGGTGAGTAGAGAAGTTGATGGCCGGATTAGGATTGATAACCATACTATTAAGAGGGGCAATGTCACACAATATCGGTTATCTAAGTGCCACTAGGTGAGTAATGACTTTGTATATGCATTAGAGACCTAGTGTGCTAACAATCTCCTGCAAAATTCATTTGAAAAGGCTAACACACGTGCACAAGTGGAGAAACACTTTTGTGTTGGCACATGAGAGCAAGGGTTGATGGAGTTTGGGTGTAAACCCCTCCCGCCGAGCTTGCGAAGCGGGACTCGGAGGTTTTCGGACAAAGTGTTGTCACTCAGAAGTGACCGGACGCTGTCCCGGTAGGGACCGGACGCGTCCGGTCAAGTGTGGGCGTCCGGCGTCTTCTCGGGGTCCGGTCGGCCTACTGAAACATGGTGCTTGCGAGCTGGTGTGGACCGGACTCTGGGCGTATCCGGTCAAGGTGCACAGGACGCGTCCGGTTGAGAATTTCACGTTCTGGACCTCTCTGGTGGGTGACCGGACTCGCACTGTGCGAGCGTCCGGTCGAGCATAGGATGCGTCCGGTCGGATGCTCAGCTGCGCGTGAGGGTTCGACCGTTGGCGCGCAACGGCTATTTTTAAATGGGTTTGAAATGTGGCCGCGGTAGAGGGACCGGACGCGTCCGGTCGCCACTTAACCCGCGTCCGGTCAACGCGCAGAAACCTGTTCTTGTGAGTAACGGTTTGATGCTTTGGTGGGCGCCTATATAAGTGTATTGGCCGGCTCTAGGGAGGCTCTCTTGGTACTTTGACATACTTGACATCCCCTAGAGCTAAGCAAACCTTCTCCCTCACTTTGCATGCCTCTTGATTGATTTAGAGAGTGATTGGGAGAGCTTCTAGTGCATTTGCCTTGTGATTGAGCATCTAGTGGTACTAGTGAGTGTTCTTGCTGCGATTGAGCTTATTACTCTTGGTGATTACCGTCACCTAGACGATTGGAGCAGCGAGCCGGAGTTGAGCAAGGATGAAGATTATTCTTGGCTACTCTGGAGGTGATTGTGAGGGGTGTTGATTCCACCCCACGGGAGATCGTGAAAGGAATTCTTAGTGGAATCACGTGTCATTGAGTTACCCTCACTTTGTGTGAGTTCTTGTGGCGCCCGGTGAGGGCTTGGCTTGTGACGCCGATTAGCCACCGAACTACCGAGTGTGTGGTTGACACAACGGGGAGTAGCGTGCCGGCAAGCACGTGAACCTCGGGATAAAAATCTTATGTCCCTCGGTGTTCTTGTGTGGTTTGATCCTTCGAGATCAACTTGGATTTCTCTATTGGATCATCTCTTCGGGTTTTATTGTATTGACAAGACTTGGTCATCATCCCGAAGGCACGATTTGCACTTCTTGGTTCCCTTCCTTGCGTTTACATTTATGCACTAGTATAGCTTGTAGCATATTAGATTGCTTGTGTGTGCTCTAGTGTATTAGAATTGCTAGAATTGGATAGGTTAGCTTGCAACCTCTCTCTAGGCTAGCGCAACACTTGCTTCGCCATTTAGTGTGCTAACCGGTTTGTTTAGTACTTTGCAAGGAATTTTTATAGGCTATTCACCCCCCCTCTAGCCATTTAGGACCTTTCACGCGGCTCTGCCATGTCACGGCTTGTGGCGTGGGCGTGAGTAGAGCAGGGTGGGCGGCTTGGGCCAAAAAGGCCTGCCCGGTTGTTTTTTTTTAATTTAATTAAAACCAAGACAAAAGCATCATTTCGAACAATTTAAATGCATTTTCAAGATAAGTGCCCAAAACAAAAGTTGTAGAGAATTTCAAGATGAACACATTTCATTTTAGGGTTAAGGTGAAATTCCAAATAAATTTTGAACTATAGAATTCTTTTTGAGTAAGGGATTAAAAAGGGATTTTTTTTTAACTATTTTATGTTTGCTTCAAATTGCACCGAATCTTTTGCAATAAAATTTGTTAAAATATTTCAAAGTGCTTTGGGCAAGCAGATCCAAACTTGATCAAGCAAATGAATTAATTAATCAAGCAAGCAAGCAATTAATTAATTAAATGCAAACACATGAAATGATGAATGCATTTAGGGTTTATGCTTGATGATGATCATGCCATGCTAATGATGATTAGGAGTTAATTAATTATGCCTAATGCATGCTTAACACCTAGGGTGTTACAGCCCTTCCCCTTAAGAAAATCTCGTCCCGAGATTTGGGTTACTAACCAAATTTTATGAAATTCGGGGTAGGCTTCCTTCAGATAATCCTCAGTTTCCCATGATACATCTCGATCATCATGGTAGCTCCACACAATCTTGTAAGTCCACACCAAACGATTTTGAGTGACTCTTTTCTTGCTGTCCACGATTCTCACAGGTTCTTCCTTATAGACTAAATCGGACTCCAACTCTAGCTCTTGTTCTTCAACTTGTTCTTCAGGCACACACAAACATTTCTTCAATTGAGAGACATGAAAGACCGGAAAGATAGTGCTCATGGACTCAGGCAACTATAGCTTGTATGCAACTTCACCTTCTTCTCTAGGATTTGATACGGCCCAACATATCATGGTGCAAGCTTCCTTCTCATTCCAAACCATTGTGTACCCTTCATCGGAGAAACTCTCAGATAGACATAATCACCTACTTCAAAAGAAAGTGGCCTTCTTCTTTTATCAGCGTAACTCTTCTATCGGGACTGTACAGCTTTCATGTGTTCTTGAATGATTCGGACTTTTCCTTTGGCTTCAGGGACAAAGTTAATACCGTAGTATCTCCTTTCTCCTGCTTCGATCCAATTCAACGGAGTTCTACACTTTCTTCCATACAAAGCTTCAAATGGTGCCATCTTGAACTTTCTTGATAACTGTTGTTGTAGAACTCAGCCAAAGGTAGCCAAGATTCCCCACGATCCCTTAGCGAGATAGAACACACGCTCTTAACATATCTTCAAGAATCTGATTCTGTCTTTCAGTCTGACCTGAAGTCTAAGGATGATAGGCAGTACTGTGTAGCAACTCAGTTCCCATACTCTCATGCAGATGAGTCCAAAAGTGAGCAGTAAACTGTGGTCCCCTATCAGACACGATAGTCTTGGGCACACCATGCAAATGAATAATCTCAGCAATATAACGATCAGCATATTAAGGTGGTCTGTAGGTGGTCTTGACAGGTAGGAAGTGAGCTGACTTGGTAAGTCGATCAATAATCACCCAAATTGAATCATTTCCCTTTTGTGAAGTTGGCAAACCTGTGATAAAATCCATACTGATATCATCCCATTTCCATGCAGGAACTGGCAGAGGTTTCAGTAGACCTGCTGGCTTCATGTGAATGGCCTTGACACGATAACACGTATCGCATCGAGCCACATAAGCTGCTATCTCTTTCTTTATTTTGGTCCATCAATAACGAGGTTTTAGATCATGATACATCTTATTGCTCCCAGGGTGAATGGATAGCTTGGAAAGGTGGGCTTTATCCATCATCTTGTTCTTGAGTTCTCGGTCCTTTGGTACGACAAGGAGGTTGTCGAACCAAAGTACACCATTATCGTCGAGCCTGAAATGCTTAGTTGGTTCCTTCTTCATCTTCTCCTTGATATGATAGATGCCAGGATCAGTCTTTTGGCCTTCAATTATCTGTTGATCTAGGAAACACTGAACTTGAATATTGTGCAAGATTACAGGATGCAACAGATTGAACCCATCTTCAAACAATGGTTCTACAGCATGGTGATGTGACTTGCGGCTCAAAGCATCTGCCACTACGTTTGCCTTGCCAGGGTGATAGTGTACTTGCAAGTTGTAGTCCTTGATCAGCTCTAACCATCTTCGCTGTCTCATGTTGAGCTCAGGCTGAGTAAAGATATACTTGAGACTCTTGTGATCGGTGTAGATATTGCACACATTTCCCAGCAGATAATACCTCCAAATCTTCAATGCATGCACAACTGCGGCTAACTCTAAATCATGCATTGGATAGTTGCCTTCATGTTTCCTCAGCTGACGCGAAGCATAAGCAATGACTCGGCCATCTTGCATTAACACACAACCCAAACCAATCTTCGATGCATCGCAATACACATCAAAAGGTTTCTCGATATCTAGCTGTGCCAGAACAGGGGCAGTGGTTAGCAACTCTCGCAAGGTGCGAAAAGCTGCCTCACACTCCTCTGTCTAGACAAACTTATGATCTTTCTATAGCAAACTAGTCATTGGTTTAGCAATCTTAGAGAAATTTGAAATAAAACGGTGATAATACCCTGCTATTCCAAGAAAACTCTGAATTTTGTGAACTGACGTCGGTGACTTCCAATCCATAACCTCTTGTACCTTATCCGGATTAACTGAGATACCACTTTCAGAGATGATATGACCAAGGAAAGCAACTTTCTTTAGCCGAAACTCACACTTGCAAAACTTGACATACAGCTTATGCTCTCTAAGTCTGATTAGCACAACCCTCAAATGCTGAGCATGTTCTTCTTCATTTGCAGAGTAAACCGGGATGTCATTCAAGAATACAATCATGAACTTATCTAATTCTAGCATAAAGACTAAATTCATTAGATACATGAAGTATGCAGGAGCATTCATCAAGCCAAACGACATGACGAGATACTCATACGATCCGTATCTAGTAACGAATGCAGTTTTATGCACGTCTGATGGGCGAATCTTGATTTGATGGTACCCTGACCTCAAGTCAATCTTGGAGAACACCTTTGCCTTGGATAACTGATCGAATAAAATATCAATTCTAGGAAGAGGATACTTGTTCTTGACTGTCATGGCGTTGAGTGGTCGATAGTCAACACACAGCCTCAAAGATTGGTCTTTCTTCTTTACAAACAGAGCAGGACAACCCCACTCAGAGGTGCTTGGTCTAATGAACCCTAACTTGTTAAGCTCAAACAACTGTTTCTTTAACTCTGCTAACTCATTGGGTGGCATACGGTATGGTCTCTTGGATATCGGTGCTGTACCAGGTAAAAGGTCGATTGCAAACTCAATCTCCCTATCAGGCGGTAACCCAGGCAACTCTTCAGGAAAACATCAGGAAATTCACACACCACTGGAATCTCAGAAAGGGAAGAAGCTTGAATAGCATAAGTTAGCTTGGACATGTCTGCTACCCGAGGCAATAACACTTGAAAAGTGCCATCACCCTCAGGGTCCTTCAGGGTAATTGTTCTATTTGCTGTATCAATCACTACTTGCTTATCCTTCATCCAATTTATTCCTAGGATAACATTCAATGTTAAACCGGGTATGACTACCAAATTAACTCTATAGCACTTGCTGCTCATCATAAGGACTGCTCCTTCAAGCAACTGATTAGATATAACTTCTGCACCGGCGGAACTTATACGGTATCCATACTCTAGCTGCTTAAGCTCTAACTCATGCGATCGTGCATATGCTTGACTCATGAAAGAATACGATGATCCAGAATCAAACAAAACAACTGCAGGGTGTTGGTTGATAAGAAACGTACCCGTTGTGACTGGCTCTCCTTCAGGAATCTCATCTACAATCGTATGATGCACTCGAGCTCGATAGGCAGTCTGCTTCTTGGGATAGGGGCAGCACTTGGCAAAGTGCCCTGGCTGGTTGCAGTTGAAGCATGGGCCCCTCATAGCTGGTGCTGTTGCCGTGGAGCCACCTGTCTTGGCACGAGCCTGAGGTGCTGGGGGCCTCTACGCCCTCTGGTTCTTCGGAGGTGGTGGGGCAGTGGGATTTCTTCTCGGAGTTGGTGCTCAGAACCTAGAACCTTGTGCCGAAGGATGATACTGGGGCGATTTGCCATCGGAGCTCTGTACTGAGAAGACCCTGCTTCGAAGCCTCTCTTGTGATTCTTCGAGGCAGTGTGAAGGTTGTTGTTGTTCTCTTATGTTAGGCAGTCACTGACAAGCTCATTGAACGTGATTCTGGTGTTGACGCCCATCGTCTTGGCCATTTTAGTGTTGAGGCCCCTCTTGAAACTGGCAATCTTCTTCTCTTCAGTATCAACATAGCCAGGAGCATAGCGGGACAAGTTGTTGAACTCATGGAGATACTCAGTCATAGTTTTGTTGCCCTGTGTAAGCTTCATGAATTCTGACACTTTCATAGCCATCAGTCTAGGGGAAACATAGGTGCTGCGGAACACTCTAGTGAACTGGTCCCACATGATAGGAGCGTTGGGTGGGAAGGTGGTGCGCTGGTGAGACCACCAAATTCCTGTGGCCCCCTGAAGTTGATGAGCCCCATACTCAACCTTCAATGATTCGGTCATACGAAGAAGACTGGTGTTAATCCATTTAAGGGCTTTGAGAGGTTCTTTCGCTTGCAAGAACTTTGGTGGGCCAGTGTCGAGGAAATCCTTGAAAGTACTGTATTGGTTGACAGATTGACCCCGATGGCCTCCATGGCTAGTGTTGGCTGCGATATCCCGCAGCGTGGCCTCCATATTGCGTTGACTGCCAAGGAACTGTTGAAATAGCTACTCCACGGTCAACGGTGGGGGAGGTGGTGGTGGTAGATTGGTTCCATCATTGCCTCCGTTTCCACCATTCCCGCCGTTACCGCCATTGCCTCCACTAGTGGCAGTGCCCTCATCAATCACATTGCCACTAGCGGTGCGGCGTGTCCCCACCATCTGCATTTTTTGACAACAAGTAATTATTAGGTGACGTTACAACATTGTAAGCGAATGTAATAATCATGCCAATAAATTATTGGAAGAAATAAAATTCATTCAACAACACAAAGGAATAAAGATTTATTTCCACAATTCATGATATCACTAATTAGATTACTGAATAACATCATCCATGGCATACAACATCCAAAATTGCCAGCATACATACACTGGACTTTAGGCATTCGGGTATCACCACATACATGAAGATCCAACACATAAGTCTCAACATCTCATAAAAGATTACATGATGACAACAAAAGAAGCAAAAGCACATCTAGGACTAGCGATGAAGCTACTAGCCTACTCGTGCTCGCTATCTACGTCAGACACAGCGTCAAGCATGACGACGTCTCCTGCAGGTGCGGGCGTAGGTGCTGGTGGTAGGTCGGCGTCCTCTCCTCCATCAGTAGCGACGTCTCTGGGCTCCATCTCTGTAGCTCTAGGCTAGTGGTAGGGTTGAGCTGGTTGTACAGCTCGTGGTACTCCTCGTGTAGCTGCTCGATGTAGTACTCTCTGTCGAAGAGCATATGCCCCAGCTGGTGTGCTTCGTACCGGGCTTCATTCCGCTCTCCAACCAAACGTCCCATCATGCGGTCACTGTTCCTTTCGCCTTCCCTCAGACGATCAACCTGAGTGCGTAGGCGGGTGATCTCTCGACCTGCTGCCTCCTCTCTATTCAGGGCATGATTCCTGTCAGCTGCGATGTTGTTTAACTGCTCCTCTAACTGCTGGACCCGAGCTGCGTGCCTCCTCTCCATCTTCCTCGTATCCTTCTGCATTCCTTGTTTCAGTCACCCACCTTGTACATAGCCATCTGGGTGGCGTCGTATGTCTGCATTATAGCATACATAGCGCTCATAGCGGCATTGTCGCTATCCTCAATCTCGTCCACTCCAGGCCAGCGGGACATATTAGGCGACTGCTCTTAGACGGTATCCAAGGGATTGTAACAGAACCGACCAAATTATAAGAGCACAAGCGCAAAAACAATCGCCGAAGCAACTAATTTCGCTCTTGAGCCCATATAATCCCGGTAGTCCGGAAATCTCGAAGGATTTCAAACCAACAACATACAAACCAAGATCGAACGCAATCCAACATAACTTACCAATTGTTACATCAGAGTTCACAAATAAGTTCGCAAGTAGCATCATATACCGAAGTACTTAGTTATTACAACACAAGTTTAGGAGTAGCAGAAACAACATAGTTTTGAAACCATCAGAGTACGCCACACTTAGTTCAAATACATGCCAGATTCATAGTTCATCCCACAAAAGCACATGATAAGATAGCAGAACTGATCTTTGCCCAAGACCTAGTTATCATCCCCAGCGGGATGAAGACATACCTTGCAGAAGCCATTATAGAGAACATCATCTGCAACAAAAGGGAATAAACCCTGAGTACGAGAATGTACTCAGCTAGACTTACCCGCCATAAACCAGAAATAAATGACACCAAGGATCATGCAAGGCTTACTTTGGTGGAGCTGGCTTGACTCAATTTGCATAAAAGCGTAAGTAATATTAGAGGAACATATTATTATACTAGCAGCAGCTTAAATCATTTTAACCTACCAACTAAGTGAGCACCTGTACTAAACAATCACTTTATTATAACAAGCATTAATAACCATATCCAGTTTAGTACAGGGTTCATCATGATCATCATCAATATTAGAACCATCATTATTTAGTGAGATCTACGCAGCCGGAGGCAATAGTCAAGTTCTCACTATCCGGGAGAGACGGCGATTCGAATCGATTCCAACTGAGCTCAGGGGGTACTCCCAACACACACCGAGACAGACCTAGCTAGGGTCGTCTCAGGTTACCCTTGGTACAACTCAGGTGCGGGTCCGGTTTATATGTCGGCAAGACCGGAAAGACGGTAGCCAGGATGTTCAAACCATGCTAACCCAAGGACAACGCCAGGATCAGTTAGACATGTTTGCCCTTGGTCTAGTATGCCGCTTCCCGCGAATTGCCAACCGCCCCCCGCGTCCCCGTCTTGAGTTGAGCTACTCGGCTTCACGGTTAGACACTCGGGTCTGGCCAACTATGTGTTGGGCTGCGTTCAACATGACCAAGAACGGACAACGCTTCCAGTCCTTAAGCGACTCAGACAGGGTCCACTGTCCCTGCCCGGTCTTCCTTTCATTTTAACCATGGTTCTTTTCCACGATAGCACATATAGCCAGCCGTGACCAGAGAAGTAACCACCTATAACTCGCGGGTGATAGGAAATCACCCGACTTCTACCGGTCTAAGCATGGCTAAGCATTTGCATCGATCCTAACCTAAGACATAGGATTCAGGGTATAACATATATACTGGACAAGGATAGGATAAATGCAACAAGTATTTTCACTCAACTCCTATACTTAGTGCAATAAACAACATAAAGTACTCAATTGCATTTATAAAAGATGGGAGGCTTAGAATGCTCCGGGGCTTGCTTTTCACAAACGTCGACGGCTCGTGACAAGGGCACTCAAGAAATTCTCCTTCGGGAACCCCTCCGGTAGGCTGCTCTTGCTGCTCCTCCTCCTAGGGCTGCTGGTCCTCCTCCGGCTGCAACTCCCCGAATTCCAGGAGCGTTACTCCCTTCGGCGAACCTATTGAATGCAATGCATAAATGAGCGTAATGAATGCAAATGATGATCATGTATGAGAAAGAAAAATAGCACAACAATAAACCCTCCACCTAGGGTGATGACTCTATTCAAATCACTTTAAATTACAGAGTAGATGCATATCTCCTCTTCAAACAAGATTAAACACTCACCAAGCAAGTCAAGGTATAACTTTTCATCATCAGTTAAGAACATACAACCGGCACCTAATCACTTATATTAATTAGCAAAGTAGCTACAAGATCAAACTTCACATACAAGGACAAACAATCACTTTGTAAAGCAAATTCAACATTTCTGACCCACAAACAGCAGCTGAAAGAAACAACTGTAACTAGAGTTCTATAAATCCCAATGACATGCAAGAGGACATTCTGGAAAGCTTATAAAATTGTCTACAACTCTTATTTAGACATCACAGGCAAATTCTCAAATTACAAAGGTCAAACAAGCAGGTTCCCCAGATCTGTCCTGAAATTCCAGAGAAAAGGGCACTTTCTGGAACTTCACAAGATAAAGCTATAACTCATAAACTACTCAACCAAATTCTCTCAATTTTTAACAGCAACTAGATAATGAATTTATCTACCACTTTGCTATAGATCACCAAGCCAGAAAACATCATATAAAGTATGCAAAACCAAAAGTGCTACACTGTCCAGAAAAACTTAAATTGGAGAATTAATTATTTACTCATGTTCAAACTTGCAATTTAAGCTTATCCAACTTAACCAACAGTTAAAGTAAGACTAATGATTAACAGAAAACCTAATAAGCCACTCTAAAACATTAATTAAAACACCCTTTTCATTTAATCCCATCATTTAAGGGCACAAATGAGCACATAGTAAAAGTACCCAGAAAAATCTACAAAAATTATAGTGGAGTACTCATAGCTCACATAGACTGCAGTTCAAATTTCACATTAAAATTCTAAGTACAACACCCTGTAGCAAAAAGAACAAGCTACACAAGCTTAAAAGAGGATAAATCACAAATCTATTTGAAAAGTATCAAACAACAGATTTCATAATTTTCTTATCATCATTACACCACAAGTATACTGTGTACCAAAGTTTACATCAATAGCATATGTATAGAAAGCATGATAAATAGAAGAACATTCAAGGCATTTAAACAACTTATTTAGCAAACTGTCATCCAAAACATATTTACATGCTAGCCATTATTTTTTCCTAGACAGAGCATGTCAAAATAAAGCCAACCCAACTGGATTCATATTTTTAGCACCAACCAATAATTAGTTATGAATTAAACCATTTTCCAATGCATTAACAAAGATAATTACATCAAGCAAAAACCACTGCATAACATGCCATGTTTTCATATTTTTAATAAAAACTAGACATCTCCAGGAACCTAACAAAATTGGAACCACTCGATTTGGACATTCCTAGCTCCAGATATGAATTAAACAAGATCTCAGCATTTTCTAGAAAAGAATAAAAAACGAAAAACATAAAAGAAACCCTAAACAGACTTGGGTGCACCGGGTCCATGCACCCCAGGCGCCGACGGACGGGCCCCCTGGGTCAACGGACCCGCCCGTCGCCAGACCAGACAGAGCAGCAGCGGCGACGGGCGGATTTTTGACTGCGAAAAGCTCGTCGGCGGCGGCGTCTCCGGCGAGACCGACACCACCAACGTGCTCCCCTAAACCTAACGTGCCGATTGAGGTAGGTGGCGGGGACCGAGATTGACCGGAGCATTGTCGCAAAGTGAGCTAAGTGGCTCGGGGCGGCGTGGCGCCGGCGGCGCCATTGCCGTCTCCGGCAATGTCGCGCTCGCTTGGGCTCGGAGATAGCTGCGGGGAACCTAGGGCGGAGTTAGGGTTACGAATTTGGGGCCGACGGTGAGCTCCAAGGAGCTTGACCGCGTGCATGGCGTCGGCGGCGACGTGAGCACGGCGGCGGCGTGCTCCGTTCCGGTGACGCCGTGAACTAATAGGCCTAACTATCACCCTACACACACTCCACGACTCACTGCGACTCCGAAACTCAAGAAAGGAAGGGAGAGAGATGACCGGAGCTGAGCTAACCGCTGCGAGCATGGAGCTCGGTGGTGCTCCGGCCATGGCGGATGGGTGCGGAAACCACAATGCGGCCCCACCTCTGGATGAAACGGCCCGCTAAGTGTGTCAGGTGGAAGAGGACATCGTGGCGGAGCTACTGGCGGTGGCGATTTGAAGATGGTGCGGTGGTTGCGGTGCTGCTCGCCGGCGAAGGCGCGGCGGTGGCAGTGTCGCCCTTCTCCTCCACCAGAGAGAGCAGAGAGGAGAGTGGAGAGTGTGAACGAGGGAGAGAGAGCCAGGGCGTGCCCGTGATGTCGCCGCGGGCCCGGACGGCTCGACCGGTGGGCCCCCCGGCCGGCGACGGGCGCCAGATGGCAGCCGCGTTCTGGGCGGTCGGCCACCCCGGCCGATTCAAACGGCAATGCTGCCGTTTCAGTCTGGCACGAGCCGACTGAAACCGCCTAATTAACGTGTCAACATCTCTTAATCCGTGCAGAATTAGCCAAAACCGTATTAGTAAAAGTTGTAGCCCTATAGTTGTTCTCCAACTTTGCTTAAAGTAGCTTGCACTGGTTTGGCCTTGGTAGGAAACTACAGAGCTCCAAAGAAGGGTAAAAACACACTGCACGTCACTTGTGACTTAACCAAAATTTTAGAGGTGGAATCAGCACTGATTCTTACAAAGATGTGTATTTTTGAGCATTTTGCACACATTTTCATGGCAAGAGCCTTAAACAAAGTTTATTCTATATAAAATTATCTACAACTTTTATTTAGGACTCACAGCCATGCAAAGCCTCTAGCTTGCAGATTTGAAATAGTCAAAGAAAAGAGCTCTAGGAGGGGAATTTGGTCAACTATCACCTAGGGCCATCATTTAGCAAAATGATCTACATAAACATTGTTCCAATTAGTGTCCTAAGCATAGTTAGGCTACTGTAGGGCACTTTTAACAACATTACACAACATGACATTGAATCAAGCAAGCAAGACAAACATAGAATAAGCTTTTCATGAGCATACACATAGAAATTGTATAAGGACTTGTCATACACATGCATATATGAGATGATGATGATGCTTATGGCCAGTTAATGCATGTGATTTATTGAGCCCAACACCAGGGGTGTTACAGGGATCACCCCTCGGAAAGACTCCAGCCAAAGCCTGTGCCAGACTCAGCAAGGGGTGGAACTGTCACCTCCACGTGCACCATCTCCTCTCCATTGCTGGGCTCCTCAGTGACCCAGGAATAGACAGGCATCTGGTCCTCTGTATAGCCCGTATGGCTAAGTACTCTCCACAGGAGAGTGGGCATGCCAAACTCCTCTAGAAAGTGGTCCTCTCTGATCACTGTGCGAGGAGCCAACTGACGGCGGGGTACCCTGCCCCCGGTGGACTTACGAGCTGTCTGCTTGGTGCGAGCCATCTGTTGGAAAGTTACCCCAAGATGAGATAAGTTATTAATTATCAAATTTTATCTAACAGAAATAATCAATTTATAAGGGGAGAATAAATGCAATGATATGGGATGAACAAACATGATGTATGCACGTAACTTACGTTCTGACAAACTTAACAAAATAACTTCTAGCGGTATAAACGGTGGCATACAACATTCTCTCATAGCGTAACTAGGCATTCTACACGAATCGCTGTTATGTACCTGCAGAAAATCCACTTCAGCCCAACCCAACAGTATGAATATAATGCATTGCAGGAATGTAAAAATTAAATACTCACACATACGTGCATTCCCAAATACACGCACATGTAGTACAACTACCCGGTCCTCGTCCTCATAACGGCATCGTCTCAATAGACGGCACAACCCACAATTAAACAGCTTGGTAAATACATGGTTTTGACATGTAAGTACTTCCAGCATCACACTAGCACTTTTCTAGACCGCTGGTTAGACGATCATGCTATCACAACTCACACTTACCGAGGCGTAGAGGCTTTTAAACCATACATTACCATTCAAGCGAATGGTACCCATACAATTACCTTGCTGCATGGGCAACAGTGAAAAGAAAATATGATGTAAGCCCCCAAGTTAGTACTTAAATAGCCACCTAGTGTCCTTAATTGGGCATAAAGGATATGACCACTGGCACACTCTTAATTTACAAATAAGATTTTCTTGAAAGACTTATAGATCTATAAGTTAAAAATTTAGTTTTGAAACCAATTTTTTTTGTTTTAAATACACATGTGAACAGTAATCGCTAAACCTTGCTCGATGCGGTTTGTAATGTAGAACCGCCCAATTTATAAAAGCATAAGTGCAAAAACCACTCACCACGCAAGTAATTAACACACTTAAGCCCTTATAAACCCGGTAGTCCAGAAATCTCGAAGGATTTCAAACCAAACATCATCAACCAAGATCGTACAAGTTTAGCGTCACCATTCACATGTTACAATATTTCATAAATAGTTCGACAACATCAGAGTACGAAAATTAAAGTTATTACAAACCCCAAGTCTTAAATTTAAGTAGCGAAAACAAAGTAGTTTTAAAAGCTCGACCCACACACACTTAAGTTTAATACAGTGTCAGCTGATGATCAATCCACAAAAGCAAGTGCGGGGAATAGTAAGAACGACCATGCCCTTTGATACTTTAATCCACTGGATATAAGCAGGTCTCACAATACCCGTGGTAGGTATGGCTATCTGCACAAACAACAAGCGGGACAAACCCCGAGTACGAGAAGGTACTCGCCTAGACTTACCCATCCGACTTAAATAAAAAGACTCCAAGGAGTATGACGGGCTTTATCAGGAGATAGCTCGACTCATTTTGCGGAAAAGCAGTAGTAACCATTTTATAGTGATAGCTCAGCTTAATCATTCCTATTCATGCTAGGTGAGCACCTACACTAAGCATCATTGTAGTATATTAATCATGATTAAGCAATCAAGTAGTAACCATAATCATAACAGCTTAATTCATTATCATCATTAACCACATTCCATAATCATTACTACGATGGCGTAGCTCGAGTCAAGTGTTCACTGTCCAGGAACGATGGCGATTCGAATCGATTACTACTGAGCTCAGGAGGTATTCCTCACACAAACCACACTCACGCGCGAAGTGAGCTACAGGTCACCGTGGCACATATCCGTGAAGAAACGCGGTTTCGACCGGAACCACCGTACCCAGGGGCCGTCCGACTGCCTTAACCAGCCATGCTAGACCTCGGACTTACTCTTCACGCCCCCGTGGTCCTCCATCCATCTCCAATACGGTGCGAACGGATCGAGAGCCGGCCTGAATAGTGTTAGGCTTCACGGTCGGAATGACTTATCCGGCCAGCTAAGTGTGAGGCATGCGTTCAACATAACTCGAGGGACGCGCAACGGCACGGTCCTTAATCGACACAGATGTAATCACTATAGTCTGAAACCCCATAAGATTCCGCCCGGTCTCCAATTATCACAGTATAACCAATAACCAGATGATATCAACATAAGCTTTCTCTCAATCATAAGTAACCACCTATGCTCACGGGTGACAGAAAATCACCCGACTTTTACCATCTAAGCAAGCTAAGCAATATAACTCGACCTAGACCAGCAGGGTAATCAAGGTAGTATAATTCAAGGGTAAACAAGGATATAATGCAGCAACGGTTGCACATAACTTCTATACTTAATGCATCAATCATAAAGAACAATTAGACTGTTAGAAAGCATAGGTAAGGAAATGCTCTGGGACTTGCCTTGTTCAAAGTCGCTGGCTCGGTGGCTTGAGCACTCGGGCAGGTCTTCCTCTCCTGCTTCCTGTTCTTTCCTGGGAACCTCCGGCTGCGGCTCCTCCGCCGGATTCTCCTCGAACTGGAAAGCTAGGGGGTCCTCCTGCGAACCTGTATGATGCGATGCACATGTTTAAGCATAAAGAATGCATAGGTGCGATGCTCATGAATGAGGATGATTAATAGTTTATTTGACAGAGTAGGTGCATATCTTCTCTTCACTAACAATCTATTTCATTTTACTGAGTATGTGCATATCTCTTCTCTAACCACTTATAGAAGTGCATAAAAAAAGTGGGTGTGTGTATGCACACACACACAACACATGCATAAAAGAGAAGTAGAACTACTCATAAACCACACATCACATTTTGAACATGGTACTGCATAATATGACCAGCGAGCATTACATAATTAGAAGTGCTCAAAAAGCAATATTAAACTTATTAAAACAATTGCCAAAAAGGCTTATCATTTTATGTGAAAACAAACACTTGAACTGTGACCTCTGTCTAAACAGTCCAAAAAATTCTACAAAAATTACAGTAGCTATATCATTCTAAAACAGATCCATAATAAAATTTTTATCACATTTCACTAGGTACAACAGCCTATACAAAAAGATGAAGCAACAGGACAGAAAAGCACTTTTTAACTACTTTGCACTGTGAAAGGTGTTAAACAACAGATTTCATATTTTTCTTTAGAACTTCTTAGCACAAGAGCAGTCATCAAAAAGTTACAAGACTTTTTACCAAATAATTTAATTACTATAAAATAAACATGGAATCAGCCTTTAATGCATTTAAATCACATCTCAATATTTTTACATAGGAACTGCATGCTACATATTTTTCCTAGAAAGTACATCACATAACAAGTCTAACAAAATAAGAATCACATTTTTCTGAGCAATTTACAATTTACCATGCATTTAAACAGATTTTAGCCTTTTAAGCAATTAAATAAATCTACACAGAAAAATATCACAAAAATGGCATTTCATATTTTTCACAGATAGATCACATCCCTAGAATCCTAACAAAACAAGTTGCACTCAATTTGGATCACATTTGCACCGGCTATGATTTTAAACCATTTAAAGCATTTTTACGGAAATTCATTTAAATCAAAAACCAAACCCTAGCCGGGTCCATAGACTCGGTCCAGTGGACCAGAGCCACAGACCATGGGGTCCCATGGGTCCACGGCCCCACCTGTCGGTGAGCCGAGCAGGAGGCATGCACCGGGCGGCGAGCTCACCCGGTGAGCCCCTCCAACGGCGAGGGTAGCACTGTCGTGCTCCCCACGGTGAGTCGCACCCGTGGTGGGGTTGGTTGCGTCGGTGACGGCCGGAATAGCTACGGTGGCGAGCGGCGGCGGGAGCAGCGCTGCATGGCGACACGGGGCGGCGCTCTGCACCGGCTGGCCAATGTGAGGCGCAGCAGCGGCCGCGCTAAGTGGTGGCGGTTAACCGAGGGGTTGGTCGCCCCTTATCGGCGCCCGAGCCCTGGCGGCACGGCTATGGCGGTGCGGTGGCGCGACGAGCGACGACGGCGCTACATTCCGACAAGCTCATGCTCTAATCGGACGAACCCGCCGTGGCACCATCGTTTAAGCCCTAACGGTCAAGGAACACGCAAAGGCGGTGATGGAGAAGCGGCGGAAGGCAGCCGACCGCGCGAGCCGGGAGCTCCGACGAGCTCCGGCCATGGCGGCGGTGGAACAAACGGCCAAATTGGCCCTTACCAGCAGCTTACCGAGGCGATTGACGGTGTCGCGGGGTGGCGTGGGTGGAGGCGGCTCAGGCGAACCGGTAGTCGCGGAGCGTGCGGCGGTGGCGGAGGAACGGCGCGGTGACGCGGGTTGGCGGTGACGGAGGAGCCGGGGCGAGTGAGGGAGCGAGGCGTAGACGAGGTGCGGGGTGATGGGCGCGGCCGGGTCGTGGAGGGCCCGCATCGGGCCCGCGCCGCCACGCCGGCGGCACGGCATGGCGAGGGCGGGGGCGCTCTAGGTCGATCTCGGCTTGGCGGCGGGAGTAGAGCAGGCTGGGTGGGCCGGCTTGGGCCAAAAAGCGGCCTGCCCGGTTGCTTTCTTTTTTTTTTGAATTTAATTAAAACCAAGACAAAAGCATCATTTCGAACAATTTAAAAGCATTTTCAAGACAAGTGCCCAAAATAAAAGTTGTAGAGAATTTCAAGATGAACACTTTTCATTTTGGGGTCAAGGTGAAATTCCAAATAAATTTTGAACTATAGAATTCTTTTTGAGTAAGGGATTAAAAAGGGGATTTTTTAACTATTTTATTTTTGCTTCAAATTGCACCGAATCTTTTGCAATAAAATTTGTTAAAATATTTCAAAGTGCTGGGCAAGCAGATCCAAACTTGATCAAGCAAATGAACTAATTAATCAAGCAAGCAAGCAATTAATTAATTAAATGCAAACACATGAAATGATGAATGCATTTAGGGTTTATGCTTGATGATGATCATTGCATGCTAATGATGATTAGGAGTTAATTAATTATGCCTAATGCATACTTAACACCTAGGGTGTTACATAGCGCTCCTCGCTCATGTAGCGGCTGTTTGCTACCTTCCATGTTTGACGATTGTGGTCCTAACAGACGTGCCAAAAGGTGTGTTGACACAAAAAAGTTGGTCCTTCCGTATCAGCACACTAGGAAGCCCTCAGAGACCATGTAGGAGTCCAGAGTTTCTCTTGATCCTCTGAGCCTGGACAGACAAGCTGAGCTTGGTGACGTGGATCTAGGGCATGCCAGTCAATTTGATCTGTAATTGACAAGAAAAAACAAAACATCAAATTCTGAAACCTACCGGTTTTGTTGCCAGACAGTTCCAAGATGTATGGCCCTTGAATGGCCGACGAATCAGAGGGAATAGACTAGAGAGTCAACCCTATCAGTGTGTTGAAACAACTTTTTCATGATGCATGATGAGCAAAGTAAACAATTAGCTGATCACACTAATTGATACATGCATACAACAGATTTCAAGCATGTGTAACACATTCAATCGTATTAGAACATGCATAGGTATCATGAGTGAGAATGTAACTGGATTAGCTATTTAGCCAATACAGGGTCCAAGTGAATAGGGTAATTCGCATATACAGCTCTAGTTTAACCATCAACTAAGCAATAATCTACCAAAACTGATCTACCGGTCAGTAGTCCTGTTAGACTACTTTCGCGAAGCATGCCAAACCCACATTCACCTGGTCTACTGGCCAGCGGGTTTCAATGGGTCCAACAAACGACACTAGTTTATTTGATGCTTAAATAGATCTATACACGTGCACTACTCGTGAAAGCATAATTGGATCGGCTATTTAGACGATACAGGGTCCATGAAGTAGGAAATGACTACTTGTCTTAACCGCAGCTAAATATTTGATCGAACCAAAGCTGGTCTGAAAGGCCGGCGGCTTCGAATCAATCTCAAACCTAACCACAAGTAAATCTAAAGCTAAAACGAAGCTAGTCTGAAAGGCTGGTGACTTCAAAGTAATCTAAATCTACTCTTATTAATCAAGCATCTCTAAACACGAACAAACCCTCAAATTAAGATAGAGCTGCTCTGAAAGGCTAGCGGCTCTAAATCAATCTTCAAGTCTATCTGTGTCTAGATAAGTCTCGAACCCACAACACGTAACAACCAAGATCGACAAATTAGTCGATACGAGCCTGATCGATTGTTTCGATAGAGATAGACATGAATCATAGGTAAACACCGAAATAAGAGATCTTTAATAGAGTTTTAAGCCTAATCTAATCTGTCAATGTTGATTGGGCAATGATATTGTTGCAATAAATAGGTCAAATTAAAACAGACAATATCGGTAACTTAATGAATCTATTAGATCGCCAATCTAATAGAATCGATAACTAGCCCAGATCGAGATTATACGTGATCAAGTGATACGGTCGTATAAACAAGACATGAACAGTGACAATACTCACAAGCAAACCAAAGATCGCACTCAACCGATGCAGCTCGATTCGTCGAAGGTCTCACCGAGATATACTCTACATCTACTCCTAAGGGGTGGCCGAAGGCTAAAATTGTTGTTGTATTGATTGATTGGATCTCTTTTACAATGGTCGGGTCTTTGATATATATAGCCCGAAAAACTAACATGAGTCCTATGTAGATATGAATACAAAAATAAAAGGTAATTTAGACTCTAATTCCTTCCTTCCTGATAGAGCCTGACGTGTTGTTCTTCTTCTTTAGTCGGTTTTGGATTCCACATATTTGCCGATGCCTTCATTTTCACGTTAATCGATCTGTCTCGGTCTCCTTAGTCACTTCGCCACCTCTGATCTGTGAATGGCCATCATCCGTCAAAATATAGTGTCAACAACTATTATTTATTACTGTCTTAATTGGACGTGTGACAGCGAGGCTACGAGCGTGAAAGTGTCGTGCTCCGCCCTGGCCGCCCGCGGGCACGCGCGGGGGAAGCTCCGCCCGCCGCAGCTGCGTATTCACGTATGTACGTATTTGAAGCACATATACGGGTGCGTACAGATACATGCACGGCTGAACCATAGTTGCTAGCAGCTAGCTACCTGTGCTATTTGCCCAGGCCACTTTGATAGTTAAAGTAATTTTGTTACTCATTTTGTTGTCAATCCATAGTAGAGCATAAAACGTAGCGTAGAATGATAGAACAACTGTGTATATTCCTGTTTTTCTTCTTCTTTGAGAGATGTATTCCATGTTTCTATCACCATGTCAGCTTTCTGACTCGGTTTCGTTTAATAAATTGAACTGGGGCATCTTACGATGCCCTGTTATATATCTATAAAATTCTATCCCCATAAAAATAGTAACCACCACTGCGGCCGGCGCTTGCTTGTGGAGGAGCTGCGGCAGTGGCCATGGCGAGAGCCAAGAAGCTGCAAGAGAGGGTCCCGATCCGCCGCACGGCGTGGAAGCTAGCCGACCTCATCGTCCTCTCTCTGCTCCTCGCCCTCCTCGCCCACCGTGCCACCTCTCTGCTGGGCGGCGCCGGCACGCCGCCGCCGCGGTGCTGGCTCGCGGCGCTCTTCTGCGAGGCGTGGTTCACGCTCCTCTGGCTCCTCAACATGAACTGCAAGTGGAACCCCGTCCGGTTCGAGACGTACCCCAATCGCCTCTCGGAAAGGTAGCAGCAGCCCAACGTGCCGTCGCTGTTCATGTATCTGAAACCGAAACGTCCCTTTTTTTTTTTTCTCCTCACGTTCTGAATTTCTTCTACTAGGGCCGACGACGAGCTCCCGGCGGTAGACGTGTTCGTGACCACGGCGGACCCGGAGCTGGAGCCACCGGTGGTGACCGTGAACACCGTGCTCTCGCTTCTTGCCGTGGACTACCCGGCCGGCAAGCTGGCGTGCTACGTCTCGGACGACGGCTGCTCGCCGTTGACCTGCTACGCGCTGCGCGAGGCTGCCGCGTTCGCGAGGCTCTGGGTGGCGTTCTGCAGGAGGCACGGCGTCGGAGTCAGGGCTCCCTTGGTCTATTTCTCCTCCGGCCCAGAACTCCGCGCCGCCGGTCAAGAGTTCTTGCAAGAATGGACGTTCATAAAGGTGAAGTGAATGCCTAGTTTTTCCGTCGTCGACATACTGCCACATAGTACATGGTTGCTTATGCTCGTTTTCTTGTTCGTGTTGCAGACCGAGTATGAGAAGTTAGTAAGTCGGGTCGAGAAAGCAGAGGAGGGCTCTCTTGTGCAGAGTGACAGTGAGTTCACTGAGTTCTTGGGTGTGGAGCGAAATAATCACCCGACCATAATTAAGGTTGGGACGAAGCTGTGTCAGTTTTATGAGTAGCTGATGTGAAATATACGTCGTCTGCAAAACTTTTACTGATTTGTTGTTCATTTTTGCTGACTTAGGTCCTGTGGGACAACAGCAAGAGCACGACAGGAGAAGGGTTCCCAAGTCTGGTATACATCTCGAGAGAAAAGAGACCCAGAATTCACCATCACTTCAAGGCCGGGGCCATGAATGTCCTGGTCAGTGTTTCTCACGCTCCTCAGCAGAATAAGTGAATTCTGATTAGTGAGACACAAAGTTCAGAGAAGTGCCTGTTGCATTAACATTAGCAGAATACAGCTGATTATGATTGCTGACCTTATTGCTGTGCAGACAAGGGTTTCCGCTGTGCTGACCAATGCACCAATCATGCTGAACGTGGACTGCGACATGTTTGCAAACAACCCACAGGTCATTCTCCATGCAATGTGCCTCCTGTTGGGATTCGACAACGAGGCCCACAGCGGATTTGTTCAGGCACCACAGATATTCTATGGTGCCCTCAAAGGTGACCCTTTTGGAAACCAGACGGAAGTCATGTACAAGGTATCAGAGATATACTCCCCGTCGAAAAAAAAACATACAATCGTAGAATAAAGTTTAATCAAATTTATATAAAAAATATTAATATTTATGAATTTATCATACTTTATTTTTAATATACCTTGAGGGATGAATGGAAGCCTAAAATTTTTATCTTTTCAAGAATGAAAGAGCGCCATATATCCTGAGACAACCCACAAAATCCCTCAAACAGAGTTAGCAAAGATCTCATAGTCATAACGGACCTACAAACCCAGCAACTAGGCTAGAAAAATACAAAGGCGAAGAGAGGTGAAAAAGAACAAATTTGAAAACTTTCGACCAAAAACAGGGTTGAACTTGCAACCTTGAAAGAAAAATATCAAAGCCCAAACAAACGACCTTCAAAAATTATGAAATTTGGTAGACAAGTTTATAACATCGTAAAGAATGTCTCCATCGAAAAAATTAATTAGGCTGTTTTTTCCAAGAAAACTGCAAGATCCTCTCAAGAAAAATCCAAAACCAAACAAAATAGCTCCAAAAATTACAAAATTTTGCACACACCTTTTATTAACTCATGGTAAAGCTATCCCCAAGAGATCTTGCTAAAAAGATCAAAGTTTGTACAGTAATTTGGAAATCCCTCTCTCTTGCACACGCCTTTATTAATTCGTGGTGAAGCTATCCCCAAGAGATCTTGCCAAAAAGATCAAAGTTTGTACAGAAATTTTGAAATCCCTCTCTCAAATTGGGATTCAAAATGATAATTTGTAGGTGCTCGTGGAAATCTTTTGAAGGCAGAATCTATGTATGTTCTTAACATTAAGGTCTCATATCATCAAAAGATCATTCAAGAACATCTCAAGCAGCTCAATGCAAAAATCTTCAAGAAAAACACCAAAAGAGATAAGAAAGATGGATTTTAGATAGAGCAACTTGGGACATGAGAGCTAAGCGCTTTGAGGCATAATTTGGTCAAGTTTTGAGGACCAAAACCACTCAAAATCACTCAAGAAATAAGATCACACACAATTCCAAAATTCACCAAAGAAAAGGTGACGATTTTTTTTAAAAAAAAGAGAGGAAAAAAAGGGACTCAAAACTAAAGGGGAAGACAAGAGAGAGGTGAATTCCACATGGATTTGTTATGGATTACTAAGAAACCATAAATTTACCTAACATCCATCAGCCTACCTCCCAAGTCCCAACATCCTTTCTCATATGAAAAAAACGCAAGAGATGTTGATCTCTCTCTAGCTCTAGAAAACGGAAGGGGTAGAAGGACTCTTGGGCAGCTGTTTCTACTATTTATAGGACTATTACACATTTCAAGAATGTCCCTACATTTAGACATGGACCACTTGACCCGGGCGGAAATGATCTAGACTGTTTTCAAAGTATCGAATAGTTATAAGTCTTTCATGAATTTACTTTGCCTCAACCCAAGCTGTTCGATGACACTGCGTGCAGCCTCAAGATCCTTCCCGAGTTTTGAGACCCAAACATGGAAACCAATCCGCCCACAAATTTGAGGTCAAAACCGCCAATCTCTCCATGGTCGCGTAGCTGGTACTCAATCCCTCCGATGTCAGAGTGTGTCCTTCACGTCCTTAGTTCGGAGGTCCACCAAGTAATCACAATGACTTGGTCCAACCCCAACCTTTACTCTGGTCAACACCATTTTATCACTCATGTTCTCTTGCTCTTCCATATGTCTAATGCGAGCCACGAATAGATCGTCCTCGGCCTTTTGGCTTCTTGCGTCCAAGCCTTTCATATCCGTCCTCCAATGCCCTTGGTCCATTATGCATGGACTCTTTACTTGGCTTTCTCCATTGCCTATCAACTAACTCAGCACATCCAACACTGCACATTCATAAGCCAAAGAGACATGTAGCACAAGACACGCCAACTCGATGACTTGATTACTCCAAATCACACTAATCCAACTCAACCATAGCTCGATCAACTTGCCTTGACAATCACTCATTATATCCGTGACATGCGAAAAATTCCACCATATGCATCTCATACTATTTGGAATCATACATTTGAATATTTTGTATAAACTCAGTCAAACTTAAGATAGTTTGAATTTAACCAAACCCAACAATTTATATCCTTTTAGGACACATATCACGTTGTTATTAATGCTAACGGTTAGAAATAGGAGGATCACAATTCAAACCCTAACTATCCAACAAAATACATGCACCCAAACCGAAGAAGTCTTGGCCATGTTTAGACAAAACTCTAGCTAGTTCTCATTTTAAATTATCCAACCACAGAGCTTATAAAAAGCTAAACTGGTTCATCCGAGATATAGCAGCTCTTTTATGTGCGGTATTGACTACTGAACACTAATGTTAGTTGCTACTGGTTATCAATTCTGTGGTGATGAGTTTAGAAGCTTGGATATGGATTTGCTGGACTTCAAGGAATTTATTACAACGGGACGGGTTGCTTTCACCGAAGAAAGGTCATTTATGGCGTGCCAGCAGACTTCATCACTACACAAGTCAAACAAAGAATGAAAGGTGAATTCTGATAAACTGATATGCAAGTGTCAGCATTCAGAAGTGCCTGCAAACCCAATGTATTTTGGATCATTTTTATACCATTACATGAGTTGGTGTAATTCCGAAAATTATTTTTCAGGCACACCATATTGCGAGGAGCTACAACTGCAAGTGAAGCTTGGCAGTCAAAAAGAATTAATCGAATCAGCTAGGAGCATCATATCCGGAGACATTCTTCCAGCACCAACTGTAGATTTATCGAGTCGCATCGAAGTGGCAAAACAAGTCTCTGCCTGCAGCTATGAGGCCGGCACATGTTGGGGACAGGAGGTATTTAGCACTGTTATTTACAAAGAATTGCTATAGTATAATACATGTCTCAGATTTTGCTGCATTGCTTCACAATAATGCCACCTGCAGATTGGCTGGGTTTATGGATCAACGACTGAGGACATTCTGACCGGGCAGCGGATCCATGCAGCTGGCTGGAAATCAGCACTTCTGAACCCTAATCCGCCGGCATTCCTCGGTAGCGCACCGACGGGTGGACCAGCCAGCCTAACCCAGTACAAGAGATGGGCGACAGGTCTCTTTGAAATACTCCTGAGCCGGAACAACCCAATCCTTCTCTCCGTCTGCAAGCGCTTGCAGTTCCGGCAATGCCTTGCCTACCTGGTCATCGACGTGTGGCCGCTCAGGGCACCTTTTGAGCTGTGCTATTCGCTGCTGGGACCTTACTGCCTTCTTGCAAACCGCTCTTTCCTGCCAAAGGTATAGTGTTTCTAACTACAGTTTTCCATTTTCTAACTTCATCCTTGTTTGAAATTTGCACAATTAGAGGAGGCTTGAACAGGTCTCGATGCAGTGAAACAGTTCTGGCTTTACTGTTCTATCTGAACTCTATGTTCTTTTGCAGCCATCAGAATCAGGTTTCAGCATCCCGTTAGCCCTGTTCTTGAGTTACAACATTTACAACTTCATGGAGTACATGGATTGCCGGCTCTCAGCTCGTGCCTGGTGGAACAACCAAAGGATGCAGCGGATTATCTCATCCTCTGCCTGGCTCCTCGCGTTCCTCACCGTGCTACTCAAGACTATAGGGCTCTCTGAGACAGTGTTCGAGGTCACTCGCAAGGACAACAAGAGCCCGTCCGGTGGTGATTGCAATGCCGATGAGGCTGACCTTGGGCGGTTCACCTTTGATTCGTCACCGGTGTTCGTCCCTGCGACAGCTATTACAATCTTGAACATTGTTGGCATAGCTGTTGGGGTATGCCGGGTGGTTGCCGGAGCGGTTGAAGACGGTGGCCCGGGTGTTGGAGAATTCGTGTGCTGTGGCTGGCTGCTGCTATGTTTCTGGCCATTTGTGACAGGAATTGTGGGCAAGGGAAGCTATGGCATCACCCGGAGTGTCCAGCTCAAGGCTGGTTTGCTTGTGGCTATGTTCCTACACTTTTGCAGATGAACTTAGCTACTCCCATTCAAATTATATACAGAGAATCAAATTAGTTCAGAAAAAAAATTGTGGAATAAAAGGTATCCTCTATCAGATATTCTTTCAATGTAAATTGAGACTCCTCCCATTCAAATCAAATTATATACAGGTCAATAGTACACCACACCGCCACGTAATAAACACGTCACATATTTCAGGCGCCAGAATTTGGCGCGAATTTCCCAAGCACGGGCCTCCCTACAACAATGGCAGCCCCTGCCAGGAGACCCCCGACAACGCCGCCGACGATGGCAGACCGCGGCCCGCCCGGCATGCGATAGAGCGCACCGGTGCCGACCCCGGCGACGGCGGCGTTGATCCAGTCGTCCGCGCCAGACCTGCACCCGCTGACGCCAGACTTGGTGGCGGAGAAGAGCATCGCGATCACGCCGAGCCGGTTGCCGTAGGCGCGGCCCACGGAGCCGCAGCTGTTGAGGACGCGATTGGCGCGCAGCTTGAGCCCCCCCCGCGCTCCGCCTCGACGGCCGCGCGGCGGAGCCCCGCGACGGCGCCCGCCGCGGCGCCCGCGAGGTACCCGACGCCCGTGGACAGGGTGAGGTCCTCGCCCCAGGCGAGCCCCGTCCGGCGCGCCTCCTCCTCGAAGAGGACCTCGGGCGACGTCGGGAGGTCGTAGAGCGCGCGGTACGCTGGGTGGGGGAACGCGATGCCGCCGCCGCCGCCGTGCTCGGGCAGAGCGACGCTGGGGAACGGGATGCGGCCGCCGTACTCGGGCAGAGCGACGTGGCGGCGGGCCGGATCCGGCTGCCAAGTGCTGTCGCGAGGGTCAGCAGGGATGGCGCGCGCGACATGGCCGGTGATCGAGGCTCCGGCGTTCGGGTCGGACGGAGAGACGAGGCAAAGATCAGTGAGGCGAAATCAGCGAGACGAGACGCGGCTCGTCGTAGCGTCGTTGGGTTCAGGGTTTATCAGTGCGCGCGAGGCCGACTGGACGGGAGGAGACGTCGAGACGGAGTTGGACTCCGGTGCGGGTGCGTCCACGGACCACCGACGTGTTGTCGAAGAGGAGGAGATCGCTGCTGAGGCAGAACTTACACGAGTTTTACTGGACTGGAAGGGAGTAACCGCGTCGTAATCGGAGTGCAAATTCTTTTCTTGTGCCCTTTGCAGTTGGTCCTTAAACTAGGCTGTACCTTAGGCCTGCTAATGGGGCGGGTGGTAATGGGTTTTATAGGGCAGGTTTTGATTTGGGGACTGTTTGGACGGGTGCAAATGGGTATTGGCAGCAAACGGGACGGGGCGGGGTGGGTGTACAGCAACAACGGGTTGGGGCGGGTTGCCGCGTTCCTTCGCGCGGCTGTGGCGATGGCCGCGAGGGGCTCATCTTTCTCGGCTTCTCCTTGAGCATCACTGCCATCTCCGAGGTCGGGGCTTTTGTGCTCGTGGACAACGGCCTTCGCCTCTTGCTTGTCGTGGCCATGCATTCACAGTCCTCTGCTCGCACAAGTAGAAAAAAGCAAGAATAATCTATCTAGCCAGAGGAAAATGTAGGATCCGCCATTGCCATGGCAGTGCTTGCTTGTCCTCCTCCTCTTCCTTGGGCTACGTGTTCTATGGCAGCCAGCAGGGCTGCAAAGGCGTGTAGCTGCCAGCCGACCTTGTTCTTGCTCGTGGCTGCGGCGGCGCTGCTACGGCCGCCATTGATGGGGTTGCTACCTCGCAGGAGACATGCTCATCATCGTCGATGTTGCCATGCCGTGGTGCCCCCATGGACGGGGAAGCAGGAGACGTGCTCGTCGGAGACGGTGCTGCGTCGTGGGGGGGGGGGAGGGACGGGCAGGCGCACGTCGAGCTTCCACCGTGGCACGCGGGCGGAAGCGCTGCTGTTCGTCGCCGTACTTTTGGGTTGACCCATTGCCATGGGGCGGGTTGGGGCGGGTTGCTCAGATTATTTTTCGGGTGGGATTGGGTCGGGGAACGGCCTGGTAGGCTGCGGGTTGGGGCAGGTTAGGGGCGGGTTTTGCCCCGTTGGCAGGCTGTGTACCTGGGCCTGCTTTTTCCTTTCACTCGTAAAATGTAGGCAAAATGTAGTCGTCATTTCTAGCCTGAGAACATATTTGATTTGCCATCATATTTGCAGCGGATCAGCGTGCAACGTCTTGCCTGGCTGGCGAGCACGAAACAAACTCATCATCACATGCTAATGTCTGGAGAGGAAAAGAAAAATCTCATCTCTGCTGTGTATTCATATAGAACTCCTACAAGGCTACAATTGTACAGGTATGCGGCTTGCGGCCCCCCAATCCAGTGGCAAACCGCCGTAGGCATATGGCCTCATTGCTAAACAGTGACCATGAACAGGCCATCACGCAGGTGGAAGAGGGCTAATCTAACCTATTTATTTAATTTCAACCTCCCAACTAGTAAACACATACTACAAGAAACATAGGAACATGGACAACAAGGTGATGCTTTGAGGCTTTTGTTTAAACTTTATTGCGCAACACACCAATCGTGAAAGGACAAAGATTCTTGACAAGTACAATGATCCAAACTGACACAGGTTTTAAGTTTCACCGACTCCTGAGGGGCAGCCTGGAATTAGGACTAGATTCGTTTTCCCCTAAATTAAAGGACTACAGCCACCCCTTTTTTTTTCACAGTGCTGAAAACAATTCAGATCAGAGCTGCAGGTCAGTGGGATCCCATCAGCGCGACGATGTCGATCAGGATCATTTCCCCTGATCCTTGGGCATATCCAGGAGCTAGCGCTAATTATTTAGATAGTGCTGAAAGGCAAAGGGCTGCTGCTGAGTGCTGCTGCTTTCCTGCTTCATATATACTGTATACTCCTAGGTTGTCCATGAATGGAAGCTGGAGTACTTCGCTATTAAAGCCCACAATCCTTCGGTTGCTCATCGCTTACACAATACGGATAGAGGACTTGTAGAAACACGAGGGTAGCCAACTTTATGGGAGCCGTGCATGATGCATGTGGTTCAGAGGGAAATTATTGAGAGAATAAGACGACGTGATATTGTTTCGGCTCATGTTCTTCTTGAGTGTATCATCAAGCGAGAGGCGATGAGCCGAACCAATATCACTCATGTATTCTTCATTCGTAAATCGTGACGGAACTATTCACTGCTGGAGCACTGTCACTGGTAAGTGGATCTCGACAGATTAATTTTGGTGTTGCTTGTTATTTCTATATATGCTGAATGACTGGTTGGCCGAAGAAACTAGCTGGAGTTGTGCTCCCTTCGAATTGGTTGTTCATCTCTATCTCTACTACTTAAAACTTACCGAAGGGAATCGTTCACCCTGCTGTTTCACCTCGCTTGACTTTTCACCTCGCCTCCGACAGGTGGGCCAGTGCTCCTACTCGAGATTAATTGGCACGGCAGTTCCGCATCTGCTCCTGGTGATTCGCCTGCCCAGCAGTTCCGCATCTGCTGCTCCTCCATGGTCGCCCTCACCCACCAATCTTGCGTCGTCCTCGTCGTCACGAGCTGTCCTCACCGTCGCGCGTTCCTCGGCCTCCGCCATCGCACCAAGCGCGAGCGCCGTCGACCTCGACCGCCGCCGCCGTCGTCCGGAGAAGGCCTTATTGCAGAGGAGTACGCGACGACAGAGCAGGCGGAGGTGCGCGTCCTGGGGCTGTTGGACTTGGACATCCTCGCCTGCAACACCGCATTCGCCAAGCAACGAGACGGCGCCGCCAAGCAAAAGTCGTCCAAGTACGGGCGCCCCGCGACACCGCCCCCCCCTCCGCACCCGCCTCAACCGGGGCCCATGACGTCATCAGCGGCGAGGCCGCGCCGCCGAATCGAAGGCGCACGACATGGCCGCCATCCTACCGTTGCCGAAGCTTGGGAAGCTCTACGACTTCTTCTCTTTCACCCATCTCACCCCGCCCGTCCACTGTGAGGATCCTCACTACGTTTTTGGTTTGTGCTCTCTTTAATCTGACGCGAAGTGCGTGCATCATTTCTGCAGTTATCACTTATCAGGAGGAAGTAGGCGAATGGTGCTTCTCAGGAAGGCGATTGCTTTGAAATCGAGGTGAGTTCTCAGGCGCACACTTGAATGCACTAGCAAAAATTGGAGTTCGTTCGCATTGGTGTAGTAGCCATTCAATTTGATTCACTTTTGAGTTGAATTGCAACCTCGCAATAGCCAATTTAGGCGCGTGGAATGAGCATACACCTAATGAAGGAGTTCATCTGTGCCCAGGTGAATGTTTGCAACGGGAAGCTTCTGCATGTTGTTGCTTCAGTAAAAGGTTTCTACTTGGCAGGGAAGCCACAAAACGATAACCACTCCCTGGTGGACCTGCTGCAACAGCTCGGCAATGCATTTGCTAATGTTATTAGTAACCTTAAATCTTAAATCTTCATTATCTTCTGTGCTTAGCTCTCTTCACTTAATGTTCTTATCTGTCCATATAAATTATATGACTGGCAGTTACCATGCATTTTCACAAGGTTATAATAGTGAATATGCTTTGCCATTGTTTTTTATTTATTGTACTAAATATTGAATTGAATGATGTAGTTCGAGATAACCTTTTTTGCATCTGCAGTTTGGGAATTTTGCTGTATGATTCCCGTGCAAACACATGGCCTGTTCCTCCATATATGTTGACTCCGCCACAAAGTACTCAGAGGATGAGAATTGGGGTGGAAATGGGGGGTAGAGGTGGAGGTAGAATATGTGCCGGAGAAGGCCGATCTGAAGGATGGAGGTCTGTCCAATAAGAAGAAGCTGGAGTGCAGGATGAGGATTGCAGATCTCAAACTGATATGAACAGATCTGTTGTCGTAGAGATGCACTCTTCATTCCAATCAAGTGACCCTGTTGTTACCAATTTCATTTTTGCTGATAAAAACCCACTATGTATAGATCGGCTGAACTTTCCAATTTCTTGATCTTGAAAAGATTTCCCTCTGCTTTCACAGAATCTACGGTAGATGGTGACAGTACCCAAATCACCTCGACTTTGAAAAAAGTGCGGGACAAATGCAAACTATCCTACTGCCCCCACTGTGATTACACAAATGGATATGTTAGTATTTCTTACTTTCTTTTAATAAAGGAATTGTTAAGAGAGGGTTTTCAAGTAACAAGATAGACTTTTAATTGATGATGAGGTTACTGTTCTGCATACTAGACCTGCAATCATACTTCAATTACTGTCAGCACAATTGCCATTTGGTCATTCTTTCATCTAATCTGTGACCTCTGTTTTTTTAGCTCAGGTCAAAGAAAAGGAAAAGGTTAATGCCCAAGATTGTTGGAAAATGATAGTGAGCCTTGTCATGCATGATGCATCAGTTGGAATTTCAGTATGTTTAATTAATAAATTTTACTTTCCTTTATGAATAAAGTTGTATAGGATGAAGTCTGCTACTCTTGGCTGGGGTGTTTCTACATATAAATATTATTATATTCATTGGTCATAAGTGAGATATATCTCATGATGGAATAATTCAGCTTCAAGATTTTCCTTTAGTTCATCTTGCTCGGGATTGTCACACTGACACCACTCCATGGTCAGGTGCTCACTGCTTTTCCGACAAAAATAGGAGATAGTTCTAAATGCAACTGGCATATGCCTTTTATCTATCTCAGTGTAATCCAACAACATGTTTAGTATCTGGCAACAATTCAACATGTGTGCAATTTTCAGTAAGAAATAAATGATTTGATTTATATTCTTTGTTTGGTGAAGTTTGAACTGCAACAGATGAAGAAGCATTTGCATTTGGTTGTGCACGGGCATGTTTTATCACTGTCGTCTCATGGTCTGCATCGATCAACTTGAGAGGAATTTTCCTTGCTCCTGACAACATGGTAGACATGCTACAGCTTGCCAGATTGTCAGATTGTGTGACGCGCCCTGGCTCTCACTCTTTTTTATCCGGATGATCATTGGAGATTTCAAGAGCACCTTTTGCTGGATTGTGTGACGCATCCCGCCGTGCCGGCTCTCGCACCAGGATGAGCATTGGAGATTTCAAGAGCACCTCTCTAGGAGATGGGTGGAAAGTAATGAGACAAATGAGATACAAGGGCATTCCTGCAGAATTGGGGTGTCTGGTGGCTGTGCCAACTGCAAGCGAATGTGATAGCCCTTTGAGTTGCATTTCCCGCATGTATGTTCTCCCACGATTCAGCAAGAGGAACCGGAGCTTTGTTATGTCTCAAAATCCATGGTATAATAGTTAATACCAAAACTATTGCCAAGTCCAAGGACTAAGATTTATCAACTGATCGCTGCTCTCCCTGTATTGAGGTCGAAGGTCTTTTTTCGGTGTGGTGTGGTTGTTAGATTGACTCCTTTATGAAAGATAGCCTAGCAGCAAGAGTGAAATGACCATCTCATAGTGTTCAAAGAATCATATTTTGTAATAGTAGAACACATGTTCAAATTAAAATTGTCATGGTATTATTCTGTTCCCGTTGCAACGCACGGGCATTTACCTAGTCTATATATATACGCAGAACTTCACTGCGTTTTTGATTTGCATCTGGCCAGCCTCTGTATTGGGGACACACCCGCACCTTAAACAACTTATAGCTAGCTTTTGCGATCTAGTGACCCCAATTTCTTCTACCTCCTGCCTCCTAATTTCTCTTCTACTGTACCTCCTACCTCTCTATACACCAAAAGACTATTATGTCCCTCTGTTCCGTAGCAATAACACGCCTCTACCCAAACTCCGAGCAATTAGGTACATCAATAAAATCTCCCTCCCACTGACTGGACGTATGACTCGATCGCTTGGACTAGTATAATCCACTCCCTCTGTGTCTTTTGTGCTACTCGGTCGATACCTCGTGTGTGATACAAAATTTTATTTGCCAGTGATACATAATCATGAAGCAATTTTATGTCCTGCATTTATACTAACCAGAGTATTTTCCATCGATCTAGCTGCAATTTAGTGGGTCATATTTTAGCACATCAAACATATAAGGGGAGAGAAAGTGATATGTTATATGACATGTGGAGCTCACACTATCCTTGGTGAACTAATGTCTTTGAGACACGGAAATTATTGAGAACATATGATTTGCATGCTACTAAAAATTTGAGAAGGAATGACATCTTGTTTTTCAGTTGAGGTAGGATGGATATCTTGTTTTACAGTAGAATAGAAAATTAAACTAAAATACTAGGCATATAATTGAGCTATTTCACCTTTACTACTTAAAACCATCTTTAAAAACACTTATTTGCATTGAAACTTAGCATATATTTGGCTACAATGGTATCCACTTTTTAATCCACGTGTGTTAGAGTAGATCATGATAGAAATTAGTTAAACTTTTATTATCTTATTAATAATAAATGTAAATTAAGATGAATGAATACGAATAAAGCTGAACAAAACTTTATACCGAGAAAAATACTTATTTTGCGGCTGAGAGAGTTTGTCAACAAATAAGTGAGGTCAAGTAGTTTTTTTTCAAAAAATAAATCTCAAATCTGAGCCGAAGGGAGGCCCAGCTGCTGCAGAAATTGAATTAGGCCTCACGTCAGAAGTGGGCCGATGATCTTCCCCTCCCTTCGCGGCCCCCAACTTGCCGCAGCTGCTAGCTTGGTCGATCCAAAACCCTCGTCGATCTCGTCGCCTACGACCATGGAAGCGCAGACCGACGCCGCCCCCGGCGGCGGCGACGATCTCGCGACCATGCGCGAGCAGTGCCGGACCCTGGAGGAGTCCATCACTACCCGCCGGGAGGCGCAACTCGAGCTCATCGGCTCCCTGCAGCACCTCGTCCCCGACCTGGTCCCCTCCCTCGACCAATCCCTCCGCCTCATCGCCGCCTTCAACGGCCGCCCCTTCGTCCCCACGCTGTACCCCAACGCCAGCATCCACGTGCAAAACTCCAGCCTCAAGCCCCACCACCGCCGCGCCCTCCCCGACCCGGCCCGCTCCACCCGCCGCAAGACCTCGCCGGGGTCCTCCCCAGCTTCCGCAGCCGCGGGGGGCGCGGGAACCGGTGGTGGCATCGACGCCGTGCGTACCATGGTTGCCGTGTGTCTCCTCGAGCTCGTCCCCTTTGCCGAGATCGATGCCGCTGCGCTTGCGCGCCGCCTGCAGTCCGAAACGTCCTCCGCCAGCGAGGCCGAGCGGGCTGCTCTGGCCGACCTCGCCGCGGAGCTTGGGGGCTCCGCGTCTGCTGCGGTTGCTCTTGCGCTCCGTCGCATCGCGGAAGACAGCGGCGGCTTGCAGATCGAGGAAGCCTTCATTGGGGGCAAGCAGATGACTATGGTCTGGGCCATCGACCGGAGCAAACTCCTCAAAGAGCTACCAGAATCTGCCTCTGTGCTCCAAATTCAACCTCCACCAACTCCACAGGTGGCTCCCACTGATACTGATACTAACAGCGCCATCATTCCAAGGCCTCCGCCACTGCAGCAGCCGGATATGTGGGGTCACCCAATGCCACCGATGTTCCCACGTCCTAGGGGCATGGCAATGCCGAGAATGCCGCCAGGGTTGATGCCGCTGCAGCGACCATTCATGGCACCAGGGGCAGTTATCCCAATGGGTGGTGGTCCGGGGCCGAGTTCCGCGCAGCTGAAGTTGAGGACAGAGGAGGATGATCTTAAGGACCTTGAACTGCTGCTAAACAAGAAGACATATAGAGAGAAGCAGAATACAAAGACTGGAGAGGAGCTGCTAGATCTCATTCACCGGCCTACAGCTAAGGAGACTGCTGTCGCTGCAAAGGTTTGTTTTTTCTTCACCCTGTGATGTTCTTAACTGAGTTGTTGGAGCTGCCTCTAGTAAACTACATGATGGCTTAGTGTGAAAGACTAGGCAACTTTATTCATGTTATTTGTTATACTTTTGACTTTTCGATTATCCCATTTTTTATTACCTTTGGTTTCTTTCTTTCAGTTTAAAACAAAGGGTGGTTCCCAACTGAAGGAATATTGTACCAACTTAACTAAAGAAGATTGCCGACGCCAAACAGGTTCTTTTGTGGCCTGTGATAAGGTCAGTGTTAATGTTCTTGGTTTCCCTGCTTTGATAATTTCTCTTCTTTCCGAAGAAGAAAAGCACACACCTGGATTAATGCCATCACTTCTCTAAGAAATCAGTTTCTTCATTGACATTAAGCGCTTAAGCACACTTTTTTATGGCAAAGCTAGGATCTTTACTTAGTTATCGTAATATGGAAAACCATCCTTTACCTTCAGTGGTTCCTCCTAGTTTTTTAATGAGTTAAATGCATGAGCGGCCCCTGAACTTGTCAAAAGGTGCCACTGAGTTCCATGAACTTGAAAACGCATTTCTAGCTCCCTAAACTTGTTAAGTGGTGTATAGTGGCCGGTAAGGTCCAGAAATGGACCTGAGGTGCACCATTTTACAAGTTTAGGGATGTGTAGTCACCACTTAACAATTTTTTTTGAATTACACAGTACATACATAGATGCTCACAACGCACGCACACCTACCCCTACGAACGCACCCACACAAACCCTACCCCTAAGAGAGAAATGTGTTTTCAAAGTTCGTGGACCTAGGTGGTAACCATATTGACAAGTTCATGGGGCATTGATGCATTTAATCCCTTTTTAAATGAGATCAAACTGGTAAGGCCCTGTTCGCTTCCATGGGATTGAACCCCACGAATAATTCCTGACCGGATTCGTTACTTTAATTTGTATAACAACCGGAATAATTCCGACCAGGAACGGCTCGTTCTGGAGAAAGTGAACGGGGCCTAAGGGAGAAGGCTGGCCTGGTGCAGTTGGTTGAGCGTTGCTCACCGAGTCGCCAGGCCGCGGGGTTCGAGTGGCCTGTCCGCAGGATTTCTGTGGGGGTAAGGCTTGCCTGTTCATTTCCTTCCCCAAACCCCACTTGTGTGGGAGCCTCTGGCACTGGGTCGGCCTTTTTTTTTTTCTTTTATCAAACTGGTAAGGACAAAATGTCAGTTCCATTTGTTTATCGAAGTCAATGCCAGGAGAAATGGGTTATGTATTTTTATCTGCAAATTATTTAGAAACTTGGAAAGACAACTGCTGATATTTTGTGGCAAACATAAGTTAAATTATTTACACACAGCATTGTGGCTATATCCTGCAAAATAAGGTTTTACTTTCATACTGTGAGAAATGTATCATTTTATCAATATCACAATATAATTTTCTCAGTTATATTTATATGATTCATTGTATTCTTGGATCCCTCTTACATGGTATTTAGGTATCACTGTTAATTTTTATTCTTTTTCACTGTGAGCAGGTCCACTTTCGGCGTATTATAGCGCCACATACTGATACAAACCTAGGAGATTGCTCTTTCCTAGACACATGCCGTCACACAAAGGTGACCATAGTGCTCTTTCTTTTGATATAATAATGTCTGTCATGTATTTGTTTGATTTTTCTTTCTTACATATGTTGTGCAATGTCCAGACTTGCAAGTATTTATCTTGCGTATGTTTTACAATGTCCAGACTTGCAAGTATGTCCACTACGAGCTTGATCAAACACCCGATGTACCTCAAATGTTGGCTGGTGCCGTCGCACCACCTAGGCAGATAAAGCCCCAGAGAGCTGAATATTGTTCAGAAATAGAGCTTGGAGAATCGCAATGGATAAACTGTGACATTCGGAACTTCAGGATGGACATCTTAGGACAGTTTGGAGTAATTATGGCTGATCCCCCTTGGGATATTCATATGGAGCTACCATATGGCACAATGGCTGATGATGAAATGAGGACACTTAATGTTCCAGCTTTGCAAACTGATGGTTTGATTTTTTTATGGGTCACTGGTCGTGCCATGGAACTTGGGCGTGAATGGTAAGTTTTCTGTTTTTAAACCTCAATTCTTTTTAGCTGTTCTGTAACAACTAACAATGTGTTTTCTCCAACAAGATCTCAATGGCTGTTGAAGGTTTTTTATTCCATGCTTTATAAAATCATATACTTGTATGATATGTGCCATATTGGCAAGATTCACTACAACTTTTATGAATGTTCCTTTACTCTTTGGTGTGCACTTTATTACAGTGTAATGTCTTTATTTTTTAGTTCCTCTTCTGATCTTTTTCTAGACCAATGTCCTCTAGACTCTAGATGTTACTTTCTACATTTAGAAACTTGATATCTTTAATCTATTCACTATTTTTTTTCAATCTTCAGTCTGGAACTCTGGGGTTACAAGCGTGTTGAAGAAATTATCTGGGTGAAGACCAATCAACTTCAACGTATCATTCGAACTGGCCGCACTGGCCATTGGTTGAATCACAGCAAAGAACATTGTCTTGTTGGAATAAAAGGAAACCCTTTAGTGAACAGGAATATAGATACTGATGTTATTGTTGCTGAAGTTCGTGAAACAAGCAGAAAACCTGATGAGGTATTGAATTTTTATTTAGCTACTAGTATATGTTGCTTGTAAAAGCATCGTTTGATGCTTGCATTTCCTCTAAGAAAATTGCGTATATCCCAAGGCAAACCTGAAAACCTAAGATTTTATTGTCTTTTGAATTGTGCCATTCAAGAATAGGATTGATGTTTCAAATCTGTCTTATGCAGATGTATGCAATGCTAGAACGAATTAGCCCAAGAACAAGGAAGTTGGAACTGTTTGCAAGAATGCATAATACACAAGCTGGGTGCGTACTAGTCGATGCTTCTCTTCTTGGCTGAGTTTTCTGTCTCAATTCTAACCAGATGCATAGTATTATATTTGAACTGACCTTTTTCTCCTGGGCAGATGGCTTTCACTTGGTAACCAATTACAAGGAGTAAGGCTTGTTGATGAAGGATTGAGAGCAAGGTACAAGGCTGCTTACCCTGATGTTGAGGTCCAGCCACCATCACCTCCCAGGACAAGCGCACCAATGGATGTTGACCAAAGTAGTTCACAGAAGGTTGCTGCGCCAGATTCTGGCGAGAGGCCTGCCTGATGCTAGCAAACTTACTTGCAAGTCATCGTGTCAGGACCCACTACTGATCATATAGTTTTCATCACTGTTGGCGTTACCCCTGTTGTAAAATTAGGCAGCTCAGTTGTATTTGGTTACTGAGGATTGTTTCATCATAAGTATATCATGTGAAAGAAAATTGCACTGTAATATTGCCACCAATGTAATCAGGGCCCATCTTATCTTGTTTCCAGATTCCAAGTGAATGTGTAGGTCCAAAAATTGAAAGGAAATCTGCTTCTCTTTTCTGAGGGCAATAATTCCTTGTTGGGAAATTGGTTAATGTGATGCACACACTGGTCCTGCTGAATTTGGAAAAGCAGCTTATAAGTGGTGGAATTGTGGATACCCACGAGAAATTGAATAAAAAACTTGTACCAAAGTATAGACAAGGTTACCAAGGAACACATTCGTTTCTCCCTCTTCATCTGTCAATTAATCATTGGGGCCACTCCCGAGAGATGGAGATATATGAAATGGAGAATTTTACATTTCTATGAGAACCTGAATCTCTATCAAATGGACCCTTAGTTTTTATAAATAGACAAAACCGCTGAGAAAAGATGGTGTAGAGTGGATTGTTGGATCAATAAATCGGAGGATAGCGGCTGAGAGCCTAGGTGTCTGCCCACGGCCCATCTGTTTGACACTCATGTTGCTCAACGGCCCATGAGAGTCACCTGAGAGATCCGTCCAAACAATTCGGGCCAAGCCCAATAAGCCAGGGGTTTTCGTGTTAGTCTCCGGTCCCCGTCCATTCGGCGGGGCACGCAGACGTCTGGTGGTCGGCGGCGGAGAAAGGCGGCAGGGGGAGGGCGATGGAATTCTGCCCGGTGTGTGGGCTGCTGCTGCAGATCGATCCGGGCACCGGAAGCCACCGCCTGCGCCTCTTCTGCCCCGTCTGCCCCTACGTCTGCCCCATCAAGAACAAGGTCCATCGCTCTGTACCTCTTCCTTGCTGCAACCTTTTCTGTCTCGTTGCTCTCTGTCGTTCTGTTGCCTCGAATCGATCTGGGTCTGATTCGGTTTCCCTTTTGCTTCGTGGTGCCGCAGATCGTGAAGAAGGCGAGGTTGGTCAAGAAGGAGGTGGAGCCTATTTTCAGCACTGCGGACGAGATGAAGTCGGCTCCTAAGACCGCAGGTGAGCTCTTCTCCGTCCTGCTCTTTGTTGCGTGGAGCTGTCCTATTCTCCCCTCTGTTTGGTTGCATTCGGTAGCGTTAACAGTACAAGATACAATGCATTGCTTCATCTGATCTTGCTGAAACTGAACAGAACTGAAATGTAAAATCAAAACTGATTAGCAAGGAAAGGGCCCAGATTTGAAAGGCAGCGTTGACCCAATTTCAAGAGAGATTCACTCATAACTAAGTGAAAACCAATATGTAATATGAAGAAAAACACACGAAATCCCCAATTTATTCATCCCGGCACATACACCCATCAAGAGCAATATCTAGAAACAAACTTCGTTTTCTGAAAAAAAAAAAGAAAAAAGATTACATCCAAAGCAAGAGAAGACAGTGTGAAACATTGCGTCGATCAACATCTTGCCTCTGCTGTGCAGGGCGCCATGTCTTCTTCATCTTGCTTCATATCCTCCTACTCATCTTCCTCCTCAGATCCAGGGAAACTGTGTAGAGGGTTTGCTTGGTGAGGAAGGAGTTAATATACTAGACTCACTGGTATGGAAGCAGAAAATGCCGGTGGATGGACAGTGTTCGTCCTGCTTCTGATCTGGCAAAGTCTGAGCCACAGTGTCTAGCAGAGACGATGAGGGATTCGTTTTTCTTCTTTTTTTAAGGCCACCAAACACTATCTCTAAGTGGTTTAGTAAATATAGCAAATGATGTCACCTCTTTTTTAAAGCACTGGTAGAATGAAATGATAAGGTCAAAGTTGTGTCACAACATGCAACATGGTATTCTACACAGGAAGCATATCATGTTTCTTACTACCTTCTTCCTGCCCACTTTTAATTTTTCAAACTTAAAGCAGATTAGGTATTGTATCTTCTAAGCACAGATAAGGTACCTGAAACGGTGAAACCTTACAATTTGGTGTTAAAAAAAATATTCACTACCTATCAAGGAGCAGGGAGTATTCAATCAGATATTTTTAGGAAATATTCAATCAGATGTTTGACACATTTTTGTTGGAAATTATTATTATTGACATGCTGCAAATTTTCTTGGAGATACCTATTTACTAACATAAGATCACAGTGTTGGAATGTCATGCTTTCAGTCTAGTTGTCACTGTCGAAATGATGGAAATAGCATTGATCTTTAGGTGTTGCAGGGACTGGTGCTCTAATAGGGCTTGTGCCTGTCGTCGCTTGCAGAATGGAAGAAATAATTCTTCTAGAAAATGATTTAGAAGAGCAGACAGATGGATTATTATGTGATTCAGTATCCACAATATGCCTCCACTAATGATTGTTGCCATACAGAGGAAGCCTTTTCTTAGGCACATCTAAGTAACTTCATTTTTTCTGAACATGTGCCAACATAACACACCAAATACATTCACTAAACTTGATTACTAGCCACGTACCCAAGTTTCCACAGTGGAGGCATATTGTTTGAAGTTTGAACAATTTCTGAAATCAGATTGATAGACAAACTCTAATACAATATAACCACATGGATGGACCTTTTTCTTCTTGAGAACAGCCAAATAACTACCTTTTTATCTGCTTTAGATTACTTTGTGGCCTGGACCTGGATGCATATATATACAGAATAGTGTGCAAAACCATAGTCTGCTAAGTGCATTCACTAAATTCGCAGTTACATGCCAAAGATGCAACCATGGAGAAGCATACTTCAAGCAGATGCAGATTCGATCTGCTGATGAACCGATGACAACAATATACAGGTGTTGCAAAGAGGAATGCCAGCATGAATGGAGAGAGGATTGATCTTAACATTCGCACTTCGCTTACACTATGCTTCTTCAGTTTTGAGTGTTGATATGTCCTGTTGCACATCTAATGCTTCTTTTAATCAGCGTGTACTTAAGTACAGACTTTTGGAAATGACTACTATATTGTGGCACCACTTTTTGGCTGCTAGAGACATTGCATGTTGCGCCTAGTATAGGCTGATATAAGGGGCGTTTGACTGGACTCCTCGTATGCTCCTTCGGAGAAGCCGGAGCCGTTTTGGAGGAGCTACCAAAACGGCTCGGGCTCCTCTATTTTTTCACCGAAAAACGGCTCCTCCTGCAAAACATTTGGTAGAACTTCTCTGGAGAAGCCGAAGCCAGAGCTGAAAGAGGAGCCTTACCAAACATGAAGAGTTTCATTTTGAAGTTCCCAAGAGTGACACATCATTTAGAGTTATTTGTGATGATGAACGTTCAATGCATGGTTTCAATTCTTTTGTTTAATAGGCTACTTAAAACATTTAATGTGTGATTGGGCAAATATTGTATGAACGAAACTTTTGTCCCTCAATGCTAGTGTGGAACAGTTTCCAAGTTTTAAATAGTGTGCACCCAGTTTCATAGATGAAATCTATCTCTACCCTCTCTTCATAATATTAGTGCCATGTCATCAAATATACGGCTGGCAGTGAAGCTTACACTAGTAGCAGTGAAGCTTTTTGGAATGTACTTATGTGTGCTTCGATTCTGCCTACTATTGGTACTTGGTAGGCAGCGTGAATGACTTACAGGGAAAATGTGTTCCTGAGCTACTTTACCAAGAATTTTCTCAAAATTACCCATTAAGGCTTTGTCTGCTCCGACTAGATGGCAATTTTCACAAAATCAATCGTCTAAGATCTTTGAGCAAGTTGCTGAGGGTCCCAAGGAAAATCTAAGCTTGGTACTCCCTCCGTCCCACTAAGAATGATATATTCTCACTTCTAAACCAAACGTTTTTTTACTATGACCAATTATATATTTTTAAAAATAATATCTATAATGTATAATTTGTATCATTAGATAAATTATAGAATATATTTTTATAATAAATTGATTTAGTGATACAAATATTGCTAATATTATTTTTATAAAGCTAGTTAAACTTTAGTTTGACCATCATGTATCTCATAGTTTTTTTTTGGGACAGAGGAAGTATTCCATCATGCTTTACTTTAGACAAGTTTGACTAGATTGATAAGTGTTTGGTTAACAACTAGACAAATTTACTTTAAACTCCACATGTTATTAGAGAGTAAAAAGTGTGTTAAATTTCTCTTAGACATGGCAACATAATCTATATTTTTCTAACAACACTTTTATGGCTTGCCATAGACCCACGATGTGGTTGTGTGTGGAGGTGGAACATTAGATCTTTGAGCAAGTTGCCAAGGATCCCAGTGTCTTGCATTGAGTCAAAATCACCAAGGTATTCTAAGTGAATTCACTAAGCACATTACATAGAGTATTTGAGTAGTCCAAATGAAAGATTTTATACTCCATCCCCTTAACTACATTTGTCCGTAGTTTTGGGGTAAAAGTATATATTCCTACATAAATGGTAAAGTGTGCAGTTATCCCTAATTAAATGTTCTGAAAGAAGATAAGTTACTATTTATTATGCTATTTTCCATTCTGTTTTTTACGCTAGTTAGAGCATCTCCGAGTGTTCTCGAAACCTACTCCCAATCTTGATTTATTGGCAATATTAAAGAAAACATCTCTTCAAAACTTCTTATCTCAGCTCACAATCTTTCGACACTTGGTAAAATCGATCCAATGGTGCGATAATATACACACGCATCCAACCGACTGATCAAAAGGTGGAAGGGCATGTGGAAAAATAAGAAGAAAAAACATGGTTTCTAATAGAAATGTATAGGGAGAAATAAAATATAAAAGTGGTTGAAATGATTTGCAGGATTCATGATGCAAAGTTGCATTCTAGCTTATAGAAGCGAGATATTAGAAATGGTCGGAGAAAGCCAACAAATACGCTCCCTACTTTTTTCATAACCTGGAAATTGTTTTTTCGAATTATTTAGATGCTCTTAGTTCAAAATTTGTAACACCCCCGGTGTTACGTTAGCCTAAACCTGCCATGTCATCATCATCATTGCATGAGCATTGATGATTAGAGAACCTTAATGCAAACAATTAAAATGAGTTTATTTAATTCTAGGATTTGTTTGCGCTCTTTTATATCGCATGTGTATGTGTGTGCTATTTAAAACTAACCTAGGTGTTTAATTAGGGGTTTTAAAAGTGACCAATTAAAAGCAACCTTGATGTTTGCAAGTGATTGGCTAACCCTAACTTACACCCCAACTATGTTTCATAAGTCAAATGATGCAAAGCAAGAACAAAAATTGGGAATGGGATTCAAATACCAACACCTTCCACTTTTGGTTAAGTGTTGAAGTTTGAATTTCATTTTCAATTTCTGGGAGCTAACCGTAATTAATTTTGCTAAATAAAAGTTACCAAACTTTGGCACTATTTTAAAGTATGAACTTTGTACTTTGAAAGTGTGTCATTGGTTGGGTTTAAAAAGTGCCACAACATCATTAATTAATTGCCCAAAAATCCAATTTGAAATTCCTTTTCAAAAACCCTAAATTTCAAAGTGAAACTTCCCCTTTTCAATTTCATCCCAAAATATTCAAAATTTGGGGAAAACTTCAAAAATACAGTTTGTGCATCTCTTTGAGCTCTATAACTTTGGTATATAAAGTTTTTCAAGTTTCTGAATAAAATTTGGAGTAATTTCAAAAAGTATTTGAATTGGGAAATGTTCCCTTTTGAGTTTTAAACTACAATTCAAAAATTATTCAGTTTCATGAAAAACTTTCTAAATGAAAGTTATAGATCTTGAAAAATAGAACAACTTTTATTTTTGGATATTTTCATCTTTTATTCAAAATTTAAAAGTAATTTGGAAATTCCCAAAATCAGAATTTGAACTCAGTTTCAAAATTGAAATGTAATTTCAAAAATATTTGGAATTTGGCAAAACTTCTTTAATAAAAGTTGTAGAGCATAAATTTTTGAGCAATCTATATTTTTGAAGATTTTCGAGTGCAGTTCAATTTTTGGGAGTTTTTGAGCAAAACAGTTTATAATGCATAAGTGGTGAGGTGGCATTGCTATAGTGCCGGCTTCAATGCGGCATGGCCGCCGTCCTTGCTGCCGGCCGCCGTGGCGTTCTCGCAACCTCGCGCCCGGTCTTCCGCGCACCTGAGCACTGGGCGTCATCGCGAACTCGCTAATCCACCTGTCCGTTACCTCCGCCGCCCTATAAAAGTAGCACGCCGCGGCCGTCGGCGGCTCTTTCTTTCCCCCCACCGCCCGTTGAACCACCTACGCTTCGCCGCGGCAATTCACCGTCACCCTAACACCTCAGTCCAATTGTGCTCGCCTGCAACGCCGCAACATCTTTGCGCACCGTTTGAGCCTTTCCCCGCTCCTTGACATCGCCGGAGATCGCCGCGACTTCTTCTCCCTCACTACCGTTCGTGTACCCGGAGCAAGCCGCCGCCGCCCTGCCACGCCCGAACTCCCATCTCCGACCACGCCGCCGCCCCATCTTCTAGCGCACCGTGATCGGTGAGCTCCTGCTGCGTGTTCATGTCTTTGGTTTGGTCGAGTCGTGTCGTAGTCGTCGTCGCCGTTGCATCCCCGGGGCAGAGCCGCCGTGGTAGCCGCCATGCGTGCTCCGGTGGTTGGCTAGGGTTGTATAGTACCTCGTCGTGATCGTAGAGAGAGAGGGACACAGTGGTGTAGTTGGTTTCGGTGGAGGAGTCACCGTCGGCCGAACGGTCGGCAATAGCCCATGATCGCCCCATGCAAGAGAGAAAGGAGAGGGGGGGGGAAGGAGATGACACCACGGGCCCAGCGTGTCGCGAGAGGGGAGGAGAGGAGGAACCGCGCGCGCCCGGCGGGCCGCTGGCCGGCCGCGGCGCTGGCTCTGTTGGGCCGTGGGCTGCACAGTGAGCTCGGGAGAAAAGTGAAAAGCTTTTTTTTTTTGTTTTGAATTTCTAAAACTAGTTTTCATCTTTTTGCTATAATTTGTTTTGGGCATATAAAAATATGAAAAAATATATATCTGTAATCCTTGAGTGATGATCTATGTAGGAAAAATGCTAACCCTGGTTTTCAGTAACTTTGGTTTACAATGAAAATTGCTTCTTTTAATTACTAAATGCAACTTCCATGATTTTTAATAATTAAAATATAAGTCCAAAAATTATGAAATTTGTTTTGTGTGCTAATTAGATGATAATGATCTTAATTATGAAGTTTGATTAGGTTTTGACTAATTTTTGTTTTATGCTTAATTAACCCTTTAATCAATTAGTGTTTAATTAATTAACCATGTGGTTAATTAAGGTTAATTAAACTGTAGTTAGCAAGTTAATTAGTGGCTTTCAACGACTGTAAAAATGGTTAATAAAATAGTAATCACCCTTAATCACTATTAGGGTTGCTTGATTTTGGAATTGAGTGATGACCCTAGGTCATTAACCCTAATGACCTTCGGCATTTTATGTTGATTGCGTATCGCTAGTCCGTCGTCGTCGACGCTAGTTATACCTCCTTAGTGCAAGGTTACCGTGAAGGAAAGTTGTACTCAAGATAGGTTAACAATCGTTGCATCATTATCGCATGCTCCTTTTATTACAAAGACTATAATCATGCATCTCAATCGTGTAGTTGATCCGACTCCCGTCTCGGAGGAAGGTTATCAGTGTGAGGAGGTTGGTCCTGATCTCAACAGTGCCATCACTGCTCCTAACTTCGTCGAGCCCCAAGGCAAGCCCCGGATGCATACAAACCCGTCCTTGTATTTCAAAAAGTTTTTATGATTTCATGTGATGATATAATGCATTAGGTATAGGAGTTGTGTGATATCCTACTTTGATGCATTTACCGTACCTTGATATATACCCTGAATACCTGTTTTGATTTCAAAAATGCTAGTGTGTGCTTAGCCCTGCAAATAGCAAAGGCTTTATGAAATGTTTTTAAAGATGTGATAACAAAATCCCCGTTGAGGGCAATTACGAAAACCTGATGTTACTTGTTGGTATCCCTTCACTTTGATCGGGTCAAGGGTACGCAACAAGAGCATGATGATGAGTAAATCGAGACCGGGTGGAGTGACTTGCACCAGGAGGGGCTAGTGCCCTGGTGTAGTGTCGTCCACTTGTGAGTCGGTTAAGGACCGTCCGTTGTTTGGCCCTAGGATCATGAGGTTATTGGATAGTACTAGTCGCATGCTAATGGCGGTAAGCTCCCTTGTATGATCCATGACGAGAACGGATACTTAGGAACGGTAAGTAGCATGTACCCACACTACGAGCGCACCGTCGGCGGTTGTGGCCGACGGCGTAGGGAGATGGTGTACTATGCTCTCGTGGCTAGGATCCGTTCTGGGCTGGAGAAATGCAAGCGTGAGTTGATGTATGTGAGATGTTCGGTCCTGCATACATCGTGTGGCTAGGAAGCCCCAGCTGGGTATATAAAGCGATTCAAATCGTCGTTGCTCCACGATATGGGAGACTTGATCCGAGTCCCGGCATCGTAGTAATGATGAAAGTGTGAGAATGGAAAGTTTTGAATCCGAAATATGGTTGACAAGTGATTGATGTAGTAAAGTAAGGATTGGCTTAGTCTCTTTCTGCAAAGGTGTCATTTGATCTTGCTAAAACCTTACCTTGATTCCTATTAGCCAGCATCCCTGAGTCTTCTCCCCAATTTTTGGTCGGGTAAGTCTTGCGGAGTACTTTTTTGTACTCGGGGTTTGTTCGACCCCCATCAGGTGTGAACCGCATGGACAAGTGTGCTACGGCCCTTGTTGCATGACGGTGATCGAGGAAGAGTCTGCCGAGGAGTAGATTGTGTGGCCCGTGGGCAGGGCACTTTCGTTGTGTTATTGTAATAAAGTTAAGTAATGATACTTCCGCTGTGTTGTAATAATGTTACTCTGGTTTGTATAAGTTTGACAAAAGTTTTGTAAATTAGGTTCTTGTAAGTCTTCCGCTACTCTGGTATTTATGTATGAAAACTGTTGTAATACTGTGATGTCTCTGTAAGTATCGATCCTGGAGGAATCGTGGTTTATCGGGGATCCACCCGACGGAACGTTCTAGGTTATGTGGTGCTCAAGTACGGCTGACAGAGGTCTTAAGGACAATGTCAGGTGCTTGTGGGCCATGTAATTTAGAAGGTTCTGCCACAAAATTTGAGCTAACCAACGTCAAAAAAAATTGTGTTGAGGGTTGGGGGATGAGGGAGGAGGTTTTCACATAAATCTTGATATCCTCTTTTGATTCATTATGATGTCGAGTCACCATATTTTGTTTCATATGTGAAGTGATTGCTTTATGCATGTCATGGAAGAGATATGTCTATGTGTTCTTTGATATATTTGATATTAATAGATGGTTTGATGTCCTAATGAAATATTATAAGATAGGGTTTGATGTACTATTCCAACTAATTGATCAAAGTACATTATCGTTAAGTTTAGACAACTCATGGTTTGGTGGATTAAAAGTTGAGTGTTGTTTTCCATTCACGCACACAAGATGTTTAATGTTCGGTGATATGCTCGTGAGAAATCAATTGCTAATTTTGATTATTCCACTGCCCCCTCTGTTATCACGTGGCCACCCGGGCAAGGGCCGGGAATCAGCCTCCTTACGAGAAACGACCGACCATGGAGTTTTTGTGACTTGCAAACTACATCAATGCTTTAACTAAAACAAATCAATACCGTTTCTCACACTTCAAACATGAAATCAAACATTTACGATGCTTAGAAGAAATGCCAAATTTGAAAAAAAAAACATCATTTATCTGGCAACCACTTTTTTCGAGCTCCTTCCCTAGCCTCTTCTCGCATCCTTGTCAACTCATCAACCAAATGTTTGTACTTGAGCTTCAATCAAAACAAGCTCCCCGTTCAAGCACATCGATTATTAGTAGAAGTTGATGAGCCTTTGCTGGCCAACTCCAAGAATGGTGATGCTTGATCTATATGGAAAATCGACCTTGATCCATCATCTAAAACATGATTGCAATCTACTTTACCGATTCCCTCTTTGTACCCACCACAGTCCATAGTACCATAATCCTCAGCCCCATAGTCACTCACACTTTTGGAACTCTCGGCAAAAGTCGCACGAAATGACCGAACCTTCGTAACCTTGTGATCCTCCTAGGTTGGTTGCACTTGAGACGTAATCAAGAAAACCGGTTGAAGATGCATTCACATCTTTTGGGTGCATCATACCATCAATTAACGCATAATCAGGTATCAACTTTGCGATGTTCTGATGGGAAGTGATTGCAAGTTCACTTTCCGACGCCTATACGAGTTCACTGCTACACCATTTACAGGTCTCCAACCCGGAACAAGATTCACTATCAAAAGGTCAATAAAATCAGCAATGAAAGTAACATCGCAGTCCGCTAACTCCAATTGTTCAACCATTTCAGCAGCTACAGACATAGCTGTATCAGAGTCCAAGTAGAAGAGGAAATGGATATTTCTTGCATGACCTGAAATCAGAAAGGCATTCGCTGTTAAGGCACCAACAATATACAAAAAAATAGGTTAAAAAAGAAATGTATCAAAGTAAGGCATACCAGACAAATCAGCTATTCGCAAAACCAGTGAGACAGAGTTGTTATCAAGTTTCTCGCCCTTTAGCTTTAGCTCTGTATTTTTGTTGGTTCTTGTGAACTCCAAGACTGGTGTATGTGGAGCAACACAGCCATTTTCCTTGCCTAAATTAGTAGGGCTTGATTCGAAAGTGTCAACGTCCATATGCAAAGATGCCAGAGAAATATCTACTGTTTTATTAGGTGTCGGAGAGGTAAACTTAGTGACAGTAGGTTCATGTGTATTCTCAAGACAAAGAAATGGATCTTGCAGAAGTTCTTTGGCAGATGACCTCTCAGAAGCAAGAACTAAACATTTCTCAATGAACTGCTTTACTTGAAGATCAGAAATTTTTGCCAATGCAGCAGGTTTAACACCCTGAGATATGAGTTGGTAGTTCGGATAAAATATTGTTGCAATTCTACAAATAATTGAAGAAGCACTTACTTGTGGATACTTTCTTAAAAAATCGAAGCTGGATTCGTACATTCACCGTATGGATATTCAAGAGTAAAGATCTCCAACAAGCACATTCCAAATGAGTATATATCAACAAGTTCATCATAACTTTCATCATACAGTTCAGGTGCCATGAATTCTGGAGTACCTATAAATGTCCCACATGATAGAAGTGTATCAGGTAAATCAAAAAGCAAACATGAACAGATGATAAAAAGTTTAACATTTTCAAATAATAACAATAATTTTAATCTCCCAAAAAATGATGATTAATAATGTCATAAAATACATCATCAACAACAGAGGAAACACGTGACCATTGGTCACAGGCATAAACAAGGATTTTACAGTCATTCACCCACACAATAAAGCTCTTTTAATAAGAAAAAAGTAGCAGTTTTCCATGACGCAACTTCTAACTACAGCATGGTAGTCATAGTCTAGTGTGACATGGTGCAAACAGGTACCACAGGAAAAGTAATCCAAGGCAACAGAAATAAATAGGAAATAGGGATGCAAGTTCCACTTTTTCTGTGCGTGTGCTTGTGGAGAGGGGATCTAAAATAGCATTGCGCAATATCTAAAACCTAACTCAGAAAACACCATTGGATACCAACAAAGCAATTTGAATGAGGCATAGGTCATTTAGGAGCAATGCTTATGCATGCAGCAGATGTCAGCAACTTGGACCAGTATGTGGCTAATTGGCTCTGCATGTAAATAAGACTGACAACCAATGGACAGCAAATGCGGTGCAACCACAATATCCTTGGTAGCTTAGATCCAATCAAGAATAACTAGGGAATAAAAAGTCCTCAATTCTCCTTTCAAGTAATCAGTATCGAAATTATCGATGAAATGGTAACCTAGATTATTTCTCCAGAATGAAGGACATTAGATCGACAAGAGATTTGTTTATAGTAAATTGAGTATCTGAAGCAATATAGTGATAATATCATTACCAATAACACTCTTTGCTCTTGTTGTTTGCATTACTGTAGCTAGTCCAAGGTCTCCAATCTTAACTTCTCCATGGTTTCCATTAACAAAAATATTATCACACTTCAAGTCTCTATGGATAATTGGAGGTTGGTGGCTATGCAAGTAATCCAACCCATGAAGAATCTGCCTTGCCCAATTCTTTATTGCCTTCAAGTTAACACGCGGATGCTTTTGACGGTAACTATAAACACACAAAGGTCCAAGTGTCATTTCTCAACAAGAATGGAAGCAATAAAGAATGGTTATTAGTACTGGTTACTTACTGCCTAAGACTTCCAGACGTGAACAACTCTGTGATAACATTAATTGTCTTACTCTGGTCATCAACCCATGAATAATAGAACTTCATAACATTTCCATGCTTCAGAGACTTCAAAAGATGAACTTCTGTGTAGAGCCTATCAAGATTATCTGGGCATTGCATCACCTCATCTATGTTGATTTGATTCCATGCAACCTCAATGCCTTCTACCTCATCAAATGCCTTGTAGCTATATAAAGTTAATAAAAGGATATATGAAATTTTAGACATACAAAAATTAAAATATTCTAGAGAGTTAAAGACAATTTAGAAAAACATAATAAATCATGTGCCATTATGATTGTGTAGCGAATTTCCAATAAGCATATCCCTTCTGAATTGCAGTAAATCACTACCATGTTTGGCATGCAACAATAATGCCTTTCTCTTGATGTGAAAGAAAGACATGGAGGGATATATCTTAAACAATGGTTATTACTGTCAATTTTCAACCACCAAATTGCCAGCTCAACAACCCAACGCTCCCAATCTAGCAAAACATATCTACTTTTAAAGAAGTTGGCCACAGGCTCACAGCTCTTGTTATAAGCCTATGGCCAGCTAAAACATGCATCTATGCTCAACCGCATCTTGCATGTTTCCAAGATATTTTCACCCAATATATTTTCAAAGTTAGGCAAGATGCCGAGGTGCAGAGAGAATAATTGCATGCAAAGGAATCTATTAACAAGGAAATGTAAAGTGGAGCAAGAGGATGCTGAGGGGCAGAGGGCATACACAGTCTTGAAAGCTCCTCTCCCTAGAATCAAATTATACTGCACCAAGGAAAGAGAATCAGATTAATACAACTGGCATGTCATTTTCGTGTGTCATTTTGTGTGACCTATTTTCATGACTGAGCATGAAAATTGAGGACACTCCATTTTTACAAAAATAGTTACAACCATTTTTTTAGAACAACATTGTTTTAGTCAGAAATACGTCAACCAATAGAATACGTACAAATAAACATCAAGAGACTGGATGTGTTTTTCACCAAATTGGTGTGGGCATGCATTGTTTTTCAGTATATTGATTGATTGAGTGTTGCAACATACCATTAAGGCTTAACATAATAGCATGGAGATGCCAAATCACAATATCACATTCACATCAAACATGCCTTTAATGTACGGATCCATGACAGTATAAAGCCAGACAGAGATGACAAGGAACTTACGCGCATGTATCGCCCGGTTGGATCTACTTCCACGTATTCAGCATCGACCACTTCATCCCCACAACCAAACACCTCCATTCCAGATCAGCCCCGGCAATCAAATGACTCTATGAGCGAGAGGGGGAGAAAGAGGAAGCAAAGAGGAATGGACCCAGCGAGATCGCCTCGAGATGTCGGTGGTCCACCCGCGCTCCTACGCCTTAGGTGCGGCAGCAGGGGATGACGAGGCGACGGGTGCCGGGCGTTCACTGAAGGGCTCGGAGAACGGGGCGTATGACGGCCGCATGCGGAGGCAGCGTCGGCTGCGCAGCGACGACGTCGGGTTCGCCCGTCCCGCAACACCCATGGCCCGGCACCCGGCGGAGGATACACGGCAGACGCAGCACCTCATTCTCCCTCGATGGGTGTCCTCGCGGCGGCGTATGCGGAACCCATGGGAGAAATATTCTCCATGGCGGCGGCTACCAACACAGGGAGGCGATGGCGGCACACATGGACGGAGCCGGGCCAGGTGAGGCCAGGCCGAGCTAGGCTAGGGTTAGAACGTATTGGCGGTGCGGAGCGGAGGTCCGCGGGGGGAGGAGGAGGAGGAGGGAAAGGTGGGAGGCGGCGGCGAATAATAAGAGGGAGGTAGGTGGTGGTGGAGAGGGAAAAGTGGGAGAGGGGAGGCCTTGCACGAGGGATGTTCTGTCTGTTTGTGATTTGGGACGGGGAGCAGGCGAAGCCTACCTATCTGGTTTCTTTTGTCGCTGTGAAACACAACACAAAACACCAACATGGTGCTGTGGTGCTCCGCTTGAACTTGGCTCATCGACGGAGGAATTTTATTTATAGCATATACAGATACAAAACGTGGGAGATAAAAAAATAGGCTGCGTTCCAAACGGAGCCAAATTATTTACCGAATTTTATCTATCTAATTGCAAAACAAGGGACAAGTTATCTTGCTACTCAATCAATAGTGTGTGTCTGGTTCAGCGACAAGATAAAATAAAAGAGACCTATCTATCTTTTAGGATGGAATCATCCCGCTAACATGATAACTTGTTAGTCTGTTAACTTAGTTCCCTCCCACAGAGCCATCAAACCCTAGATTGTTTGGTGCACTTATCTTCTTCATATCGGACTATCCGTTGAAAATGTTTGCGCAATCTCTTCTCCCAAACTCTCTAGTCGGACTCATCCTTGATTGTTAGGTAATTGCCTTTTCTTTGTCTCCAAGTTGTCCCTTGTGTGCAATCACTTCTTGTGTTTCACCTTTAACTTATTCTCATAAACTCCCGTTGAGTCGAAACTTGTTTCATTAGACTCCTTGCACTTTGACCAATCTCTCTAGACCATATATTCATCATGTAGCACCACCATGCACACTTGAATAATTGGTTGAGCCTTTACAAACTTGACTATTTGTCTTGTCAATCCTAATTTTTAAAAATGGTCTTGATCCTTGAGTCTTCACTCAGCTTGACTCCTCAGTGATCCACTTGATCATGAGCCACAATTGCTTCGCTTGACTCTCTAAATGATCTCCTTTTATCCTTGTGTTCTTTGACTGCTTTGTCATCAACCATTGGGGATGTGATATAACTCGACCTATCTCAAATAACAATTAATAAATAAAGTCACAATTAAAAAGACTACCGGAGTTACAGGTGCAGTATGTGATTTACTTGGCTGATTGATTGCTTTTTTGCCTTCTCCGATTGACATTTCTGCCGTATAATTCCTTTCCATAAAACATGTGCATGCAGGTACAGTGTAGATTGTGTGCAAATCAGCAAGTCTATAAATAAACTGGGATTTAAAGCCTTTGAATCGGTAACTACCGACGGTAAATTATCGGCTAAATACGGAAATCTTCGAAAACGATCGAGAAGAGGACAAAATCATTTTCACTTTCATTTCCGTTTAATGTTATCATTATCATTTTCGTTTTTCGGTTACCATTATCGTTTCCATTTTGACCTAAAAATCAGAAAAACTCAAAAACGATTGCCGAAAATCGAAAAATTAAATATCATTTTCGTTTTCATCCCTAGGGATGTCATCATTCTTCATGTATTTTGGCCTAGTGTTAACTATTGATCTCCAATCCATACGCTAGCCACAAATGTCAAGTTGTTCTCAATTTGCTTCTTCATTCATGATTTGAGGATGTCTTCTTTTTCATGCTTTGTATCCTAACATTAAACTTGCTTATTATAAATAGACATATTAGTGACAAAAGCAATGTTGTTACTAACCATCGAAACACTTACCTTGGGAACCTATAAGCTCACAACAAGGTTCTTATAACATAGTAGGGTTTTACACCAAGAGTGTCAGGCAGCAAAAACCTATTTTTCTTTAAAATAATTTTTGCTTGATCTCAATCAAACATCCCTTCTTACCTTGTTCTACAATAATCCCAAACCAAGCATTTCAAAAATATGTTGGAAAAAACAAAATCTTGGAAGGTTTTTGGTTTTTGAACCAATACTAATTTTTATCCCTTACTTCATATTTTGAGTTGGCACTATGTTAACAAGGTTGGAGTGGTCTAAACTGGAACTTGAACCCAATTTCTTTTGAAGACTATAAATGAAATTTCACAACTATTTACCTTATCGTAAAATGTCAAGGAAATGTTTTAAATAACCAAAAGACCCATATTTAACTAGGATTAGGTTTTCTGTAAAATCACATGGAAATGTTTTGTATTTGTGAAGGAAATAATTAAACAATGTTTAAAACCATGATTTATTCAAAGTAAATATTTAAGGAATTGAACTTGAGCTCTCATTCAAATTCTTGCTATGTCCTTTCTCTTTCGACAAAGGAATACATTGAACCCTTATTAATATTTTGGCTTTATTAGAATAACACCACATGCAAGATCTTGGATCTTAAACCTAGTACTGTTTTCCAACTATATTTATATGGTTTTAAACAAAAAGGTGTTTATGGCGTTTCTCCCCTAACTTGCTACAAGGTAATCACGGTGTCCAGATTCAAAGCTAGGATTGTGTTTTTTTTTTTTTTTTTTTTTTTTGGGACAAAGAGAGTATCTCTGATGGTGACAATTTCAGAATTAATTTTAAAGGCTTACTACAACCATTCCCATTATTAATAAAACAACTGACAAACACAACGGGCTGAAAGAACACAGATAGTGTATTGTTTGAGTAAAGGAGAAATAGCCCACAACTGATCCACATGGCTAATAGGCCGAAACTGAATTTCTTCCTTGGACCAGAAGAGCAGGTTGCCAGAATCTCTTGGCCTGTCAAGATTACAGTCTCAAACTTTTTAATATTTATTTGCATTTCTAACTTGTAGGAGATTTGTCTACTTGGGGCTGTGCCCTTTCTTATTTAGACCCACCGTACCTTTTGGCTTCTCTATAACTAGTGAAGCCAGAAAAGGCAAATATTTTGGGGCTTCGGTTTGTAGGCCAAAATAGCCTCGACTTCTTCATATTTAGCTTGATTTTGACTTCACAAGCGTTTTTTACATGGATATGTCTGACCTTTTGGTTAAATATTTAGACTTCAGAGAGCAAAGACTGTGGGAGGCTGGGAGCTTGTTGCCCCATGCGCATTACTCCGGGCTCCAGCGTTGAAGCGACAATTGTTTGAGTTATAAACTTTTGCACCGACGGTCACGGTTACTTTCCATACGGCTACCAGTGCTTAAATCGCAGAGCAAGTTGATGGATAAATAAAGAGTGCCGTGAGTGCTAGTTTGTTGATGAGTGCGAAACTTTAGGCTTTTTAGCATGTTGCTCAGAGCACACACGATCGAGAAGCGGTACCGAAGTTTTAAGATTCCAGTGTCTGCTGACAGATGGATGGTTCAGTCCTATCTAATTACGCGGGTATCTCACTTAATCCCACTGCGTCGTCTATCTATGCAATACTACTACCCATTCCATTAAATATTTGCGAAATCGTTATCCCTCAGCTACTAGTCAGATCCTCTGAGATCAGACTGAGACCGAGCTCGTGCCTGCCGGCGTAGTGGTTCGTCGGCTTTTAGTACTACTTACTTTGGTCCCTCTCCTGCTGTTTCAGATATGCATATGTATGACGATGTATCGATCATCACCGCCTACTACCTGTTTCGTCAGTGCAGAAGTTTTGTACTCCACTATGAGCCAACCACGCCGAATCCCATCCACATCCAGCTCCGATCCCTCTGAAATCTGAATCCTACCACGCAAGCAAGCTAAGGAGAGACACGGCTTTCATTCCTTTATTTATGCGCTTATATATGGACTAAATAAATAATGTGTTGCGGCGAACTAGCTAGCGTTTTATTTGCGGTGGAACATGCATGTTCTCTCAGTATTTGTTTGCTTATTCTTTCAGTTGGTCTTTTTTTCCCCTGATGTGAGATGCGTGCGTCTGTGACAGTGAGTCTTATGGTGACTTGGCCATTCCTGATGTCTCACCGCTGACTAGTCTCTCCAATGTGTTTGTGTGTGCCCTGTGTTTTCAAGAAAACAAATGATGAACTGCGGCACGCTGCCATCAACTTTTCCCGATCCGTTTCCCTCATTCTGTAATCTGCGAGCCATGGCGATCGTGATTCGTGAGGCAATGCGCGCGCACCGGCAATTAGGTCCCGTCCCCCCTAGTGCGTGACGCTGCTGTAATGCAACAACGTGCAAGGCAAATTGAAACTTGCGGCCGGCCGGGGAAGGGGGGAAGCACCACGAGAAACAGAGAGCACCATGCGAAGCTGCTGACGGTTGCCGCGATCAATTTGCGCGTATGTATGCATATAAGTGACAGGTGTATTAGTGATAAGCACTGGCGTACGTCGTTTTGTTTGCCTCTGTGCGCACGTACGATCCGTGTCAAAATGCTTTGGTTTGTAAACCTACCATATGTACATTGGTAGCCGGGTCTTATGCTCTTCTTATTCCCTTGTATACAGCCGTGGATCAATGTGAAGCTGTGATGAGCTCCTCCGATCCACGGAAAAATAATAATCAAGGCCTTGAAATAATATATCTGCTAGTAATAATAATGAAATGGTGTGGCCTGGCTAAATCTTATCGAGTCCATTCGTCGTGTCTGATCTGCCGTCCGTCCTGGTTTGGAGATCGATCGAGGTTTTTCGTGCATGTTGTTTATCGATCCTTTTTTTAGAATCATGCATGTTTATCGATCGATCAAGCCTTATTGCTTGTCTTGTTTTCCGGCGACGACTCCTCGTCGGTGTCCGGCTCGTTCAACGGGTGCACTTTGATCGTCATCTCGGTCTCTCCCTTCTTTTCGTCATCATCATCGTCGGCGACCTGCTTGAAGCCCGCGAGGGTCGCCAGCTCGTCGACGGCGTCCACGACGCCCTCGATCCTCGCCGAGATCTCCACCAGCAGCGACACCACGGTGAAGACGGGCATGGTGTCCATCAGCGACGTCGTCTCCGCCAGCGCCAGCTTCACGGCCAGCATGGACGGCAGCGTGCGCATGTCGCCCTGCAGCTCCTGCACCGCCGTGTTCATGTCCGCCACCGCGAAGTCCAGGGTCCCGGACGAGGACGTGGTCATGGTGGCCACGGAGCGCGACGCCTCCCGGAGCGCCCGCGCGCACTGCGCGCCCACCCGCGTGCACACGTCGCGGAGGAGGCGCTTCACGTGCGGCGGCGCCTGGTGGTGCGCCTCGGCGCCCGCGCAGCTGCTCAGCGCCTCCCACGCAGTAGGCGCACGCGCGCATCGCGGCGCCCACCTTGGCGTACTGCCCGTACGGGTGGCGGAAGCCGAAGCGGCCGTGCGCGGGCTCCCCACCGCGCCAGGTTCGCGTGCGAGTCCTCGGACGCCTTGGAGTTGAGCACGCACTTGTACCCGTCGGTATTGGGCCTCGGCTCCGCCGCCGCCGCCGCCGCCTCGGCGTCCGCGAAGTAGTCCTGGACGCAGGCCTCCACGGCGTCGGCGAGCTTGTCCATGTTCTTCGTGGTGAGGAGGTGCAGCTCCTGGCCCGACCACACGGGGCAGATGAGCACGCTGACGGCGAGGCAGGTGAAGATGCCGATGGCGATGGTGGACAGGCGCTGCTGCGCCAGCGCCGCGAGCTGGTCGACGCGGTACCCCGAGACGGCCACCAGGCTGTAGGTTAGGATGAAGATGGTCACGCCGTAGTCGAACCGCGCTTTCACCGTCGGGATGAACCGCGAGAAGGTGGCGGCCGCAGCTGCATTAACAACTTTTGGTGTTAGTCCTAGCTGCATGCTGTGATTGATTATATACACACATAATGACAGTGCAAAATGGCAATGCTACGTACCCAGCAGAAAGAGGGAGCCGCTGACGATGACCGGCTCGAGCTCGCCGGATCTGTCCGCCACCCAGTGCACGCCGAGCGCGAGAACGCCGGCGCTCGCCGTAGCAAAGACTCTGTTGAAACACTTGTACACGCTGCCACCTGCCAATGCAAAGAACAGGTCAGGACAACATCTCCACGCATACCTGCATGCACGCATATGTATATGTATGGCAGCTATCTCTGCGTGCCAAGCAAAGACGACTCAGGGACTCACCGACAGTGTACTCGAAGACGACGACGACCGTCATGATGGCCCACATGGCAGACCCACCAACGCCGTCATACAGGGGCCTCGTGTAGTACAGCACGGAGACGAGCACGAGCGCCAGGCCGACCTTGAGCCCGTGCACCACCTTCCGGGGGTCATCTGCGCCAATCTTCCAGACCTTCCTCGCGAACCCAGCGACGGTGCTCCATGCCTTGGCAAAGCAAGCCGCCAGCCACGCCCTCGCGGCGGCGGCGGCAGCGCCGCCGGCCTCGTGCTCCATGGTCACCGACGCGCCCTCCGGCACGGTCACCCGCCATTCCAGACCACCCTGCGCTTCCCTCGCGGCGGCGTCCATGCTGACTGGTTCACGAGCGCGGCTGCCAACACCGGTTGGGTCCCTATTGTAAGCGTGTGAGAAGGCAGCAACAAACGGAATGTGGTGACGTCACCCCTGCAGTGTATTTGGTACTGTCACTGACTGCTATCTGTGAGGTTGACCTCTCTGACTCTCTCTCTCTCTCTCTCTCTCTCTCTGTTGGGTGCTCTTGCTTGTTGTTTGTCTCACTTGCTCCTTCCAACAGAGGAATTAATGAGAGGAAATGCTAGGCGGCTTTCGTTCTCAGCAAACGATCTCCTTCCTCGTCATGGAATGGAATGTTGAGAAAGCCGGAGACTGGTATATATAGCAGAGAGAAGAGAGAGAGAAGGGAGGAAACTTGGGGGGTATTGGACTTTGACGTAGGGCAGAAAAGCAGAGAGGTTAGGGAAGACCAACCCCGCGCACAAAAGCTGCTGCACTGCACCGCACGCAGCTGATGGCCTACGACTAGTGCAACAGCCATACAGTGCATGTTGGAAAGCGGATTGGCCAGAGAGAAATGCGCGCGAGTGGATCGGCAATACGATGGATCGCTAGTGTGGTGGTAGTACGTTCAGATAGGGTAACGATTTCTTTTCATCCTAGCTAATATATGTTTGTTCGCCACAAAGTTTTTGTGGGCATTTTTTTTTTCTTTCTAGTTTCTGGTTGAGAGCGATTTTGATTAGCCAGTGTAGCCACTAGTACACAAAAGACCAATCTTTGGCGGTGGTAAACACATCAGCACTTGGCGGATCTCCGAGCCAAAGGAAAAGGCCGATAGAAATAAATCATTTCCACTGGCGGTTTCTTGAGAACTGCCGGTGGAAATACAATTTCTCTTGGCGGTTGGTTAAGCCAACCGCCCGGTAGAAATGGTCCATTTTGTACTTGGCGGTTCACCACCACAACCGCCCGATAATAATGGTCCATTTTCACCGGGCGGTTGGCTTACAAACCGCCGATAGAAAGTTTCCGACCAATTTTTGAAATTAAAATGAAAACCTATTTATTTATATTGAAACTCTTGATAACATGCAATTACACTCTATCATACATTTATTTACATCAATATAGATCTTTGTACATCAAAATTGTATTATATCATACATGCATACTTCAATATAAATCCATGTACATCACACATGTATCATATAATTATTAATAATCGTTTCGACTAAGATTGAGACGCCTAATATCAGTTAGCGGTGTATATTCTCATTTTGTCCCAATTCAACGCTCGGATCGTGATATTTCCCCTGTTGGTGGAATGACTTCTTTCATGATGAATGAGCGAGAGATCCTCAACTATGTTGTATAATGATTTTTCATCGAAATGTTACGTGGGATCTTACGCATAAGCCTCGAAAATAAAGTATGTTTATAATTCAACATTATAAATTTTCACTTGATAACCAATTTATACAGATATTATTGACAAAACTTATAAATGGCGGCTACTTATACCTTATCGGGGTTTCGATGTATCGTCCTTGGTCTCTCATAAACTTCGCACACGTAGAACCCACAGGCAAAGCGTTCGGTGGTTGCTTGTGGCACTATAATATATAGTCAAGTGTTTATTTAGTTTTTGAAATTACTATATATTAATTAAACATGTATGATATGCACTTATAAATTTAAGTACCGGCCGGTTATGAAGTATTTCCATCGGTTCTCCAGCTTTAGAAAGGTCATATGGACCTTTATTAATCTTATAATACCTATATGCCCTGTGTTCTCGAATAGAATCACCTAGTTATTATACAACTCTTATAGATAAAATAAAACATGCATATATATATAGGCTTATTACCGTTCTAAGAGTGTCAAGAATGGTCCATAAGATTCACTTTTATAATGCTTGTGAGTCTAGTACCGGTGTCCTTCCTTGCCTAGGATAAATTATAAAAGCAGATCCAATGGTCCCCTGCGGGGATCAAGTTTGTAATGAGGCATGTGTCATGGAATTCTTGACTTGATGTATTTAAACTCACACTTACCTAAAATTGTAGGGGCCACTATGCATCGCTTTGTTTTTAAATTTTTTCATTGCTTCTCCTAAGTAGAGGGCGTATTTGGCTTCAAATTTCTTTTTAAGATCTGTTTTTTCACCTTAGCCTCTGCAGTAAATTGTTAAGCCCTTCAAATCATCATGGCCATCACCGATAGTGAGCGTGTCTTTGCTCCTCGCATATTTTCATTGGGTTGAGATACCCGATCCTGTTTTCTTCATCATATGTCCGATCGGACCGTAACGCATCTCTTCCCCATCATATTGCATTCTCGCAAAGAGCATATGTATTTGTTAGAGTAAGAAATTAAAGCTTCGGGTTGATTTATTCACCTCAATGTTAGTAACATGTGTATTTGTTAGTCACACTTACAATGCAAACACCGTCACGAGCCGTACATCAAGCCTCCGGAGGTTCATCATTAGCCACAAGTCCTCGAAGATGACCATAGCCTTTTTTTCGCCCGGATGCAAAAAGCATTTGGTGGTATACAAACGTTGATCGACGAGATCCCAGCAGCGAGATGCTCTCATATACCAATCATGCATCCTTTTGATCCCTCTTTGGGATTTGCTTAAGTTTCTCCCAAGTGAGAAGAGGTGCGCCACAGATATATTGAGTTGGGACATTCGGTAATCATCCCACGTTGGCTTCTTTACCTCTATGATCTTCATTTTACTTTGTTGGCCTAACTCGGAGGAGGCCGATGTCGACTTCTCATGCTCGGCCAAGTCAACGACTTCGTGCTTTTCGAGTCATTCCAATTCTGATAAAAAACCTCGCCGTTCCAAAGCACTTTTCCTCTTTGGCTCATAGGGCGAAACCAATTTAGGTACCGAAAATTTCTTGATGCGGGTTTCTTCTTACGTGGCTTTGGGGGCGGCGATGGTGTTGGAGTTGTTTCGGTAGCTTTTCTGTCTTTGGCGGGGAAGCGAGGGATGTGGAGTGGCGATAATGGTTGTCGGATAGGTGAGTTAGGAGGAGGATCATGTCTTTGAGGGTGAGTTTTGAGGATCGGGAAGTGACGATTCCCGAGTTAGCGGGGAGGCCTTCGCCTTGTGTGTCAAGAGGAGGATTTGCGGTGAAGTTTCTTGGGTTAGTGGGAGGCCTTGGGAGGATGGCGGTGGTTGAGTCAACCCCGAACATCACGTCGAGGCCATAGAATAAAACTATTAATAGCACGCCCGAGTGTCTCGATACCCTCGGGACCGAGGGGATTTCTAGCACGTCGTCCTCATATCCTTGGACGACCGTTGACACTTCCACCCTACAATACTCTTCTCGGAATTTCTTTACGGTGGTACTCACGGCCCGGGGATTGCAAAGCCTTGACTACTTCCCGGTACGAACATTCTTCATTCCGTATCGATGAGTAGCTTACAAGATGTTGGTGTAACTATATCATCCATTTGGATAGTGCTCCTTGGTTGCCGTAGACGCAACACTACTTGGAAGGATTGGACCTTCGGTGGAGACCACCATCCGTTGATCGGGTTGTGTTGTGACCCGTGGCATATGTGGAGGCGTGCACTCATCTCGCTGAACCCGACATTGCACTCGCTAATTGTTGAATAAAGCGTGGATCCGGATTTGTAAGCATGTTGGACATGATTTCTTTCACTTGTTTCTTCGCCTCTTCCTCAATGACATCCCTAATTGCTTCCTTGTATCGATTGCGTTTTTTGTACATTTCAGCCCACTCCTCCCCCGAATCCTTCTTTCCACCCTAGCCTTGACGAGGCGCCTCGTACACGTCTGGATGCTCGGGGTTTCGAGACCAACACTTAAGATGTCTTTCTCTCTTTTTTCTCTTGAATTTTCCTCTCTCTCTTTGCGTCTTTGTTTTCAAACATCTTTTGTCTTTGCCTCTTGGATTTCATCGGGGACTCTAGCGCCCGATCTACTTGTTTTGTGTTTCTTGCATATAGCCAATTCGGCGCTTCTTTCATCAAGCATTTTAGATAGCACCGGTTCTCCTTTCTTCTTCCTTTCGCCCTCCTCCGCCCGCCATTTCGGGATATGAGCCTTGTAACCACTTGAGCCAAGATGGTGGTGGTAGATGTTCTTCTTTGCTAGCTCGAGTTAGCTTCACTCTTTTTCTTGAAGTTAGGATCATTTCTCGTAATTTGAAGATCTCCCACCGTGCGGATGTAATCTTATAGTACCTTTTTGTCGGGTCCTGATTCTTCTTGGCATACTTGGTATTGAGTTCCCACCTAAAATTTCGGAACGAGATTGCACTTTACTGAATGCATACCGCATCACGAGGTGGCCGATCCGGTGGGAAAATGAACCTCACCGCAACCGCCTCCATATCTCTGTCTTTGTATCCTCGGCACATCATTCCATGTGCGATTTGTGATGTCAATCTCATCCCTAACTAAGAAGCCAATTGCGTTCGGAACTTGGGCGGCACCTCTTCAGTGCTAGAGGCTCTCCTTTCATCTTTGAAATCGGTGACCCCTATATGTTTTTTCGGGCCACTTGTTTGTTCCTCTCGGCCTCGTTTCCGATCACTCTGTTTTCTTGTCTTTTTCTTTGAGGTGGTTGTCTCATTTGTTTTACGGCGGTGCATCACTTGGCACGTCTACTTGTTCTTCCTCCTCGGCTAACCCGATCATTTGAGACAATACCTCCCGTGTCCATTTGAAACCGTAAGTACTACATTAAAGAATCCATAACTAAGTACATATAGATATGAATGTGTAACTTAATATCGTTACCTCATCAAGCGTTGGATCATAGTGCAGGTCAATGCTCCGGACGACGAGTCCTATCAGGGCTAGGATGCGGATCACTTGGACTATGGTATTCTTGAACCTCCCAGTTTGCTATGGTTGGGAGAACTCATCGACACTAAATGAATGTAGATAATATAAAACCCTAATTAGAAAACACTAATTAGAAAACCCTAAGTCGAAAACCCTAAGTATGAATCCCTAATTAGAAAATCCTAAGTTTGAATACCTATACAAAACCCTAAGTATGAATCCCTAAGTGAAACCGTAAATAGCAAAACCCTAAGTATGAAACCCTAAGTGGAACCCTAATCGAGAAAACCCTAACTTTAAATACTTATACTAAACCCTAATTAGAAAACCCTAAGTATGAATCCCTAAGTGAAACCGAAGTAAATAGCAAAACCCTAAGTATAAAACCCTAAGTGGAACCCTAATTAGAAAACCCTAACTTGGTGGCATCTCTAAGTAGAACCCTAATTACAAAACACTAAGTACAAACCCTAATTTTAACCTAATTAGAAAACCCTAAATATAAACCCTAAGCATAACCCTAAGTATAACCCTAACTGAAAAATTAAAATATATCAAAGAGTATAACCCTACTTAGAAAACCCTAAGTATAAAGAAAATCCTAAGTATAACTATAATTAACTAATTATGAAACCCTAATTAGAAACCCTAATTACAAACCCTAAGTACATGTCCCTAATTAGAAAACTTAAAAAGATCAAAGAGTATTTACTTATGCGGCGTGGAGGGAAGACCGATTCGGCGTCGGTGGATAACGATGGTGTACCCCTTTGACGGTGGTGGAGAGCGGTGGTGGAGACCGATTTCAACGGCGGTAGAGAATCTCCTGTGGATTTGCATATTAATAGAAAAATTACAAGTATATAAGTATTAATAAAATAAAAAAATCAATACATAAGCTATTACATTAACTAATGAAAATAATTAACTAATATGATTTAGTTTAGTTATTATTTTATGTATGAAAAAAAAAAAGAAACTCAAAAAATAACTAAATGCTAACCCTAACTTTATTAACCTAACTAATCAAATTAATTGCTAATTATCAAACAATAAATAACCCTAACTATTTAACACCCTAATTAACTAATTAATTAATTAATTAACACCCTAATTAATTAGTTAATTAATTAACCTAATGTAATGGTGTAAGAAAAAATGAAAAAAAAAAAAATTGGAGGGGGGCGGCGGCCTGCCCACGATGGCCTCAGGCCAGGGCCCCTCCCCTCCCGCCTCGCCGCCATGGAGGCCTGGCGCCGCTGCACCCCAACCGCGCTGCCGATGCGCTCAAACCGGAGCTCCACGCCGGAGTTCGGGCCGACGGACGGCGGCGGTGGACGGTGGGGCGCGCCCACCTTCTTGGCGAGGAGGCGGGCGGGCGGGCGCCCAAGTAGCGGGACGGAGGTGGAGCCGGGTGTGGTGGGCGGAGTTCGGGGGCGACAAGGACAAGCTTGGGACGGGCGACGGCGGGACGGAGGACGACGGCTCGGTGGCGGGGTAAGATGCGGGCGGGCGGCCTCGGGCTCGTGGCGTGGCGGCGGTGAAATCCCGGCGGGCGGCGGCGCCCTTCGTGAAAAAATGCGCGCCCACCGGATTGAAATGTTTAAGTCCCGCCTACGAAACCAATATATAGGGAAGATTTCTACAGGCGGTTGGTAATGCCAACGCTGTACTTCATTTCTAGGCGGTTGACACTACCAACTTTTTGTAGAAATCATTTTACCGGCGGTTGGTAATTCCAACCGCTTTGTAAAACTTTCATTTCTAGGCGGTTGGCATTACCAACCGCCCGGTAGAAATGGATTTTCTTATTATTTTATGCTGATTCTTTGAAAATTCATAACAAATTATAGAAAAATCATAAAATAGAAAATGATGACTTTTGGAATCCTTGTGAGTAGTTCTATGCATTAAAGAAATTGAAAGTTATAAAAATACTGATTCTTATTATTTCTTTTCTCTATGTGTGTATAAAGCAAAGTAATTATTTTTTTCTCTATGTGTATAAAGCAAAGTAATTTTTTTTTTTTTGTTTTCTCTGTGTGTATAAAGTAAAGTAATTATTTTTCTTTTCTTTATGTGTATAAAGGAAAGTAATTATTTTTCTTTTTCTCTCTATGTCTAAAGCAAAGTAATTATTTTTTCTTTTCTCTCTATGTAGATTAAAGCAAAGTAATTATTTTTTTCTCTCTATGTATAAAGCTAAGTAATTATTTTTTTCTTTTCTCTCTATGTAGAAAGTAAAGGACTTAAATTTTCTTGAATTATGTAACACCAAGAGAGTCATTCATGAGACACATATAAAAATATATAAGAGTAGTACCATAGGTTACAAATTGTATTGCATAAACTATATTACATGACAAATGATATTTTCATTAAATAGAATCTATCCGACCCTTTGTTCTTCCTTCTCCATCGTGGCGGACCCGGGGTTTAGAATTACGTGGAATGCTACGCTCAACGTTTTCGTATCTTCGATTGATGGTCTCAAAAGAGAGACATCTCACTGGGCTGGTTAGAATCATCTAGGTCAATTGCACCATCGGCTCCTAAAGCTTGTTGCTTTCGGGAAGAACTACATGCTTGACTTATCGGTACTTTTCTTTTTTCATTCTTAGGAGCGATTTGTTCAGCATAAAAGACACATGCGGCACGGTTAGCAAGGATCCATGGGTTATCTTTGTAACCTACTTTACTTAGATCAAGAACTCTAAGTCCATGACTATCCCTTTGTGACATGTTTATCCTCAACCCATTGGCATCGAAACACCGGTATCTAAAATGTACCATAGTGTAGTTCCCATATGTCCTCAATGAAGCCAAAGTATGTATGGATTTCCTCATTTTCATCTATGGCCTCGGCACCGAACACCGCTATTTTGTGTCATGCTCTTTTTTGTCTCTAGCAATGGTACAAAATATGAAACCACTAATGTCATAGGTGTGCCATGTAGTGATACGGCGTGATGGTCGGTACCGCCAAGCGCTTGATAGTTTGTTGCTCAATTATTTCTCCATCCGAAAGATTTCGATCCATTAGCCAAGTGGTGAATCGATGTTTGTGTTCATTCATTACCCAAGCTTCAGTTTGCCCACGGTTTTCATCGCGTAGCTCTTTGATATGTTGGTCGATGAAAGGTTCCATTATCGATATTTGATGCGAGGATGCTATGATGTGCTTCGAGTACAATATGGTAATCACGGAGGAATAAATGATTTTCGTCCCATCCTACCACATCCATGTAGCCTGCCCTCATGTCGAGACGGAGGCAAACCTATTGCAATTTCACCTTTTAGGCAACTACCACGAGAATGGGCGGCCGGACTCAATGGCCTCTTGGTAGTGTACCCCTCTATCATGGGCTGCCTCGGGGACGAGCACGAGTGGATACATAGGAATTTAGTATTGACATGAAACGCTCATACGTCCACATCTCATGCAAATACATAGGACCCGGTGCCTCTATTTGAGGCACCAAATGCACCACAAGATGAACCATTATATCAAAGAATGATGGCGGCAAACACATCTCATTTTGTGACACTTTGTCTCCACTGCGAATTCTTGAAGAGACTCTAACTCATCATGGTCGATTACCTTACGTGATATTTTGTTGAAAAAGAAGCACAACCTTGTGATTGCCATTTTTAAAAATCTTTGGACTTATAGCCACGATGGCAATAGGTAGAAAAGTTGTCGGCATTATATGGCAATCATGTGCATTGTAGTTGGTAAGTGTAAGGTCCTTCATCGAAACAATGGATCTTAGATTAGAGCGTAAACCGAATTTGGAACTCTCAATTTCTTCAACCACACACAAATTGCTTCTTTCTCATCTATGTTCGGGTTGTAGCTTCTGCTTAGGGAGGTGGTACTTTCCATTTTCTGAAGAACCGGATGAAGCTCATGTTTTATGTCTAAATTTACCATGTCTAGACGTGACTTTAGTCCATCCTTTGTCTTGCCCTTCATATCAAGTAAGGTGCCAATGATGCTTTCAAACACATTCTTACGAGCGTGCATTCCATCGATTGCGTGTAAATGCGTCAAGGTCTTTCCAATATGGCAAATACTTGAAAAAATTGACATCTTCTTAAATGTAGCCCTGGAGTTGGCTTGACATCCTTTCTAGGTTTTCCATCTATTGTCTTTTTCCAAAAGTAAACTTGATATTTTTCACTATCTCAAACACTCTGTGACCTTTCTTTGTTACCCAATGGAGCGAGTAGACTTTTAGTTCATTTGAATTATCAAAGTATCTATCCATCTTTCTTAAGCGGTACTGTGTCCTTTTTGATAAGTAGCGCCGGTGCCTCATGTACACTAGCTTGTTGGATGCGAGGGACACATAAAAGGTTTCATCTACGCATACTACACAACCAACCTTTCCCTTGAATTGACGATAATACAAAGAGAAGCGGGATAATCGTTGATTGTAACAAAAATAATTGCTCTCGAGTGAATGACTCTTTCTGTATTCATCCAACATGTTAACACATGTGTCCCATAAAGTTTTCATTTCCTCCATCAAGGGCTCTAAGAATACATCCATGTCAACACCAGGTTGTGTAGGTCCGAAATAAGAATGGTTAGCGAGAAGATATTTGCGCTTACGCAGCGAGGTGTGGAGGGAGGTTGTAGATAGTGAGGATCACCGGCCAAGTCTTTGTGCTTTTTGCTCCTTTCGGCGAAGGGATTCATTCCATCGGTACATAGTGCAAACCTAACATTTCTTGCATCCTTAGCAAAGTGCGGGTGTTCTTCATTGAATTTTTTCCATTGTTTGCCATCATTTGGATGTCGAAGCTTTCCATCATTTTTGTGCCTATTAGAAGCATGCGGGTCATAAGCTTTGCATCCTCGGGTTAGCAAACAAACACCTCAATCGATCAACCACTTAGGAAGGTACCACATCACCAAAGCGGGAACTCTTCTACGGGCAAAATAATCTACTTCTTCTTTTTCTTTGTTGCTTGATTTTAAACCCATTCGGTCTTCTTTCTCTTCTTTCCTTTGGAAGGCGAAGTTGTATTCTGTTCTTGTAGATAATCTTTTTTTTGTCTTGTACCGACTTGCACCACACTTTGGACACTTCTCTAAGTCTGCGTAATCACCTCGATATAGGATACAATGATTTTGCATGCATGGATCTTACGTACACCCATAGTAAGCGGTGATGAGCTTCTTAGCATAGTAAGTGTTAGCGGGCACTTTGTTCTCTTTGGGAAGCATATCTCGAGAGTACTCAATAATGCATCGAAGCTAGCATCGGACCATCCAAACCTAGCTTTCAACATCAACAACTTTAGCACAGACCGCAGCGTCGTGAACTCTTTGGTACAACCCTTTATCTCATCATACAATGGTTACATTCTTTGCCTTCTTTAAGGCCTCCATACCTTTCATAAAGAACATTGATGGATCGGTATGACGACGCAATAGTGCGACCATGAGTTCCAAGTCTTCACACCCTTCATCTTTCACTTCATCCACCACTTCATCTTCGACATTTGGCATATCGGGTTGACTCGATCTTGTGTCTCATGTATGAACTGGCATCCATCGTCAACAAGCATATCGGGGCCATTGGGGTTGATGTTGATGTTCGGGGGTTGTATCGGATATGGGGTAGAGCTACCCTCTCCATGCTTTGTCCAAATCAAGTAATCATTCATAAATCCCGGCGGAGCGAGATGAGAAAATATTGTTTGTGTGTCGTCAAAGACCGCAATATTTTTGCAATCTACACAAGGACAAGGTATGTACCGATGCGTATTCTCCATGCATGCATCTTAGCGGCATCAATAAAGCTTTTGACCTCTGGTATGTATGATGGATCAACTCTTGATAAATTATACATCCGAATGATCTCTCCATCGTTTACCTATATATATAACGAATTCATTATAATCTATGTATTTTAATCAATAAACTTTTTAATGTGGTATGTATGATGGATTTACTAACCTTTTAATGATCAACAACCTCCTCTCTGTAATTAGAAAACCTCGTCCTTGTATATTTCTCAAATTATAGATGTTGAGGCCTAAGGTTCCCTAAGTATGAGAGAGGAGGCATGGCAAATAATTAATCAAATCTACCAATAAATTGAAATCCAATAAAAAATTTTACTTAATTAAGCACTAACCCCATCAACAAATTAATACCAACTAAAATAATATAACCAACCAATTAATTGGACTACTATTGAAGAAAGTCATAATAATTAATTATGGCAAGAATAATTAAATACTTCTTCTCCCTAAATAAATTAAACACTACTAATTATCTAAATAAAAAAAATAATTAAAATTAAATCTAATAAAAAATAACCCTAGCAAGTAAATAAGAAACAATCTTCAAGTTCTTCTCTCAAAATGAACCTATTCATGCATGAATAGTGGATGGGAATCTTTAATTGAGAAATAATTATAGCAAGAGCTAAGAGAGACATTAAAATCCATCTTGAATCACCATATCTAATCAAATAGAGAGAAAACCCTAACTTTCCCCCCCTCTCACTCATGGTGAAACCCTAGATCCAAAAAGTGGCTACAAATGAGCAATATTGGCTAAAGAGATGCAAGAGAGGCATAAACTAACCTTTTTAGCAACCTCCTTCCAAGATTTGAAGATCAAAACCTCCCCCCTTGTATTTTAGGAAATACGGACCTCCAAATCGCCAACAATGGAAGGTTGGCGTCGAGTAATGTGTCTTTGGTCGGGGAGGAAGAAGGGGTATTTATAGCGAGACCTAGCACTGGCGGTTGGCTCGACCAACCGCCGGTAAACAATCAACTTGGCGGTTGTCTAAGCCCG
>JADLZL010002236.1:0-152297 GCA_015844335.1 Chrysopogon serrulatus
CGCTAATTACTCCCTAGGATTAAATAGCTATTCAATAACCCGACGCCATCCCACGCCCCGCTCAGCAAGCGGTGCTTCGCACGCCTAGCGTTTCGTCGTTTTTCCTTCGTGGCTATTGCCTACGTGCGGATGTTGCTGACCGTTATTTTTTTTCTTTCGTGGATGTTGCCTACGTGCAAAGTGTGTTTGAGTCGACGTCATTTTTCGGCCATTTTTAATTCCTTTGTGTGTTTCCTAGCCGATTTTTATTCTCGATTTTTCTTTATTCTTTCCACCATACATGGACACAATTCAGGATTCGTTTTGTGGATCTACAAGGCCTCTTTCTACAAGGCCTCCGTGGATGCATATATTTGGCCGCTCATCCTTACGATGAATTACTTGTCAACATTAATACCGCCTCATTATCTAAACTATAAATTCTATTTAAATTTGATTCATTACAAACATATCTTGCATGTCGGGTCTTTACACAAACTAAATTTATTGGTAGCTATTGTTCAACCACAAATATTTTTCACCGTATGGGATCCTCAGTATCTTGATATGACATAATACCAAATATTTGTTCATGAGAAAATATTTTTGACAACAATCTTAATAGAATAGTGAATCGGTCCCGGAGACGATGTTTTCCTAACATTTTTAGGATAGTATGAGTACGTGATGCTAATCACAATAGTACCATTTGAGTACGTTATCATAGTTATAAAATGATGCACTGAGACATCCATTTGTGAGCTGCAATGGTTACGTGCCTGACATCCGATATTTCCTTCTGATGAGAGCTGAGAATTTTGCATCCATTGAGGCTTTTGGATGTCATTTGTACTTTGCATCAATGCAACACAACTTTTTGTGGATGATATTTTCCTATCGATTATGTGTCCCCGTTCAGCAAATACTTGGGATGCTGCTAACATTGACCTTCATTTGCATAGCACCAGGACCAGTTGTTAACATCCATTAAGTACAACGGCATTATGAAAGTTGCTTCTTAAAAACACGCAATATATGATACCGTTAAAAATTCATGGAGTAATTGAAACCTCAAATATTTGCCCCGAAGTAGCCTAGTCACAGATATTATCATGTGTGGCAAGATAAGGCGACTTCCATTATATTTTAATCTATCATAGAATTAGATTACTTATAATCCATATGCACGGAGCAAAAACACTTCTATCTTACATAATAGAGTGAACCATCAAAAACCTCAAATGTTTGTGATTATGATCAAACATTTGCACTTCTAAGAACTTGATCTAAAAGCAAGGCATTTTCTTGTAATAGATAAACCGTGGTGGAAATATTAAGATCGACTGATGAGCTTCCTAATCGCAGAATTAGAACATGAACATGTTCCAGTACCACACCAGCCTTAGCGTTACTCGAACCTCAAGCGAGAATATGGGAAACAAAGCTCATGAAATCTAACTGAGTGCAAATTAGTAACAGTAAACTTAGGAGCCATCCCTCGCATATATGTAATACACGATGCTGAAAATGGCATGTGTGATATCATAGTATCTATCAATCTAGTTTGAGTGCTTGTACCTGTTTGTATTTGCAAGGCTACTGATTGTTTAAAGGCAGGTTGGGGACTCCAAATGATTGCTGCAAGATTAAAATATGGATGTATTCAGTCAACAAAGATTTTTGCTTACTAGCAATAAAAATAGCGACCTTATTTGGCCAGCTAGTAGGAAGAATCTTGAATGTAGTTCCATTAAACAAGACAGAGAACTCAGTGCAAGATTATTTCAGATTATATAGTGAAAAATGGAACTAGGACACATGACCGAGAGATTTCTCATTACGAGACGTAAAGGGTGCCACTAAAGCGAGGGGAGGAATCACGGCAAAGACGAGGTACAAAAATCCAGTAGTAAGAGATAATCTCATGCTCGCCCGGTTCACTAGGCTGAAGACAACGTAATCCCTTGATGAAGAGCAGCCTAAAAACCGCAAATAACAAGTCAAAAAGAAGCAGGCTGACTTAGCCTAAAACCCTACCTTGACCTGGAGAATCTTGGGGCCTGAGAATCTTGGTGGATCTCAAATGTAATAAGATCTTTGATGATGATAATAGCCACCGCTTGAAACCTTTGTTAATCTTGCATTTCGAGAATATAAGGCTCCCAATCTGCGACAATATTACAAAACTATCATGATATCCAGAAGGCAATATAGATTTGCGTTAAATTTACTATACAAGCTAGAAAGGCAATATAGATTTTTAGCACACCAACTAACAAGAGAAAATTAGGTCATGATTTATGACGAGTAAATTTGAATTATCAACACAAGACAAAAAGGTGATAATATTGGGGGAAGAACAGGGTAGATCCCCACTCAGTAAATTTTATTGAAGTAAAAACAACACCAACAACATCCGATAGTGCAAGAAATGGGTTGCGTGAGGAAGGCTAAAGAAAGGAGGCCTCGGGCAAGGGGCAGGAAAAGCACCTAGAAACTCCCTTGCGGATTAGCATACCGATAGGCTGCAATCAAGATGGATTGTGACTACATACTAGTTTGGTACCTACTCTATCGAAGCTTCGAAATAATTCCTCAAATAATTAGGTACAGAAAAACATAGGCTTATAAAGAAGAGCTAGATAACAAATACCCTTGTCGAGAAAAGAATATTTCTGCAGCAATAGCAAGATCAGGGAAATAAATGAAGGCGATGGTTGCATTTATATGCAACAATCCTAATTAAAAATGCATATATGCATTCTACAGTGAAGAAGCGCCCAAAAGCCGATGAACATTTCAATGAACTTCGATTTGCATCTAGAAAGATATAATATTCTGATTAACGCAAGTAGTTGGGAATTACAGGGAAAAGGTTAGCACTAACCGAGGGGAATTAGAACAGTGGTACTCGACTCGTTACTCGCACTCATCAAAGAAGAGAGATTGGCATATATGTAAAAGAAATGCACTGCATCCTTTTTCAAAATAGGAAACTCTGGGAAGCACCACATCCGATATACATTCACTAAATAACCAGTGTCATAAATTGTGCACCAAAAGACACCTGAAAAAGAGCTAGCAGAGATAAGGTGAAACTAACTGCAGCAAAGCATCGATGCCTTTTGCATAGAGTAAAATGCTACTGACTAGAAGCAATCCATTATGGAAAGTAGCATGCAATTGATCACTTTACTCGTGGATGGGTTAATGAGATACAAAAAAGCATCCACCCCCACTTTCAATCACAGGCCGAGAAAGTACAAGTACAATTGGAATTAAAGAAGATTCATGATAAGAACAATGAGAAATCTATCCATACTGCTCAAAAACCCAACCTCGGGTGAGCTTTTTAGCTCAAAGTAGCGAGCTTACCGTGCTCCATCCAGCTATTGCAGAATCGGTTATCTTCATGAGCAACCCTGCTAATATAGAGCAAAGCCTGGATTTGAAAGAAAATAAAAATAAATTAATTAAAATCCACAACTTTAGATTAGCATTCAATATTCAAAAAGGCTACTTATGAGTCAACACAAATATTTCTATATCTTGGAATAGTATTTTGATTGAGATTTGAGAGTCCCTTCGAGAGTTCAGACAATTGAAAAACTGATTGGGCATCTTGTCAGCCTCATTCTCTTTGATGGAAAGCAAGGTATTGCAGCAGCTCAACCTTAATTAATATCTGTTTAGTGATCTTGAAAAGAAAAAGGTATGAACTAATATAAATCATGAATATTATCACACAAAGAGTGATACAAGTGCTACCACTAAAACCATATAGTATATACCATGATTTATTTGTGACGCTGAACACAAATTGTACCATGATTTTTGTATTATAGTCATAAATAATAAAATATTAGGTGGTTTGTCATACCTGTTACTTATTTCAACCACAAATATTATTTTTTATGTTTATTCCACACCCTTATGACCAATTTATCCTTTTTATGACCAATTTATCCTTTACTATAAAATTTCATTATTTAAAAATTTGAACCATATACAATATTCATGTGCCAACCGCTGAGATCTTTATGATGAATTTATTGTCAACCATAAAAATCATTTTTCAAAAACACAAATGTCTGTCACCAATTTCCACACAAATCCTTATGGGTTTTTGGGGGCCCGGCTGATGGACATATCGATAGTTCGCACGGAAATGAGCCATACCACAATCCAATTAGCTGCTAGTGTCCTCGTGACTAAGAAGTGATTATGAAAAATAGATTAGAGAGCGGAGGAAACAGTCAGAGCCCCCAAAAATATTAAATGCATGCAACAAAGCATGATGGAGTATTAGATTTGTGCTATGTTTATCTTTTCTTACTGAAGGGGTGAATGGAGGACCATGGGGCTAGGTGGACCCGCGAGGGAAGCGAGGCAAGGTGCCAAACCAGGTGTAGCGAGCTCATCGGTGCCAAACCGGCAGCAACCGTCAGTGAACAACTATAATCAAATTACACAATCAGTTTGATAGGAAATAATTATTAGCAACTAATTAGTGATTAGCCATGGAGTTGAGCTGCATATATCATACAACAGGGACAGTAAGTGCAGAACCAGAGTAGGAGTGATCAAGTACATAGATTTCCATTCCCCCAAAGCACAAGTACAGAGATAGTTGCTAGTAATATTCTTGAGAACACTAATGACGATAGTGCATCCACCATTCGCATCCACAGCTTGGTATTGGTCATAGATACAGCACCAAATCCTTTCCCACTAGTAACCGAAAGGTGCATTGAACCAAAGCATTGGCAGTACGAGACAAACTCACCTTGCTCCAATTAAAGACAAGCACCTGGCCGCCACCCGCACCAAAAATCGAACACTTCAGGGAACACATCTTGCACTTGAATCATCAAATTAAATCCTAAGGGAAGGGTGAGGAGTAGGGAGATGGTGCAAAACGCCGTGGCCGGGGAAGGGGGTCCGGAGGAGGGGCACTCGGATCTCGCGCAGCTAGTGGAGGAGCACATGGAGGAAGGCGGTGGCGGTGGGCGACGGCGGCAACCGCATCGCCAAGCGAGCTGCTACTCCTTTCTCCGGGACTTCAAGTTCCTTCCTCGCTTCCTTGTTGTTTTTCAGTTTGTCCGTATATTACTCTACTTCCGTTTCTTTGCATCGCGCAGGTTTCTTTTTCTCTTTTGGCATTGGTTTCATATACCGGCTGCTTTATTGCTCCCGTCAATAGTTCAGATAGCAGACCCAAGACATGGTTCCGTGGAGAATGCTGCGGGTGGCTGGCCTTGTGGCCTGTATTTAGATCACACAGCGGCATCGATCGAGTCCCGCCTCGTTCTTGCCGTGATTTCTTCCCCACCCGCGCGCGACTTCCCTTCCTGCGCGGCTGCTTCTTCCCTTCCACGAGCGAGAAGTGCTCCGCCTGCGCCTTGGGCAGTGGCGCTGCGTGCTCCGGCCAGTAATGGGAATCCGAACATGGCGGACACGGCCGCAAGGGTGAAGTGGTGGCACATGCCAGCTGCAGTGGCGGCGACGGCCCGTGGTGGTACCGACGGCGGCGGCCCCTATGCGCGCGTAGATGGTGGCGAGCGTGGCCTTGGCATGCACGGCGGCGTCGTTGGCGTAGGCGAGCTGTACCATCTCGTTGTCGTCAGGCTTCCGGAGGAGGATGCAGCCAAGGATCTTGCCGGCGTTCTGCGGCTCCATCTGATTCACCTCAGCAAGGCCAGCTTGATGAAGCTCCAAAATGTCCATCGTCGCATCAATCGATGGAGCAGGAGCACGCCTGGACAACAATCAGAGAAATTTGTTCTCGATCTCCTACAAGGGAGGAAGGAAACAGGAGGAAAAACAAGGGAAGCCACACAGCTCCTTATAAACACGATGCAACTGAGAGGGACTGGGAGAGGAGCAGCGACCGAGGAGGCCGGAGACGAGCAGTTCGCAAGGGACGGATGGATGCTTTGCTGATGCTCCTGGCGGCCGGCTGGAAGGACGAGCGCCAAGACCTGGCGACGGCGTGACATGGAACCGCTTCGCGACTTCGTGCGAACAGAACACACGGGGAGGGTGGGTTCATAATTTTTATTTTTATCAAATAAATTATGAAAAACTATTGAAGACGAGATCTCTTTTCCATATACTTTGGGAGTTGGTAAACTCTGTGATTTATGAAATAAAAATACAAATTATGAAAATTGTTGGAGATGTTCTAAGATGGATAATGGCAACCAAGATGTTGATGACAAGATGACGATAGTTCAGCACTGCACATAGCGGCAGAATAGCATGGATAAAGCAAACTGCTATCAGAGGACAAACATTGCAGGTACATTGACACAAGCAACGCCAGGGACGGCATTGGCCGAGCAACAAGGTTGCACCGGGCTTAAGAAGGCTCTTTTCAAGTTCCTCATGTCAAATATTGCAATTTGAAAGCAGGCGTTGCAACAAATGGCTTTCCAGCTAGAGGTGCAAAGTGGTAATCTTTGCCTCCAAACCTCATTAGTTCAAATATTTATACTACTTTTCAGAAATTTTAAAAGAAGTAGTATAAATACTGAACTAAAGAGGTTTAGAGGTGTACCTCACCAATTTGCACCTCTACTTTCAGCATTTGGGATACATATATTGCCCATCCATCCTCAAAGAGCTGCTCGCAGAGGTCGCTATTTCACATCTTCGGCATCTGGTTGAAAGTAGCGCTTATTTTGTTTGACTGGTTTCTTCTATATATGATCTATGATCCGCGCTCAAATAAGTTAAAACAACTTATGTCCAGCGATAATACAAAAATCTAATTTTGTAAATAAAAAGCAGGTTGAAAGAAATCCTTTGCTTTATAAATTATTGTTGCTCCACGCGAGTCTCTCCACATTAATTGTCTCACTTAAAGTTATTGCAAAGATCGACATAACTAGCTATCTACTCCCTCTCGTCCCCTCGAATACAACAACTTCCTGGACTTGTCTTTAAGTTAGAAATTTTAAACTTTGACCAAATTTCTAGAAAAATGATACAAGATGTATGGTACCAAATTAGTACCATTAGATTTTATCATATAATATATTATTACAAGACACTTATTTTTATGTCATAGATATTGATATTTTTTTCTATAAAGTTGGTCAAAGTTAAAAATCGACCTGGCATGGATTTTTAGGAGTTGCAACTTTTAGAGACTGAGGTAGTATTCACTACACTCTAATTTTCATTCACAATAATAGTTATTGGACCTATCCATTACAATCTGAGTCGGCGAACTCAGTGAGGAAGATCTCGACACTAGAGAATAGCTAGCCAAAAGCGTCCCTGGGCTCAAAAGAGGTGGCCCCAATTTATCAGCGAGCTACTGCGGGTGCGCAGTGGGAGGGGAGCATGTGTCATGTCTATAGCTTCCTTTACCCAAACACGAAGACCGGAGAGGTGAGACCAAGGATGACACGTGGCTTGACGGAGGCGTAAGGTCGGGCTCATAGCCTACAGCTCACTGCAATCTACAGCCACATTCCAACCACAGATGGGCTAAACCAGTTTACTAGTGCGATGTAGAACGGAATCGAGTTGGGCCAGCTTATTTGACCCCCAATTGAGAAGGGGAAAGGGCCAAGAGAGTCAACTTGGGCTAATTTTTGAGGTGCTGGGCCACAGATAGAAATAGAATAAGGAAGGGACCCCTTTTTATTTTTGAGGCCATCTTGTGAAGTCTTTTTATAAAGTAGTTTTTCAAAAATTAAACCTTCATATTTGAAAAACAAATTAACTATTTCCAAACTCATTTCAAATATATATTTAAACCAAATTCAAATTATTCTTAGTCTTTTTAACATATATTTTTTTATTTCTTTTTGAAATTCTACATGAGAAGGTTTAGAGAACTAAGGGTGCATTTTGTGCAGGCTCCTCCCGTCTTTAGTTCTAGCTCATCCGGAAGAGTCCTGGTAAACATTTTTGTAAAAAGGAGTTGTTTTTTTCATAAAAACATAGAGGAGCCAGAGCCGTTTTTGGAGTAGCCACGCTAAACACGCTCTAAAATTTTTTGAGGATGTATTAAAAACTATTTTTGAAGGCAAGTAAACTATTTATGAAATATTTTTAATCTTTTTAAATATATTTAAACTATATTTTTCAAAAGACATCCGAAAGTTAAACTTAAACACATTTTTGAAAAATTATATTTGTAACAGTAAGAGATTTATTTTTTTGAAAGGATAAAAATTTATTAGGAGCTTAAATGATTTTTATAAACTCATACTCAAAATAAATTATGCAACTTGAATAAATGCAACAATCTATAAAAGTGGGTTAGAAAAACTTCATAAAACCATTTTTATTTAACATGATTTCTAACAAACTAACTAAGGATGGAAAATTTCTGATCAGTATGAAGCAACAACTACAGAATACTATGTCTGTGTGTGATATTCATGGAAAAAAACGGGAGGCTAATGGGTACGTACTCCTACTTGTGTAGTGTAGTAGCTGGTACTTGTACTAGCTTTGAAAGAAAGGCGGAGTGCCGGAGGCGGCGGCATAGGTTGAGCAATCAGCATGCGGAGCATACACTACTAGTTGTATTACTGTAGTACTTTTTATACAAATTCGATTCGATCGATGGACCTGCACTTGAACAGTTTGAAAACTACTATTTTTGAACCCGGGCAAAGGCGATCTGTTTCTTAAAGAGAAAAGACAGCAACCTGACAATATCGCGGGTCTCTCTGACAAAAGTCGTATATATATATTTCAATACTTCCATGGACAGTACGAATACGCGTACTTGATCACAAGATCTGTAGCAGGCTAGCAAGCTACAGCAGCAGCACAGAGCACACCCATATGGCATTATCCTGAGACTACTCGATCGTCTCCGAAAGCGCAGCCCGCAGCATCCAGCAGGATCGTCAAAATCTTGCTCTCCCAGCCTTCCATGTATGCAGGTCTACAAGATCATGGTCATAAACATATGAAGCGATGCAAATGAAACGACGCTGCGTTGCCGTAGTGTGGGCATTGGATGCAAGCTTGCTGCATGCTGCATGCATACACACAGCTGTGGAGCTGAACACAAGGCGACGCGGCGACGCCTGAAATGAAGGCGAGCAGTGACAAACCGAAGGCTTCCTCTTTAAACGCGGCTGGCTGTCTATTCCTTTTGTCTCTGTAGCTCCGGCGGAGGCGGAGCCGCGGGACGCCTTCGAACGCGACAAGGCCAGGGAATAAACAACCACCGGCGCGCACAGGCACGGCACAGTGCTCTTCCGCTCGCGCGCACAGTCGCACTGCACGGTGCTTCGGTGCCCGCGCAAGAACGCACGCAATCCAGACATGCACAGTACTCGTGCGCGCCTTTGCCGCGCACAGTGTCTGCACTGCGCAGCTACGACTGCAAGAGATGGCAATGAGCACTCCGGCAGTCACCAGCGAGATGAGTAATAATGGCGACGGCAAACGCAGTGGTCGTTCATTGACGATGCAAAGTACTGAGATTATCACAACAGTAGAATGCTAGTACTTATATGCAGTAGACTGGTTAGTTAGACAAGGAAGAAAAGAAAAGAATTAGCAGCAGGGTTGTCGGACATCGATCCATGTTTTCTTTTTCTTTTTTACAGCTTGTAGATGATGAGGAAACAGGGGAGCACGGCGCGCCGGTCGAACACCACCAGCCTGCCCCGCCCTGCCGACCCGGACGGAGTCGAAGTGCTCCTTGCCGGGCGCCGCGGGAGGGCGTCCGCGCCTCGGCCGCCGCTCCCGCCACGCGGCCGGCGATGACCCTGCATTATGAACAGGCGCGGCGGCTGGCCACGGGTCTGCCGCGCGCGCTGGCGTGCGCGCCGCCGCTGCCGTCGAACGTCCGGATGCGCGGGCCGTCGTCTCGCCGCCGCCGCCGCGGCGGCGGCAGCCGAGGAGGGCGAGGTGAGGACGCGTACGGCGGCGCCGGGGAGAAGCGCATCATCCAAGCTGCTGCCGGCCGGCGCTGCGAGGCCCTGCCGGCGCGCGCACCGCGGCGCGGTAGTCCTCGAAGCGGGCCACGGCGCGCCGGGTTGTGCACGCGGAACAGCGGCATCTCCACCCACGCTGGGAACGCGCCGCCGCTGCTGGTGGTGGTGGAGGGCGCTCCTGGTGGAGGTGGAGGCTGTGGAACCGGCAGCGGAGACGACCACGAGGAGAGGAAGATGATCTCCACCACCTGCCGCGACGAGCGCCCCCGCCGGGAGCTCGGTGAGTGCTTTGACCGCCGAGGGCCCGGAGGCGGCGACGGCGGCACAGACACAGATACCGGCTTTTTCCCGGTTTGGCCGTCGACGTTCCTTTCGCTGGCCTGGTACTCGCCGATCCCGGCTTGGGCTTGGGCTTCGGCTTCGGCCTGATGATGGCTTGACGAGACGACGTGGTTGAGGGAAAGCTGGAGCTCCCGCAGCCAGCGCGCGCGGGAGGAGCGGGTGAGTTTGGGCGCCGGCGCCGCTGCGATGACTCTGGCGGCTATGCCGTCGGCTGCCATGGACTTGCAGTGAGGATTGACCTACGCCTCGCCGCCGTTGGCCGGCGGGGGAGCGGCGGAGGCTTTTCTCCGGCATGAGGCAGGCGGCCCGGCCGGAGATGCAGCTGTCGTTGTGGTTGACGGCTGTGCGTTGCTGGCCTGCTGCGTCTGGCCGGGTGGTACTATCAGCTGCAGCTATACCGTGGAGGCTAGCGGACATGTTCGTATATATGGTTAAGCAAAAACAACTAGTGCTGTTGTGCTCGGCGAATCCGGTCGGCTAATATAGTTTTCTCTCACACGCACTAACATAAGGGTGAGCGCGCTAAAGCAAACCCTGGCAACCATCGTTTTATCCCGGCAATTATCTTCCGGGCAGTATCTCGGCACAAGTTAGCGCTTGTAGTTTGCATTTGTAAAATATTTGTTTTGGCAAATAGAGCTGCTCTAGGACCACAAAGAATAAGCCGCTACTGTCGTCGCTTGATAAGAGGAAAATTTATTTACTCCAAGCCAGCACAATGCTTAACGTGTCAAATGTCAACAGACCGACTGCGGTATTTGTGCATAGATAACCAGGAAGAGGGAATGGAGATGCTGAAGGGCTGGCTGGTGCAGGCTTTTGCCTGGCCAGCTTACTAGCAATGGGCGACCGCTGAACACTTTAAAAAGACTAGCAGAGGGATCTCAGTTTTTAGTTTTACAGCCATTCTCGGTAATGTACGGGCTTTGTGTCTAATTTGACGGCAAGCAGGCTTTTGCCTGCAGTACACTATACCGTTAAGCTTTGTCATCAATTTGGACTTTTTTCGGTGTTTAGTTTGGATGCTATAATACTGCAGTTAGTATATTACATTTGAGTCAGAAGAAATACGAGATTTAATTGAAGCAACAATTTGTACGCGTTAAAAAACACTGCCAAAAGTCACGCATGTCATGTATATTACATATAGTTTCAAAACAGAAGATAATTGTACGCTTACGCATGTCAATCTAGCTCACATGCCTTCAGCGTTTGTATGTTTTCAGGTAGCTATTGCCGGAGCTTTTCCGCCAACTATCCGCCAAAAAAAACATGTCATTTGTATTGGTACTAGCTAGCCTAATAATAGAGCAGTAGCATAGTATAGTATCAAATGTTAAAAACCGAACCAGCATTATTGGCACGGGAATGAATGATGCATGATTATAGCATATACCTCCCCCGTGACATTCCATGCCCATATATACATACGCCAACAACCTTCGCGAGCGAGTCACGCCATGCACGCTGAAAGCGCCGAGGACGAAAGAGACCGGAGGCTGGCGAAGCGCGGGCGTGAAGCGGGCGTCCAATCGCGCAACGATTGTGCGTGCTACCGCCTCGCCTGGCGCAACCGGAAGCAGTACGCGCGTACCCACGCCCGACGCATCGCCTTTTGATGGCACTTGATTCCGCCACTCTGCAGCTCGGGTGCACGTAACCTTCATCGGACGGTCACTACACCTATCAAGGCAGTGGTGCCTGGCCCTTTCCGGCCTGGGCGACATCGCCGTGGTTTCCCTTCCTGATCCAGCGTGCTGTCAGCAAACGAGACACTGTTCGCTTCAGCTTATCAGTTGTTTCAATAGTACAAAAACAAAGGGTTTCCAGCTTGTCATGCCGCTTGTGGCCATCGCTTCAGCCAGACCCCGAGCCCGTCCATCCAGCGAAGGCGCTGCCCGGCGAGAGTAGAAAGCAAGAGGCGCAGCCCGGTTGACGACGATGCAAATTGAAAAAAAAAAACTCAATGCCGGGTTCGTACGTCGTCGTCGTCGTCGTCGTCATCTCCCGTTGCCGCGGCCGTTCTTTTCGTCGTTTCATCACGCTGGTTATCACACGCGCCGTGCGGACGATGCGCATTTTTTTCCTCTGCCGGGTAAAGAGCTTATCGCCGTCGGGGTTGATTTCGTTAATTTTAAGATAGAACACGGTGCTGTGGTTTGGCACGGAAGGTTTGGCAGGTTAGGGCTGAAGCATGACCACCCGCGTTGATGACGACTTCAATCCAGAAATGACGAGTGAGCGGCCAAAATATGAACCATTAGCTGATTTGATTTTGTATACCACTATCACTAATATAACCCCGTACTGATTGCTCTAGTTGATTGTAAATTCTGGACCTAATAGTGCCGTGCAAGACCATCTCTAATGATTACTTTGTTTTGTTGTACGTTCACATGGCTCAGTTAGCCAATAGGCCCAATCCGATAGCAAATACATATAATTATTACCTGCCAGATCGATCGACCTAGCTAACAACATTAAACAAGGCTAGTACGTCGCATGTCGTCGCTCCGAAAATGTGGACGGATTTACGGTTAACCGGGCTGTTTGTCAACAAAAGGGCAGGCAGTCCCATTCACTGAACAAAGTATTACGCATATGCATGCATGGCCATATCTGTCTTGGACGTCGAGGCTCGTTCGTCTAGTCGCGTTTGTTTGAACTAAAGGCCGGCAGGGTATGGTGCCAAAAGTGACTTTGCCCTCGCGCGCAAACTGCACTTTGTCCGACGCATTCTCGCACTAGATTGCGTGTGTCAAAGGCCCATGCGTGCGCGCTTTCTGTCGACTCAATTTGATTTGATTTTGATTTTAATCCCACGAGTGAGGGAGGTGGTACACTGCAATTTGAATTGGTCCGATCCACGGTGAGAGTGTGAATCTAAGATAATGTGGGGGGACAACGCGAGATCATTCAGCAAACCCGAGTTAAATGCTTCAGACAGTACTGCACTGCAGAGATCCGTATATACGTATATGAATTTTTAAATTTCAAAACCAAGTCAAATCAACGAGCGATCGTGATCAGCAACGTGTAGTACGTAATTGAAAGCCCAACTAGACGTCGGAATCCGTAATTTTGAGTCACCGACCGTAAGATACTGCTCGCAGCCCACCCGGTTCGAGGGGGATTTGAACAGACGGACGACGGGTGTGAGTTCCGATGCATCGCTACCACGGCCCAGCAGCCTTTGTTTGCCCACGGTCATCCTCCCCGTCCGTGCGTGCGCGAGCGTGCCAAAAGGCCCACGCGCGCGAGGGCGAGGCGGCCTGCAGCGCCCACTGCCCCATGCGCGCCAAACTCGCTGACCCCTCTCGATCCGGCGGCCGATATTCCTGTGGCGGCCCCTCGTCCTGGCCCGTCAAACGCTCCGCAGAAATGCAGAATGCAGCGTTGGCCGTTTCTTGCCCTCGCAGGCAGCACAGAGCCACTGAAGCACAGATGCTGTACCGCCATTTTGCCCGATCTTCAAAGAACAAGCCAAGTTTGTTCACTGCTTTGAGCTCAAACGCCCTGCAGGCTAGTAGCGCTCCGTAGGACTTTTGGGACAGGAAGCTCACTGCTCGGGACAGTCTCTTCATCTACTCAAATTAGTTGGCGTTTAGAATATGATTGTGCTTTGCCAAGAAGTCATTAATTAGGGGGTAGTTTTCAATGTCTACCCCTATTAAATAGGGAAGTGGGTGCATAGTACACAACAAACAAGCACAACTCAAATGGGCAATGGCTAGCGTGAGCGAGGCTGAAGTCCTGGGGGACGCTGAGTTCGATCCTTGCTGGCCCACACTTTTTGCCGTTCGCTTGATTTTTCCAAAAGCAAGCGAGCTCCGCGCTGCAATTACTGTTGCGATTAATGACGAGTGAAAGCGGAACGACGAGGCGTCGGCCGGGGTACTCGCGTCCAAAGTACACCCGACAACGGTGGGGCGTCAACCTTTTCGAAAACAAGCCAAAGGCTCGAGCGCCAATAATTTTTGAGTATGGAAGGAGTAATGCGTAGAAGTTCATACATCGGGGGAAAAACCCATATGGCCTCCCCTAACTATTGCCAAAAGTTCTTGAAAAATCAGTCTTTACCTCTAGCTTTTTAAAAACCGTCCAAATTTGACCTCTATGTGGTTTTGGATGTGGTTTCAGCTGATCTGAACCATGTCACCTGTACCTAGTTATGAAGCTAGAGCAAATTAAAGATAGATGTTTTTCCTTGGGAGTACATCAAACTTATATCATAGTTGATGTATATATGCTAAGACTTTATGACATGATGACAAATAAAAAATCGTGAAACTATCAACTTTTTTTGAAACCAAAAATCGTGAAACTATCAACTTGATTGAAGGTATCAAAAATCCAAAATTAAAGAAAAAGAACGATTTTCCAATATCAGAATAGAAGAGGCGAATCAGACTTTGGTGAAAACTAGGGATGTCCACTGGACTTTCTTTTCGTATAACTCTGCCATTTTCAGCCCTATATCTATGACAAAAAGACCCAATGAGGATGGAACCGAAGCGAGATCTTTTTTTTTTTTTTTTTTTTTTTGGGGGGGGGTGGGGGGGGTGGTGGGGGACGAGATCTTGCTTCTTCGGACTGTCCCCTCAGCCAATCCTGATCTGCGGCGATTCCAGTTCGACAAACTTCCCCAATCGCCCCTGCCGGCGCGCATGGCAACAGCAACCACCACCTCGCCGCCGGCGCCGTCAAAGCCTACCCTCCTAGGAGGTGTCCGGGGCCTCGACGCGGCTGTGTCCCTCCGCCTGCACGCCCTCTTCCTCCCGGTGCCGCGCCTCCTCCTCAAGGCGCTCGAGGTCGCCGGCGACGGCCGCATCTGGCTGCCCGTCCCCATCTCCCTACTCCTCCTCTCCGCGTCCCCCGCCAATGCGTCCGGGGCGGCCTCCCCCGCTCCTGGCAGGCCTTGTCGCTGGCCTCGTGCTGGACCTCATCCTCGTCGGCCTCGTCAAGGTCGTCGTCCGCCGCCCGCGCCCGGCCTACAACGCCAGGACATGTACGTCGCCGTCGCCGCCGACCACTGGTCTTTCCCCAGCGGCCACTCCTCCCGCGCCTTCCTCGTCGCCTCCTTCCTCGCCGCCGGTGGGTTCCGTCCCCGCGAGGCGCTCTTCCTCTGGGCCACCGCGACGTCGGCGTCCAGGGTGCTCCTTGGCCGGCACTTCGTCCTCGACGTCGTCGCTGGGGCTTGCCTCGGCGTGTTCGAGGCCTGGCTCAGCAACCTGCTCTTGAGATTCATGTGCGCTCAAAGCACCTTCCTCGTATGCTAATGCTAATCCAATCCTTGTTATTGTAGTGCCACATTGTGATGATATACGTACACTGTGATACAGCATTGCTCTGTTATTGCGAAGTTGCAATTTCGGTAAGCATGTCAGACAGGCATTAAGCGTGGAGGTCTTAGGCAAATTGGTCTGCGACCTATGCAGCACTTGTAATTGATTTCCTCTCAATACAGAGCCAGTAGTGTGTCTTTCAGAAGAAAAATATGGTATGCAATTGATGTTTGCTGAGCAGGCACGCTGCTTCTACTTTCTAGGATTAGGGATTACCACAAAAAAGTGGGATGCACTTAATTTTCCACTAAGCAAAATTTTTTTTTTCACTCTGGCTTGATGCAAATGGCCTACCCCAACTTGCTTGGGACAAAAGGCTTTGTTGTTGTTGTTGTTGTTGTTGGCTTGATGCAAATGATACATTAGCTTACAGAGTACATATGTCCATATTCTTCAATCTTCAGTCATGGACTTGCAGCTGGTGGTGTATAACCTTATGCTCAATTACTGTGATGATTTTGTTTCCACTTCCCGGTGCGGCTATATAATACTACCTGCTGCTAGGCTGTTTTAGTCTTCACTAGTGGTTGCTCTGCATTGGATACGTCCAGCATCAATGGTTAGGTGTCATGTCTGTAGATAGTGTGCACATAATTCATTTAGATGCACCCAAGTGATACTCTCGCTGTTACTAGTTTGATTCGTAGCGGTAGTTATCAAACTAGTGCTATTCATGTATATGCAGAGTGCTGCTCTCAGGCGAGGATACCCCTGGAACTGTTAAAGTTGAAGTACATAGATCATTTCGTAATCACTAATCAGAACCAAAAAAAAATGGGACATGTGAATTGAACCGCTTCTTGATTTTGAGGATGCCAACTATGGTGTATTTGGTTTGAGGAATAAGATGGTCAATCTTCTCGCTCCTTAACTTTTTTTTTTATTTGGATTGTGGAATGAAATGATTCAATCAATTTCATTCCTCACGGATTAATAATTAGTATATGCATGAGAAATATGTTGATTTCACCAAAATTCATGTCTCACGAAACATGAGATGACTTTACGAATTAAACACACCATAAGTCAACCTGGTTAAATCAATATTTTTTTTTATTTCAAATGGGGTATCAATCAGAGTAATCTTTATTTCAAATGGGGTATCAGAGTAGGACATGGGAGTTGAACGCCATCGCTAGCGAGAGCTGGGAGTGGAGGAGAAGACTGCTATGTAATCTAGAACTAGAATAATTGTTTACGAGACCTCCAATCATGCAGCAACAGCAGGGCATCTAATAAATATCTTTCAATCCTGTTAGATCGTGGGACGCAGTTGAGAAGGGGGAGCAAGTTTCTTGCGTCTGAACTCTGAATCATCATTCTAACCAACGCTTACCGACCGCAATGGAGATAATAATAATCTGCGGAAATAGAGACTTTCAGGTAAAGATGACCGATTCTCAAATGAGATGGACATTGGACACCAAAACTCTGTCAAACAAAGTTCACTGTGGCGCCTGCAAAGCTCAGGCACCGTCAGGCTCAGGCTCACAGAAAGATGAGAAATCCCCATCCAACAGTGGGAGCTGAACTTTTTTGCAGTTTACGGCAAAAGGTTCATTCACTGATGAAACTTCAATCTGGTCTCTCGTTTTCGTCGACGGCCGCAAGCCCCGCCGCAACGTACACCGACCGTACACGTCCGCCACCTCCCCTTTCCAAGCAAGCGTGCCAGCGTGGGTGGGCGGCGCGGTCACCAGCCGTCCAGCCGATCCTATCTGGCAACGGGCTCTGCATCTGCTTGCCGACCTGGGGTTGCCCGAATCCAACCACTTCTGCCAACCAACGGCGCGAAACGGCGAAAGGATTGCAGTCGGGAGACCCGGATTAGCACGGCTGGGGCGCCACCGCCGCAGCCAATCATTGTTCGGCGTCCTAAACCTTCCCTATGCCAACCCAAACTCCACCCTCCGAGCCCATCTGATCCTCCGATTCGGTTCTTCTTCTTCTTCTTCCCCTACCCTGCCTGCCCTGCGCTGCCAGCCGTACCCGTCGGTCGTCATAGCCTGGCTTTAATTTGTCTCTTCTCGTGCCCCGATACTTTTGCTTCCGGGAGCAGGAAACGTCGCCGGGGCCCCCGTCTTGGATATTTCTGTTTTCATCAGGTTCTTGGATCGGATCTTCCAGACTATTAGTTCTCGACAGGAGAGGAGAGGAGAAAGCGGGGCGCTCAATTCCCCCTCCTGATCGTTGTTTCTTGAAATCGCCGCCATGAGTAACACGCTGCTTCGAGTCTATCCTTCCGACTTGAAGATGCCATGTAAGTGCTTATCCTAGTTAGTTCTTGGTGTTTCTTGTTGCGTCTGCTTTCATCATATCATCAGACTGATCGCGTCCTCGCTGCCATGTTTGGTGCCGTGAGCAGTCGAGCTCAAGAAGCACAATTCAGCATGTCTTGAGCTCATCAACAAGGCCGATGAGTGGGTGGCTTTCAAGGTGACAAATTTGATGAATTTCGTTTTCCTGAAAGATGCAATCTTGCCCATCGGAGTCAGGCTAAAGCGAAAGCGATTGATTTTTTTCCCCTTGTATGCATATCGCCGAATCTGCAGGTCAAGACGACGAATCCAAGGAAGTACGCGGTGCGTCCTGCCTCCGGTGTCGTGCCGCCCAGGGGATCCTGCGGCATCACAAGTGCGTCTGCTCCGCGCGAATGCTTTGTGTTTCTTTGTCGTATGGTTGATCGATCGTTCTCATTGCTATTCTGACGAAATTGGTGTAGTTACGATGCAAGCGCCCAAGGAGATTCCCCCAGACTACCACTGCAAGGACAAGTTTCTTGTTCAGAGCATTGCTATGGAGGAGGGGACGACGCAGAAGGACATTGTCCCTGGCATGGTAGATTCTTTCAGAACTCGAGTTTATGGAGTCTCAACTACACTGTGCACTGTGCACTGATTATTTTGACAGTCATGAGTATTGTGTAACGTTAATGTTGTGGCTTGTAGTTCAGTAAAGCACCAGGCAAGTTAGTTGAGGAGTTCAAGTTGAGGGTGGTCTATGTCCCTGCCAGTCCTCCCTCACCAGTGCCTGAGGAAACAGAGGAAGAGGATGGATCTCTTGATTCAGATGTGGACCATGAAGTGGGGAGACCATCGACATCCAACTTTGTAAGTACTAAATAACCTTACTTCTTTTGAGCAAGTGATGCCTTGTTCCCTAGTGTAATGCATGAAAAAGAAACCTATCATAAGAAGACAACATTCTCCTGTTTAATTGTAGTGTGAATACCTTTCTCTTTACTATTGTTATTGTATCAGAATGACATTTGACAATTGAGAAATTTGATTCCTTATATTAATTTCACCGTGATTATAGGCACCATTAGTCCAGGATGTCTGAATTTCAAAATATTTGTATACTGCCTGCCCTGAACACTCACTTTATCCCTGACATGTCATTGATTGTTTTGTGATTCTTCAGGATGACTCTGCAGCCAAGTTAGAACTGGAAAGTAGATATGCAGAGGAAAATAAGAAGATGCAGAAAGAATTGGCAGGACCTTTTCAGGATGACTCTGTATCCAAGTTAGAACTGGAAAGTAGATATGCAGAGGAAAACAAGAAGATTCAGAAAGAGCTGGTAGGACCTTTTCTTCTGATGTGTTCTATTTTCTAGACATAAAAGTATTTAAGGAGACTAGTCGCTTTATTTACTCCATATTTACATTAATTTCTTAAGCTAACCTTTTATATTTGGAAAAGTTCAAATTACACAAGTTTGGCCTATATATATGTATCTGGATAACCCTCTAACATCTGGTTTGATTTACTCCCCCAAGTATTTCACTCTGTCCAATTCATCCCTTAACAAGACTGTTTCTCCACGTACAATTTGAGTTTTAAACATTAAGCAAACCACCAAGTTCAACAAGATACTTTGGATGTTCGGGATTGACCGTTCTACAAATCATAATATAATGCAAGATGAGATGAAGACATAACCTCCATTGTTTTTTTTTCTGTCGTCGTTTGCCAGCAGAAGAAGTCATCCAACCTCGGCGTAACAGAAACGTCATTCTCCAACTCTGTTTGCTGTTTCCAGCTTTGGTTTCTGATTACTAACGGTCGAAGCTGCTTCTTTTCAGGATCTCCTCCGGAAAATAAAGGCGTCGTCTCCTGGGGGCTTCTCGGCGACGTTTGTGCTGCTTGTCTTCTTGTTATCTTCACTTCTTGGATACCTGATGTTCGGAAGCAAAGCTTAGCAAGTTAGCAGCTAATGGCAGCACATCATTTTGCAGCACCGGCACGGCTCTATCGGTTTTTGTCTATTGCTCCTCTTTAGTACAGAATACATACAATAGTAAAGTAGTCCACAATACATACAGATAGGGTGTTTCCCTTTTTGGGGTTTGAAGTGTCCATATGCAATTTTGAAACACGTGTGTGTTTGCTAGATCCGTTCACGTTTACACTCTATCCAAAATACATGTTGTTTATAACAAGGTAATTAGTTCGAACTACTTCTCCCTTGCTTGAATTTGAGCCAGAGCCAGAGGCACAAACATAGAAATTTGCTTGTATTGGAGTTCAAGTCGACGCTCTACACAGCTCTAGTAATCTTTTCTGAAACGCTATGGTATTCGTACCGAATGCCACGATATTGAGTGACTATTTTTGGGAAGCGCATCTCGGTCCTTTCATAATAAAAAACAGAGATGGTAGTGGAATAGCCTCAAAGATCACAAGGCCCATCCTTTCATTCATGCTTATCACCACAAAATGGTTAGGACCTGTCAGTAGCAAATATATATATATGGATCCTCTTTAGTGACGATTTGACACTCATCTATGTCCCAGTTAAAGATTAGGTTTGCTAAGCCTCCTTAGCTTCTTTCTCCAATCTTGACTGAAAAGGTTTGTTGAGCTTCTTTCTCCAATCTTGACTGAAAAGGTTTGTTGAAGTTCTGGGAAGAGTGGCCCGTGAAACAAAAATCGGGCAGAGGGCCTTGCGTATGCTGCATACAATAGACAATTTCTTCGATATGTCCTCAAGTTGGCCACAATCAAAATATCTGTGTTCCCACTGTTTTCGAAATCGATGTATTTTCTGTATCGTGTCTTCAATTTTCCTTGTCTTTTAACTTGCAGCTCTCCTTTTATCCAAATTCCTTTAGTCCCTTCAGCTACAACATCTTTCAATTTGTATTCCTTGAGTTCATTCGCTTTCTTCATCAGAAATATTAAAATCGATAGGCTCGTTCGTTTACTTGGGAATTGGTGCCTAGAACAGTTATAGCCGGAATGACAAGTTTATTGGCCTTTTCGTTTAGGCCAGAATGCAACGAGAGGAATCGTTCCAGCTGATAAAGGTTACTCCATAGTATAAATTAGTGAACCAGTCCAGAACTCCAGATAGAGGTTGTTCTAGTCCAGCAATCCTTGACAACTGGTAGCAATGACCAGCCGGCAGCGCCATCGATCCCTTGCTCACCATCTCTTTCTCCATTTCCCACGGTGCAGACAGAAATCTGTATCCGCTCGCCTTTGCATCGGTTTGGTAGGTGAGGTCATGCGGGTGATTTTGTCCATCTCTCATCGTAGCTCGATCCGGCAGCAATAGATGAGCTCGATCAGCGAACCTTAATTGATAGGCCCACAGTGAAGCTCGATTCGGTGATTCCGACGAACCTCCCTCCCTCTGTCGTCCCTCAACCCAAGGCCTAGCCCTGCCACATTGTAAGCTACTGTCGCAGTGTCGCTTCTCTGCCGAGCTAAGAAGGCCGGCCCATGTGGCTCAGATTAAAGTTGATAGGCCCACAGGAACAAGCTAGCGGCCCAAAATTCTGTTCATTTACATGTCCATTTTCCATGCTAATAAACGGAAACATACTACTAGTACTTATACAGTTTTTTTTTCTGGTGGCTTAGAAACCTATTAGTCCAATGGTGATATTTAATTGTATAAACCTGCACCATGCTATTCCTCTGGTCTCTTGGTTCTTGCACGTCCATCAGTCCATGCCTATGGATGAGCGCAGCAACGCCACGCATTATTATTCATTCTTAATGACACCATTTGCTTGACATCCAATAATGTCCTCCTCTTGCACCACTTGGGCACGCTACGCACCGTCTGATACGCCAAGATCCCGAGCTAAAATAACACCCAATCATCAAACGAAAACAAGCGTGAGTGCGAGGCAGCCCATGCAGCGATCTTGGCCATTTGCGGAGCCAACCTAAGCCGTGCACAAAATATTTGACACCGTATACGGAAAACACTAGTTATATTACGAGTAGGCAATAAATCCAGATCGGACTACTCTTCAATTCCTAACCGGTTTCACATGCATGCTTATATGATGGCCGGCCGGGTTCACATGAATGCCTAGTGCACCAATTTCTTAATCCTGAGGCTGGACTATAAATACCCCTGGTGGCAACACCATGATCAAAAGCATCGCAATAAGCAAGCTAATTAGAGCTCTCTCTAACTACATTGGCTAGCTAGAGTGGTCGGCGAGGTAGCTGCTGGTCGTCGGCTTGTGATCTCGATCGAGCTAAAGATCGAGCAATGGCGTCCAAGGCGTTTGCGCTGTTCCTGGCCGTGAACCTGGTGTTGCTGGGAGTAGCCAGCGCCTGGACCCCGACACCGACACCGGCGACGCCGACGCCGACGCCGTCGTCGTTCGGCAAGTGCCCCCGCGACGCGCTGAAGCTGGGCGTGTGCGCCAACTTGCTGGGCCTGATCAAGGCCAAGGTGGGGGTGCCGCCCGCGGAGCCGTGCTGCCCGCTGCTGGAGGGGCTCCTCGACCTGGAGGCCGCCGTCTGCCTCTGCACCGCCGTCAAGGGCAACATCCTCGGCATCAACCTCAACCTGCCAATCGATCTCAGCCTCATCCTCAACTACTGCGGCAAGACCGTGCCCACCGGCTTCAAGTGCTGATGAGCGCCTCCATCGCAGCATGCAACGCCTTAATTTGCATTTGCTTGACGTGCATGCGTTACTATCTCCATGCATGCAAGGGCGCATGCACGTACGTACGTGAGACATGTCTGGTCTTCTTTCCCTTTCCGTTCTGGTTTGAATGATGCATGCATGGTTTGATTGCTTTTCCACTTACGAGTATACGACTAGTCTGCATGCATGCATGGCCGTGCTGCCGATTTGTATTTTTACTGCCTCTTCCGTCCCTGCCCTGTGCAATTGTTTAAAAGAGCCGGCAGCCGCCGGCTATCACTTGTATGTCGGTGCTAAGTTCAATCGTCAAGTCTGGTTTGCGGTTTACTTGCGTTTTGCATGTTCTGGTCTTATTCTTGCCGTACATGAGCGTACCTATACGACTATACGTACAACACAAAGTTATACACACTACCAATCCTAAATTGCATTGAGTGCCAAAAACCATCAAGACAATTAAAGGGCTTATAAACCGCCGAGGAAATAAATCTTTGGCCACAAACCATCAAGCAAATTCACTCAAGGATAGAAGATAAGAGAAATTAGTTTTCTTCGTGGTTTTGGCAGTCAAGGATGATTTTTTCTTGGGCTAGCCGCCAAGGAAACGAGCACCCTACTAAATTTAGCAAATAGACAAAGAAGCCACCAAGTAAATTAGTTTTCGTGAGACCGACAATCTCTAAGGAAATCCGTAGCACTCAAGGTAATTCTAGTTTCCTATAGTGAGAAGTATGGATCTGTGTTTAGAGTCGCTTTCTCTTTGAGCTTAAAATTAAATGAACAACTGCAGACAACATAAAGCGCCCAAATTAAATGCCAAACTTCTCTACCATGTGCCACGGCCACCGAAGCACTTCTCTACCGTGTGCTATGGCCACCTCTATCCCTTCCTTCTCCATGAGAGCTGTCATTCCTCCACCATCTTACTCTCCTCCACCCAAGATTTGCAATGCTCCCGGTGCATACACTCCTTCCACCTCGTTCGTTGGAGAGATCCCTCCACCTAATATCTCCTCTAAGTACCACCTTCTTCCTTTCTCAACCTCGTACAACATCAAAGAAGAAGGGGATGCATATAGTGGATCCAGTTACTTCATGGCTCCTCGTTGTTGAGGATGAATATATAATCTCATTCAGTAAAGAGTTGCCCCAACATACCTTCTACTATGCCTATGCGACCATTTGACATGTGGGTTACACTCCCATATATCAATGCCCATATAAAAGTAAAGAAAAAAGGTCCGTTGAACATGTAGCTTTCTTATCTAAGGAGAACTGCTTCTCTATTAGTTCTCCATCGAACTGCTTTTATGGGGAATCGGTAAAGGGCCTATGTACGTATTTTTTGTTCATGTGATGATCATAGTTACATTACTTTTGTGACTGAATATATTCTTGAAATTATTTAGATAAACCTTACCAATGTTTGATGACACTGATCCATGAATGAAATAAAGTAATGTTTTAGGATGTAAACAAAGGGCATATATTTTTTTCTTCTCGAATGCGCAAGAGAATTGCGTATCATTGTATTAAGCAGAGAAAGTAGTTCATGATACAAGAGGTGGCCGCAGACCAGACCTAGAGGAGAAACAAACGATTACAGAAAACCCCAGCTGCCGCCCCGGCTTGAACCCACCACAACCAATCAAAAGAAACAAAAATTACACGAGTTTATATTAGGAGGTGCTTGCGAGTTGCGGCCATGCTTAGAGTTCTTCAATTATTTTAGATAAAAAATCAATATCTGGCGTCATCTGCACTAATATAATTAATCAGGCATGCACACAGCTATGAGCTATCCAAATCCTAACGGTATAATGCTAAATAATCCATTGGTGGTCAGGATTCCAGGGTTTGGCGGGTCCATGGCAATTCGAAATGAACTCTCTCTCTCTCTCTCTCTCTCTCTCTCTCTCTCTTATGTGTGAATCTGCAAAAGACCAAAAACTAGCGGGCGATGAACTCATCATTCAGCCTCACGGTCTAACAAGTAGCAACTGCATATGCAACGCGACTATACGCAAGGACACTGCATAAGACAGTAAATCTTTTTGTGCCGGCCCCGCCATGCACTGCGAAAGAAATCAAGAGTCGATATGAGCCACACGTATATGCATGCAAAAATATCTGATCAACAGCTAGCTAATTAAACCCGGGCGTCGTATATGACTTTGCTCTTCTTATTTTTGCAGCAATAGTGTACAGTTGCACACAGCACACAGTCACGGGTCGTTGTTGTTATCGGCAGCTTGGGAAACCAATAGCTGTGCTGATGACGAGTGTTCGTCGGTTTCATATGAATGTATGTTGGGAAGGTTCCAGAAGAATTTCCACCACCACATGTGATCAGGCTCTGGTTATAGCTAAAATCTTTCGGTAGACGACTCGTCCACATCTCGGCCTAGTGCCGCCAGCAGGCCCTATATTTTAATCTAGCTAGTGCCACCGCAGCCTGTTTCATTGGTCCATCTGTTTTTTGTGTGTACTCTTCGTTTTAAATTACATTACAGATAGTAATTTTCAATTATATATTCTTAGATAATGAGAAAAAACATGGGTCTTGACCTGAAAGAAGGAATCATATCATATTATTACAACTTATTAGCACCCTCTATACGACTGAATGAACTTTACAAAATAGATGTGACTTGTAACTGAATATATAGGAATAAATAAATGGCCATCCATGAGAAAAGAAAACATCGCCATGCTCTTCAACTTACAACATGCTCAACCACAAGTTCCTCCTTATCCCCACACCATTATTGCAATAATGGATTCATAATCGGAGAGCTAATGTGTGTTCCCTTGAAAAAACCTACAAAAGAGTTTTAGGTCGACATTTGTCAAAAACAAATTTGTTTCTTGTTAGCCATATTTACCAACAAATAGCACTCACTTGGTTAATTCCTAGCACCATAGGAACAACTCTCAAAAAAACTTAGCGTAAGTGCACTCAAAGAATATATGTTGGATGGTTTTCAGATGCTACAAAACAACAAGTCTTATCACCATTCCAATTTTTATTTAGCAAATTATATTTTGTGAGAATCACCCCTATATTTAAAAGAACCAAAGAAATATTTTTATCTTAGGATGCCAAACTATTTGTGAAAGTTTGATCCCAGCATTGACTAGGAATTTACACATATAAATTACAAATAAAACTTTATTCTTATATTGGTGCCAAACAAAGACATTGGAACGTTGTCACATATTCACATTGGCCACACTAGCTATAAGATCACGCTAAATTAAAGTCTATTTCTTGCCAAAGCACTTCTAAAAGAAACATTAAGTGGTAATGTGCTTAAGACCTTTGCAATTAAATTGTTTCCTACGTCCAATGCATTGGAGTGTTGGGTATTGGGCTTCTAAGGGATGATTCCCCAACTTAGTATCATCTCAAAAGCTGATTTGGTTGTCATCCTGCAATCTGAAGAAGCCCAAACTAAAGAAAGTATCCTTAACACCCATAAAGCTCATCCAAATATATGAATCGCTTGCCTTCTTACATGCTCATGAAAGATACTTCTTTAGCATGCTTCTTCCTCAATAGATATTTCTAAAACCCCATTCATTACAGAGCTTAAAAAGCCATTTGCTTAGAATATGTTTGTCTTTTACGTCTAGGTTTTGGATTCCTAAAACCCCCTTGTTCTTTGAGTTGGCATAATAAATGACATCTTACTAGCGTGTGTTTTTCTTTATGTTGATCATGCCGTTGAAAAATAATACTCTATTTTTCTTCAGAACACCCCTTTGTACTTCTAAGAAAGAGAGCACAAACAAACACAAACATGATAGAATTGAATTAATCAACACTAACCTTGCTCCAACTAATATTTTTTTTTTGTTTCTAGCTACTAAGTCTTATTCAATTCTTTCTTCTAGCCTTTGTTACTTAACTTGCAATAGATCATCATGAAACCAACGTAACAAAAAATCATAAGCGCCTAACTTGCAACCAAACAAGTGTGATTAAAAATCTTTACAATTTTTGCATCAATGAAATAGAAGATCTCACTGTTGCCTGATAGTTGCTCAAAAGTACATAGAAGTAACTTTTTGTTTTTTGCTTGTTCAATATAACAATCTAAAAACAATAGGTGCTGCCATCTTCACATTGTAAGATGGATAAGCCATCCTCAATGAGTGAGGTGTTGCCTCTTTAATTGCGATCCTTTTTTACAATGTGAAGATATCTTGCCATCATCGATTCAACAAGGTGATCCTCTATTCCCCATTCTATTTTAGCAAAATTTTGACCTACATAAAACTAAAAGGATCTATAGTTGGGATGAAGGGGTAGTTTTTAGGGTTTAAGTAAATTGAACCCTTTAGCTTGTCCTTTTCCTTGATGGCGACCGTGAAGGCAATTCATAGTTTTGGTCCACCTCCCCTCTCCTTATGTGGCAAGATATCATCAGTGGTAGTAGGTATATATTATTATCCCTATTGTTCTAAACTATAGGTCACTATAGCTTTGTTCTAAGTCAAACTAGTCTAGTTGTGACAAGTTTTAGAAATAGATCAAAATCTAGGGAATAAAATTAATTTTATTAGATTAACCTTGAAATATGCATTGTAATTCATTTATTTGTATTATAAATGTTAATCTATTTGTCTATAATTTTTTTTTTGAAGTTAGAGAAGCTTGTCTTAGGACAAAACTAAAATAACATACAAAACTTGAAACCAATGGCTAGAGGTGGTAGGTCTCACAAATTTGGTGCCTTGTCATCATGCTTATTTGGTGGTTTTCTCTTGGTAGTGTGAATGGTTGTGGATTTCATTTCCATGTTGGCCTTGTCAATTGGAGATGTTGGCGGCAGTTTCCTTTGCAATAATGGTTATTAGGTCTCTCTCTCGCACGCTCTCTCTCTCTCTCTCTCTCTGGAACTCACGAATGGCTTGTGTGGCATTCAAAAAATGTAGTTTTTAGCCAAAGTTTATAGTTTGTAAACAAAATATGTAGTTTATAATTTGAATTCCACTTTGTTTCAGAATTCACAGAGACCCAAACATAACTTATATGCTTAGTCAATATCATTATTTTAAGTAAATTAGAATTCCAAATAATGAACCAGAGGTTTAGATAGAAAGGGTTAAAAATGAGTAAAACTCCAGCATATATGAGTGGGATGTTAAAAAAGAGTTTGTGCAAGGGGTTGTCAAAAGGGATGTGCACAAGAGGTTCTTGTGGCTTCCACGTATGAAAGCACACAACTGAGAAAAAACACATGAAAGGCCTTGAGATCCATTTTTTTTGCTGTATTTTTACTATAACATTTTATTCGACTATCCATGCCGCCGGCTTGTACCACTAACCGGCACAGACATCATTTTCATGCCGGTGCCGGCAAGCTGTGCATCTATATCCAGTACCGATATCCGTGAGAGTATATCCATGTCGACACGATAAGAGTCAAAAGCTAACGTTGATGAGCTAGGTGTTGTGTAGTAGTGAGCCCATGTGTGCAGCTAGCATATGCATTGGGTGGTCGTCGCTTGATTGATCTCTGAAAGACTGAAAGTGATCCAGCGAGGTGGCGACGTTGATGCCTCGTGCTTCTGCCGGGTCAGGGGCACAGCTGGGGCAGTCGGGCAGAGGCATCAGTCCGGCATGGAGACTAGGGAGCCAAGGCTTTCGACTCTGTGGGTTGGCCGTTCCTCATCGAGGTGCTCCAGCATCTCGGTTTCTCCAGACGGTGGCGCAATTGGATTTCATTGCTCCTGTCCATGGCGAGCAACAAGGTACTTCTGAACGGGAGAGCTGGCCGTCGCATCATCCACGCCAGGGGACTCAGGCAGGGAGACCCCATCTCCCCGATGTTTTTTGTCCTTGTGATGGAGGTCCTCAACTCGCTGGTTAGCGAGGCCGATCGCCGGGGCGCGCTCACCCCGCTTCCTGGCCCGATTAGCTCCCCACAGGGCCTCTCTGTACGCAGACGACATCGTCGTGTTCATCGTTCCGGAGCCGGACAACTTCCTCTGTCTCGCGCAGATTTTGGAGCTCTTCGCTGAGGCGTCGGGGTTGATCACCAATCATGACAAGTGCGTCGCCACGCCCATTTGCTGTACCGAGGAGGCCGTGCTGGCGGTGCGCGCTGTGTTCCCGTTCGCCGTCGCGCACTTCCCCACCAGATACTTAGGCATCCCCCTGTCTGTGCGTCGTCTTCGACGTGCTGACGAACAGCCGATTGTGGATGCCGTCGCTGCTAGGATTCCGACATGGAAAGCCGGGCTTCTAACAAACGCCGGCAGAGTCACCCTGACGAAGACAACCCTCTCCGCGATCCCGGTTCACACTAGCATTGCGTGCTGTCTGTCCCCTTGGGCTATCCAACAGATTGACAGGCGCCGTCGCACGTTCGTGTGGACCGGGGAGGACGCCTGCTCTGGTGGCAAATGTCATGTCGCGTGGCCAACTGTCTGCCGGCCAATGGAGTTAGGTGGACTGGGCATCATCGACCTCCGGTTCCTGGGCTACGCTATGCGCCTGCCTGGGAGTGGCTTGCCCGATCGGAGCCTGAACGCTGCTGGGCAGTCTTGCCGCATCGGACTGAAAGGAGCGTCGCGGTGATGCTCGCGGCGAGTCTGTCGATGCAGGTGGGCGACGGGGCCTCGACTCGCATGTGGACTGATAGCTGGTCGCCCGTGGGGGTCCTGCGCGATGTCGCGCCAGCACTCTTCAAAGCCACGTCCGCCGCCGGCAAGCACCGCTCTTTGCGTGATGCCGTCGACGGTAATCGCTGGGTAGCGGACATCACCGGGGTGCTTACCACCCAGGTCGTATGCGATTACTTCAAGGTCTGGGAGACAATGCAAGCAGTTCATCTTCAGCCAGGGACGGCTACCGCTTCACCGGAAGTGGTCGTCATCCGGCACCTACAGCTCCTCCGCGACGTCATCGCGCGTTCTTTGCGGTTCCACAAAGCTGCTGGGCGCAAGCGAATTGTGGCGGACTAAGGCCCCGCCCCAAGGTCAAGATGTTCTTCTGGCTAGCTCTTCATCGCCCGGCTTTGGACCGCCGAACGCCGCAAGAGGCACGGCCTTGTTGGGACGACATGTGCGCACTCTGTGGTCAGTTGCCAGAGACGGTCGCCCACTTGCTGTTGGACTGTGTTTTTGCTCGGCAGGTGTGGTTTGGTCTGCTTGCCCCGCTGCAGCTGCAGGCCCTGATGCCGCTGGACGTCGACGACTTGGGGCTATGGTGGACATCTCAGCGGCGGTGGGTGGACTCGGCTTCGAGGCCAATCTTCGACTCCATGATGCTGCTGGTTTCGTGGTGCCTGTGGAAGGAGCGCAACGCCAGGGTGTTCGCGCGGAAGGCCGCGACACCGAGCGAGGTGATCGGTGTGGTTCTGAGGGAGGCGTCGGACTGGGCTACTGCCGGTTACGCGCCGCTCTCGGCGCTTGAGTTATTGTTGTCGCGGAACATGCATAGTATGTAATCGGCGTGCACTGCATCCAGTAGTGTAGGTATTCGTCCTCGCGGGCCGCTGGCTTCTCGCCTGCGTCGCCCTTTCGTGTCTTGGTTGTACCACCCGCTTTTTGCTTCCCTCTTAATGAAAAACGGGTGTTCAACACGGTCGCGAAAAAAAAGGGAGATGGCCCATTGGCACTTTGGCAGCGCAGCCGGGGCGCGGCCCACATACGAGCTGCACAAGCTGCCGAGCTGCGTCCTACTCCTACTGGAGCCTTGTGACTGCCATTCTGGCTTGCCAGTACAGTTGCCACATGCGTCGACCGCCCAATACCCATTGTCCATTGAACCAGCTTATTTACCTCCACACGACATGATGGGTGTCCCTGCGTTTGCAAGTTGCATTGGTCACCTGCTGCTGCTGTCGATCGGTCTGTGCTACTGTTGTTAACGTTGAGCACCATTTCATGCACATTTTGTTGTATATATAATAAAAATTTCTTTCTAACGTTCTATAGCCAAAACGCCACGAAATCCAACTAGAAATTTGAAATTGCAAACATGCATGTGCGCGTATGAGCACAATTCTAATTAAATAATCATTAAGAGACATGTTGCGTCGCTCTAGTGTTGTACTTTTGTTTGGGATATGTATATTATATTTGTTCTCGTCCAGGTAGTTACAATGAAGGGCTGTCGGTTATTCAGGAATGGAAGCAGGAAACAATCTAGATGATATATTGTTATACAAATTACTTATACAAATTACTCAGTCATTATAGCTGCTCCAGGGCCATGGATTCTACATAACCGAACAAGCCTAATTAAATAGGATTTCCCGAATCTGTCTATCTGTCTGGTTCAATTCCTCCTTATAAATACCCTCCTCGCTGAGCTTACTCTTCCCATCCAGTTGCACCAGCGCTAGCTAGCTCCTCCTAGGCCTAGCTCACCAGTGCTCAAGCATCCCCCTGCGCTAGCTCTACCTGTTGGTGTTTTCAGCCGCCATGGCATCGTCCAAGGCCTTGTTCCTCGTGGCCCTCAACCTGGTCCTCTTCACGGTGGCCAACGCCTGCGGCGGCGGCTGCCCGACCCCGACGCCGCCAACGCCGGCGTCACCTTCCAGCAGCGGCAAGTGCCCCAAGCACGCGCTCAAGCTCGCGGCGTGCGCCAACGTGCTGGGCCTCGTCAGCGCCGAGGTCGGCCACCCGCCCTACGAGCCGTGCTGCAGCATCCTCGGCGGCCTCGCCGACCTGGAGGCCGCCGTCTGCCTCTGCACCGCCATCAAGGCCAACGTGCTCGGCATCACCGTCGACATCCCTGTCAAGCTCAGCCTCATCGTCAACTACTGTGGCAAGAACCTCCCCAGCGGCTTCATATGCGCCTGATTGATAACGTACTCACACTTCGGATGCATGCATTATTGGCTGTCTCTCCTCTCCTACATTTTTGTTTTGTCTGGTTCGTTCTGTTTTGTCATGTTGGTTCTGAATGTAGAACTACTCTCGTAGACAATGAAGTCTGAGTAAAATTTGTGTTTCACTACTCCGTACTCTCTTTTTTTGGTTTTGATTGATCATGCGTGTGTGCTAGCTTGGTCGTCTTTGTTCAGTGAAGCGTTCCTACTAAATATGGAGATATTACTTCCAAGGTGCTAGCTAGGAACTGCATGCAGTGCTATTGGTGTATGTTTCCTACACATTGTCCGTTACTGCTTGTAACCCTCGATTATATTCCATGGAAACTGTATGGCCTTGCTTAGTTTGTTTGAAACCCTTGAATTTTTAGGAGCATCATGCAGAAATTTCAAATAAATCTCTGTTGTAGAAAAGGTTGTGTACTATGACTAGCTATATATTATTGGTAGTATCGTTATCTGATATTCGTTGCTGTAATAATGTCGTCTTAGGCCTTGTTTAATTAGCACATAACTCAGCTTTACCATTGAAGCTTCACGAGCAACTAATTCGACCAAGCTGAGCTATTTTGAAAAAAATTATTTTATAAAACAACTTCATGCATGGTTGAAAGACAAATGGGAGAAAGAGGTGTAAAAGCTACTTTTTTAAGCTCCACTCTCTTTTTCTTTGTGAGAGCATAAAGAAAAGGAGCTTCACCCATAAAGTTTTTTTAAAAAATAAAAGGTGTTTGATAAAAAAATAGTTTACAACAGCTCTCAGTTTATAATAAATTTGTCCCAAACAGGACCTTTATCAATCATCACATGCAGTACCTCTTGTAATTTGATGACAGAGGCTCCATTTTTAGCCCTAATGTTAGATGCATATTCACACGTCCTGTTTGTAATATTTCTTCTCAGTCCCTATCAAAACAAAATATCTTACAATGATAGAGAAAAATTTTAAGCAGATGCCATGCACAAATAGCCATGTGGTGAGAAACCATGTACTCCTTTCATATAAGAATTAGATGTTGTTTTGGACAAGGTTTAGTTTAAATATTGAAAACATAAATCATAAATAACTTTTAAGTTATTGAATTTAAAAATATGAAAACTATATGAATAGATTTGTTTTAAAAAATACTTTCATAAAAATATAAATATATTACTTTGTGATGAGTATTTTTATACAAAAATATAAAGTTATACTTTGAAGTCCATGTCACTGTCATAAACGACATCTAATTCCTATACGGAGGGAGTATACAAATAATTTAAAGTTGAAATTAGCTGTGCAACAATCTAGTACCTCTCCTATAGTTGTGTTCCAAAAACGCAAAGGCGTTTTAGGCTTTTACTAAGTCGTCAAACGTCTTCGAGTTTGACCGATTTCACATAGATGCATGGGACATTGCTCCATAATACGCATTTGCCGGCCGAAAGGCTCGACTAATGTGTGGCGGCGCCATGTAGCGTAGTAAGTCTCAGCGGGTTGGCATGCTAGTAATAATTTGATGAACGAACAAATCAACGGTAGGAATTCCAGAAGCGTTCACGTGTGATGGCATAACGACGATCATGCATTCGACAAGCTCGACGTGACACAGCCCATCATGCGCAGCACACCACACCAACCTCTAGCGGGTCCGGCCTGGCGGCGGGACCAGGGGCGCCGGTGTACAGTGCAAAAGGGTGAGCGGAGGAGGAGAGGAGAGGAGAGGAGAGTGAAACATAAACTTAAAAACTCTGTGAGAGATATAAGTATGTCATTTATTATAGTGAAGAGCTGATACTATGATACGAGTAGGTTGGGAGAAGGTTCAAGCTATTTAGCTAGACTTATAAGTCGGGGGTAAGTCGAAATAGCTAATTTTCTATGAGAGAAAAATATTGTTGGAACGACTGATAAGCCTGGCTGATAAGACAATGTTGTTGTCTTCGGCAACTTGTCTCCGGAGGCTGCACCTAGACCACGTGATCATTCTTCATGACGGCGACGCCCTGCAGTGGTGGCTTGACAACAGGAAGCTTCTTCCGAAGCCTTTGTGGCGTAGCTTCGACTCGTTGTCCTTTCTATTTGGGTGGATGCTTTGGAAGGAAAGAAACGTTCTCGGACGTTAAATAGGGTTCTGCGGTCGCCCGCGCAGCTTGTCGCCTCGATCTTGGATGAGGCAAATAAATGACTGATGCGCGGCTGGGTTCAAGCGACTGGCGGTGCTTCTCTCCGCCCTCTAGTTTAGGGCTTAGCATGCTTACTTGGTAGTAGATTGCATTCTTGTAATCGCAACTGTGTGTTTTAATGCCGGTGGCGGGGATCTGTAATTCTCGGATTACATCGCTGGCTTTTTTTTCGCTGGCTTTTTTTTTTTATCAAACTCTTCTTCTGCTTAATAAAAAATGTGTCATGGCATGATCATGAAAAAAAACTAACACACGCTTAATAGGATGCTGCATGAGAGAACTATTCGGTTAGTCTCACCGTGTCTCACTACCTCCTCGTCAGGCAACGAACACGAGTCGGCCCTATCCGAAGGCGCCGGCACGCAGCCGGCCAGTGTGCCAGCATGCAGGTCCCTGCTGCCAGGCAGACCTCGATGTTTGAATCCTACCCTGCACTGCACCTGCACCTGCAGGCCACTCCAGCCCAGACTTCGCTGGTCACGTCGCTAGTTTGGTGCCCCCGTGACCGCGTGCGGGTCCGCGTGATTTTTATGTACAGACAGTACACTAACAAATTGGTACCCATAATGTTACTTCTTAGTAAAGTTGGAAATTAAAGAATCAAGAAGTACTTGGAGACAGGCATGGTTGTGGATAAGATCAGCACGGGCATCCAAGCTAATATGAAGGCCCGATCCATATTAAGTTGGAGTCCACCTCCGGGAGCACCATCTCACACTAAAATCATCTACAATGTCACTTATCTTATTATATTACATATGCACAAAAGATAAGGAGATATATAGGATTTCCAATGGTATTTAATCCCATGTCAAAATTTCATTGGAGTCAACGGAAATCATCAAGGCAAGTGGCCATATATATAGAATCAGTGCTACATTACCATCTTTTGTGTATTGTCTCAAGAGTATTAGGGACGTATCTAAAGAAACCTTTGGTCTTCCTTAATACTATATTCAATAGTTGTCAGCTAAGTTAAGGTTTGAGTTTTGTTTAGATTAATTTGGTTATTGAATAGTTCTCGATGTTCAACTCTAACTTGTGAGCTTAATCTTTTTCAATATTTTCAGTTGTGTGTTCCTTTTTGTTCTTACTTATGTCCTTAATTCACACGTAGAGGGGCCTAAATGGTGATGTTGGCCGGGAGGTGCATGGACAGCATGGTTGATACTCAGAGGACATAGTACGGTGCTGCGCTCCCATCAACGTGAATACTTATCTAGTGGGGAAGACTAATACTGAATAATTCAATCTAGTGCATATCAGCTATCATTTTTTGAAATACTTATTTAACATTTTTACAGAAAATGCAACGTTCCATAATACGAGGGGAACTTCTACTAGTTCTGTGTCAACTCAACCTAGCCAAACAACAATTTAGACTAATTTTTGTCTAAACTTTTTTTCTGGAAAAATACACTAATAAACAAGATAAAAATAGATTAAGCTAGCATATATGCCTGATCGCAAAAAACAACATGCTGATAGTGATTAAAACCAACTACTTGTGTGAACTCTTAACCCATGGACGTCCAACCAGTCTTTTTATGAGGGAAAAAGTCTACTTTCTCTCCCTTAACTTTTGCAAAAGTCCGCTTTTCATCCCTAAACTCCAAAATCGAACAAACAACCTCCCTTAACTTTTTAAACCATGCACTTTACATGAGTAGATCTACAAATGAACATAGAATACTATATATATTTTAGTGTAAAATTCTTACTATCATTTTTGATCTATACTTTTCTCGTAATTAATTAAAATAATTTATAATCAGTAACTTCTATAATTATTTTGTTAGACTAAAGCATACCATATTATTATTCACTTTATAGACCTACTCATGTGGAGTCCAACAAAATTGGATTTTCTATTTTATTATTTTTTAATAATTTACTATAATTTTTCAAATATTTAGCTAAAATAAATAAAAAAAGAAAAATACTAGCAAAAAACTTTATATTAAAACATACCATATTATATGTTCCTGCGGAGATCTACTCATGTGGAGTCTAACAAAAATAGATTTTCTATTTTATGAATTTTTTATGATTTACTATGATTTTCTAAAAATTCAGCCAAAATAAATAAAAAAGAAAAAGACAAAACCACTGTCACTGTAGCAAAAACCACCATCAAAACCACTAGTGCATGGTTTGAAAAGTTAAGAGAAATTGTTTGTTTGGTTTTAAAGTTCAAAGAAAAAAGCAGACTTTTGTGAAAGTTGAGGGAAGGAAATTAGACTTTTTTTTTTTAACGAGGCCCTTTTCACAAAATGGCTTCAATTGGGCCCAGATTCCGGTTTGACATGAAAAGCCTTCATTAGACTGCGCAGCGGGCGGCAGACGGTAAAAGCATCCGGAGGAGCCACATGGACCGGATAGAGGACCCAAACGCCGCGGCGGTGTCCTGTAACGCCTACGCTATCTCGGCGTCTCCAAAGAATCTGGGCGCACGCAAACGCCTGTCCGGGATCTTCGGTACCGCAAAGACGGGCAGCGTGCATGCGGCGGCGTCCGGGAGAGCCAAAGCACAAGAAAGAGAGAGAGTGCGTTAAAGAGCGTGTCCAACTCTTTTTCCCGTATGAAAAATGTTTTAACTCACAAACCAAAAACCAAATTAAATTCCGATTGCACCATTAAATTTATTGCAATAAATCCTTCAAAACTAGATTCCACATGAATATATTTAGATAAAGGCTTTGTTCGGTTAAGTAAGAAAGTTGCATTCCCCGCACCGTAGCACTTTCGTTTGTATTTGGCAAATATTGTCCAATCATGGCTCAACTAGGCTCAAAAGATTCGTCACGTGATTTACAACTAAACCGTATAATTAGTTATTTTTTTAGAGAAATTTTCTTTGTAGGACACCGCGAAAAGTTGAAATTCTTTGCAACACACCGCAAACGCGGCTCTTTGCCGCATACCATTATAATTTCATGTTTCTTTGCCAGTGGACACCGCGACGATTAAAATAAGAATTTCCTGCATCCGGGAGAGAGAAACGTGAGGGAACAGACGATTTTACCCCTGCCGGCTCGAGTCCCCTTCGTGGTGTGGTTGAACCACTGTAACCAGATCGAGTCTTCATGAAAAAAAAACAGATCGAGCCCATCTTCTTCCTCACTCCCGTCATCCCCATTCCCCATTCCCCATCTTCCCCATTCCGTTGTGCACGAACCCTAGCTTTTGGGATGGCATCGAGCTTGCATTCGACCCCTTCCGGCCGGCCAGCCCGGCGCCCTTATCGCTTGATCCGTTTAGGGATCCTGCAGGATTCACGCCATTGGTGCCTTGCCCTAAGTGCGGGACCATGCTCATCGGCCGTGTTTCGCAGAAGTCCGGTAGCAAAGGGAAGAGGTTCTACAAGTGTCCACTTCTGGAGCATGTAAGTTTCCTTGTTTTGTTGTTGTCCTGGTGATGGATCCCGTTGATTGAAGTTGAAATTTGTCGCAATGGTGGTTTGCGCACCGATTTTGCTTGTGGAGCCTACTATTTTGAAGAACACTATGTGGAGCTGCTGGTCTCAAAAGGCCATCTTCCTCGCGGTTGCAGTAAGGTCAGAGCGCGCGACGCCATGGCGCTAGAGGTTGTGCAGCCTTCCAACAACACAAATAAAGACTGGGAAGATCTCGACGATCGCAAAGACATGTTACGAGTGTTGTCATCCACTGAATGGTTCGAGGCAAAGCTAAAGGATCTACTTGATGACCATAGCACTCTGAACAAGAACATTGAGAAAATAGGAGATCGACCGCTTGTAGTTGTGGTTGCAATTCGCTTTTGTGTTAGTGCTAGTTACGTTAGTGTTGTTGGTTAAGTGAGAAGGGGAGCAAGTCGTTAAGTTAGAATGGCAAAGACATCTTGTTTGTACTTTTGTGTGTTGCAACTTGTATCCAGTTATTGCCTTATTTGTAAGACTAATGTTGATCCAGATAGTTAATCAAAGTGTTGCAACTTCTCATTTCAGTTACAATATCTTGTCGATACATAAAGATCATAACAGATTCATTGCACAAGTTGACAGATTCATTGCACAAGTTGTTGACACAAAAGCTTACCGCATAAGTACCATAACAGGTTCAGTCTACATAAGTACCATAACAGATTCAGTTTACATATCAGGTTGCCATCAGTACTGGCCACAGAAGCTTGCCATTCCAGCTAGTCCATAGCAATTCACACCACATAAGTTCATATACTGAGTTGTGCCTCACAAAAGCAACATGCAAAATGACATTACAAGCAACATAGTGCAATCACTCTTTGGTTTTACATAACATTGCAATCACGGAATATAGTGCATAATTGCAATCACAAGTTCATTATCGACTTCTTCTTCTTTCGATCCTCTTCTTGGTGCCACACTTCCGAATACCAGGTTCTTCCTTGGTCCTTACGCTCTCGATTTGGCATGTATTGTTGTTGGTATTGGCTTGCTTCATCTTTTTCTTACGCCTCGATGCCTTACGGTGCTACCTCGCAGACACCCTTTTTGCGGCTGGTAGGAGCAACAAATGGGCAAAAAGTATTAGTGCCATGCAATATAAAAGCTGAATGCAATAAAGTTAGTATTGTAATTACCTTCTAGTGTTAGGCTGCTTTGGGTCGTTTGTTAGTGCAGGAATCTCGGATGGTGTTGCAACACTTTGGGTTTGTCCTTCAATCTCATTTGTTGGGTGGACACGGTGGTTGCCTTTTTTTTTTCTGTCTCCTCACTCCCTTTGCCTTTGGTGGTGTGGTGGGGGGGGCATCGAGTCATAGACTGTTTCATTATAGGTCTTGGCCATATGGCCCAAGCTGGCCACACCTCTTGCCTTTGCATTTGTCGGCGTTGGTTGCCACCTTCCGCAGAGCTCTTCATCCTTTCATTTCTTGGGCGCCCAAGCAGCCCTCTTGATGCGTGGAGGCCACGGCTTGAAACCCAATTTCACCCGAGGCCACCGAAGTTCTATCTCGTCATTGGGTTAACCACTTTCTCATAAGCTTTTTTTTGAATATAGCAAACAGAATAATAGTTGTCTACATAGTCTTCCACACTTCTAGAGCGCATAGAATTGATCGGACAAAGGGCATGAGTACATGGCAACCCAGTTATCCGCCACCTCGATACCGGTGCATGTCCTATTCTCCGGATCTACAAGTGTGCCTCCAAATTTTGAGTTCCTTTGTAGTGCCTTGGATCTCAATTGTGTTGTTAGGACCTCGTGTATCATGTATTGTAAGTTCACGCTCATTGCATAAAGTTCTTTTGTGATGTGAGGTAATATCCTATCTGTCATCCTTTTCGCAAGTGTCTTCCTAATTTCTTGTTTGCACATAATCATTTGCCCGATCCTATCCATCAATGGGATCACAGGTAGTGACTTCTCTTGCCTAATCCAAGCTGTTAAATGTCTACGCTATGTTGTTAGTAACATAGTCACACTTGCTTGCATGAGAGAACTTCCATCTAGTCCACAAGTGCTTATGGTTGTCTTCTATCCAATTCATAGCCCTTGGTGAAGCTTTCTGCATGATGTTGTAATGATGGTCAAAGTGCTTTTGGTTGTAAGCCCTGCAGGCTGGCCACAAGTGTTTCTTAAACACAGCCCCTCTGTACCTCTTATTGAAATTCTTCACAAGATGCCTCATGCACTCTCTATATTCCACTCCGTTGCTGAATACAGAGGTCACTCCCTTATCAATGCCTTTGCCAGCATCTGTTGAAATCACAAGTCCAGGAGGAGAACCAATGGCAACATGTAGCTGCTCAAAAAACCACTTCCAATTCTCAGCTGATTCAGACTCAAAGACACCATAAGCTACTGGAAAAAGCCAGTTGTGACCATCTACAGCTGATGCAGAAGCTAGCTGTCCTCTCCACATTCCAGTTAAGTGTGTTGAGTCAACACCAAGGAAAGGTCTGCATCCATTCAAAAACCCATCAACACAACTCTTAAAAGCAACAAACATCCTTGTGAACCTCATCTTGTTTTTGACTGGTGCCCAATCAATGACAACAATACTTCCTGGATTGGTCCTCTCCACCTCAGCCATGAATTTGAAAGCATCTTCAAAACTATCATCCCATTTTCCCTGTATTTCTTCTAGAGCCATCTTGCATCCATCCCAGACAACATAATATGATAGTTGAATGTTGTACTTCTTCTCTATGTCTTTCTTCAATTTTGCTGCTCCAGTAGTTGGATCATCCCTCAGGATGCTAATAACCCTATCCCTCACCCATGCATTGTTAGCCATACAATTCTGCTGCAGTTTTGAAGTGCTGGGACATGTATGCTTCTCATACAACCTCTTTATCTGCAAAAAAAAGAAATCATCACAGAAGTATCCAATTTAGCAAGGGATCCCATATAACAAATATCAGTAACACAATGTGGACAGGCATACCTTCCAAGTCTTCCCATCCTGCAGTTGAGAAGCATGGATCCTCCACCTGCACTTCTTCTTCTTGGTCCTGGTTCCCTTGCAGTATCCTCTGTACCTTGTGGACTCATTGTAAGGAGCTGAAATTTCAAACTCATTAAAAACTGCAAATTGTCTAATAGCCCTTTTAAAGGTGTCTCCATCCTCAAATGTGACACCAAGGGCTATAGTTGGATTCTCTAAATTAGTTATATCCGAGAAACCTCACAACCGACCTCATCATCAACAAGTAAATCATCATGTTCAATGGAGTCGAGAATCAACCTGGTTCCTCCACTTGGTTACCACTTTCATGGTTCGGAGATGTCTTGCCCCTCATCATTGACTCCAACATATTCCTCCTCATCTTCATCCTGGGGCTCATTATCTTCTACAGACATTTTGGTGCCTCTTACCTTCTTTGGTTCGACAGAGGCAGCAGAGTCTGTAGAGTCAGCAGAGTTAGCATCACTTTGCCTACACTGACTCAACATCCTGATCAACATCTCCATCAGGTAATACTTCATCAAGAGCACCATGCCCAACATCAGCAGCAAGCAAAGGGGGTGCAAAGATGCAACAAAGCTCATTCTCGATGAGACAAGCTCGACTATATGCCATTGCAATGGTGTCATAGAACCCGAACAAACAAAGGTAGCCTCCTTAAGTCCCGGTAATTGTCAATAGCTTTCATCGAGCTGCATCATCGCTAAGAATGGTATAGCATTTGGTACAATCGATCATAAAATGAGAGATTGAAACCTTGAGATTTTCCATAAGATAATTTCTACGCTACATCCTCGGTCAAATCCCTCAGATTGAGTGTCTCTATCTCGTATGAGCTGAAAATCGATGGATTCCAAGGCACGTTCCTACCGTCATCGCAAGCGTCGACATACGATGGGACACGCCACGCCTATCCTTAAAAGCAAAGACTACCGTCCATCCTAAAAATGGACACAAACAACACATATGAAATCCCTAAAATTGGACAAATACCAACTTCTAACCGCAAATCGACATCCATTCGTTTGCAAGACCACAAACACTAGGGGTGAGGTGGGGGGGACGTGCATACCCGTCGGGGAACCCATGAGAGGTTGAGGCCCTTCGATGGAGAATCGATACTCTACGGAGTCGCCCGGCCGGGGTCGACACCATCTTCACGCGTCCATCAATCGGGTCCCTAACACCGGGCGGCGGCGGGGCGACATCGAAATTGTGGCGGGGCGGCGATCGAGCTCTAAGCGGCGGCGGCGACTGAGAATTCAGCTGGAGATGACGGCGGCGGATGTGCGACACAAGGAAGGGAAAGGATAAGGTTGGTCTAGGGTTGGTGCCGACGTGGTCTGGTTCAACCAAGACACTGTGAGTCCGGTCCACAGGGGCATCACTTGTCATTTTACAAAGTTTCTCTCTCTCCCGGATACAGGAAATTCTTATTTTAATCGTCGCGGTGTCCATCGGGCGGCAAAGAAACATGAAATTATAATGGTATGGGCAAAGAGCCGCGTTTGCGGTGTGTTGCAGCAAATTTCAACTTTTTTCGCGGTGTCTACACAGTAAAATTTTCCTTTTTTTTACTAACATTTACTGCTCTATACATCGGTAGAAATTGATGTGATGGGAAAGTTGCATGAAAGTTGCAACTTTCATGGCAACTGAACATGGCGAAAGTGACAGTGGGCCCCACAGTGGATAGAGGATGATATAGAGAATGGATGGATGCGGAAGAATTAGATATATAGGAGAGAATCTTACTGACTAGGCAGTATAGAGGAGAAAAATAGAGGACGATGAGTGCGGATAGACTTAGCCCGTTAGAAGGCAGGCCGGCCTGCATCCGGATTCTATGTAGCGCCGCGGGACGGCTGGCCTCTGTAGCCTCCGACAACGCCAGGTACGGCAACCATGGGCGCCGCAGCGGCCGACCTCGAGGCGCGTCAGCTCCGCATCCTCGGCCGTATCGCCGACCTCGAGCTCGCCGCGCGCAGCAGCGCCGCCTCGGGGCGCTCTCCATCTCCGCCGAGCCCTCGGAGAACGGCGAGGCAGACGCGGGGGCCACCGTGGCGAAGCTCTCGGCCCTCCTGGCCGCGCGCGGCGTGCGGGACTTCGTCTTCCGTCGCGTTCCCGCCGACTACTACGACCGCTCCCTCGAGGAGCGCCGCGGCCTGCTCCGAGCCGACTCAGTCGCCCAGCTCTGCAAGAGCATCGTCATGGTATGGTTCGGCCCCCTTTCCATTTCCTTGCGGCTGTCTTGTCAAGCACTGGGCCTGCTTAACTGCTAGGTTGACTACAATTACTTTATTGTAGCATTTTTTATAGCGATTTTTGTGCGCACAGGATAGGTTGAATAGTATAATTTACTGACGATTGTTGCTATTGATTATTGAACAATGAATCACATATTCTCTGAAGTTTGCAAATAGTTGTGTTGAATTTGTTTGTATAAATAGCATCATGGGTGCAATTTCTATAGTTAGTTGGTGATTGAGTTAAATCATGAGTTATGCTAGTTGTTCGCATGACATTATAGCTTGGCAAGTATTTGATGGAGTGGTACTGTGGTATCCTGTTGAAGATTCAAAATAAGTACTACCTCCATTCCAAATTATACATCGGTTTGGCTTTTCTATATACATTGCTTTCACTGTGTATCTAGACATAGTGTATACTAAGTACATAGAAAAACCTATGTATCAAACTATGTATCTAGAAAAGCCAAAATGTCTTATAATTTGGAATGGAGGGACTATATAGCTGTTGTTCCCATGATTTCATTGCATGGAGGGAGCACAGCAGAGTTTGTTGTTTTATATGCTACTATGCTATGAGCTATGACGAGTTGCAACAAAATTTGTTATGACACTTCTAGCTTATAACAGAGATAATCAGCACCAAGTTTCCCAGAAGCAGTTATCTTTTCCTCTGAGCACTGTATATAACATGTATACTCCTTTATAGGATATTATCTGAGTATATTTGCCTTGATTTTTGGTGCAAGTAGCTTTTTGCTAATTTGTTGATCACATTTGATTGTGGTATGGCATGGATAAGAGATAGAGGCCATTATCTACAAACGCCTCAAAGCTTGAGTTGAAAAACTTCTTGCATTGAACATTATGGACAGGACAACATGCTTGTGTGCTTCATGGGATTCTTGTGCAACAGGTTTTTTTTTAATGGCACTTTAAATTCTACAGTTCTTTGAGAATCAGAGATGCAATCCAAAGAATTTTCTTTCAGTGCCTATGCATGCACCAATGTTTCAGAAATCAGTAGTGAACCAGTTACTTGTTCCCCGGAGGCAGGCTTAGGTCAGTTCCTCAGTACCAACAGCCAGTAAAGTACAGGGCAAAAGAAATAGCCTAAAATTTGGCCAGGAATAGAGACATCTTTCATTGTCAATGTTGAGGCACGAGTACTGTTTTATCTTGGGAAGGATGTGTTGATTTACTTGGCATTGAAGCACAGAACTACATTTTTATGATCCTGCCTCAAAATCTTTTTTCTCAAACAACACAGGAGGGCTGCACGTATTTGATTAAGAAGATCCCACCTCAAAATCTGATAATATCCTATCTTTAACATTAGTTGTGATGAATCATGTCCATCTTTTATTAGGTGAACACCCAAGCTGCTGCAGATGTTGTTGATTGCAGCAATCCAAAGAATTCAAAATACTATGTCGTTGTTGTTCAGGTAAGCTTTAAGATATCAATCTACCATTTAAAATTTATATACCTCGTATTTATATTGACGTAATGTATATTCCTGCAGTATATGGCACGGCTTAACGCTGAGAACATCAAGAACTTCCTATATGAACTAAATGAGAAGCAAATACCCAAAAAAGAGATTTAACAGTAAGATTCTTTTACAATGTATTTGAAGTTCCTTTTTGGGGGGTGGTGGTGGTGGTGGTGGGGAGTTAAACTGATACAGTGCTCCCACGGCCTTTTATAAGTGCATTAAGATGGTGTATTCATTTTTTTTATGCCTGACTGCTGCTAGGGCAAGCACTTTTCCTATGTGGATGATGATCTCTATGTAGAGCTCCTTGGTTCATATATGGGGAATTCTTATAAACAGAAATTGTCATCATAAAAATTAAGGAATGTACTATCATCATGTAAAAATTGCATCAAACTGATTACAGTGATAGATTTAGAATCTCAACATTGACAATGAAAGATGTCTCTATTCCTGGCCAAATTTTAGGCTATTTCTTTTGCCCTGTACTTTACTGGCTCTTGGTACTGAGGAACTGACCTAAGCCTGCCTCCGGGGAACAAGTAACTGGTTCACTACTGATTTCTGAAACATTGGTGCATGCATATTTTCTAATAGGCACTGAAAGAAAATTCCTAGGCGCTAACTGTTTTCTTCATTACGCCATTGTAATTATGCTTCTTTTCTATTTAGGCCCTGTTTGGATTGTGTCTAAACTTTAGAACACTTTAGCTCTTGAGGCTTTAAACAGGAGGTCAAAAGTGTTGTCTAAAGCTTAGCCAATCTCACGAAAGCTTTAGACTGCACAAGTGAGCTAAAGTGGTCTAAAGTTTTAGCCCTCACTTTAGTCAACTAAAGTTTAGACCAGAAAATAGTCAACTAAAGTTTAGACCAGAAAATCCAAATAGGCCCTAAACATTTTCAGTGCCTACTATTGAGCAGTGGTTCTTACTTCTTACCATAGTTAGGCAATTTGAATGGTTGCAGGCTTACTATTGCTGTCATCTGAAACCAACCTTGCTGTTTACCTATGTTTGATGCAGTGAGGTTGGCACCAGAAGAGGAGTCACACAAGCTTACTGGGTTTGTGCATAACGCTGTTACTTGCATTGGGATGGAAACGAACATACCGGTAATGTAAATTTATATTTACATTGCAGCTATTGAAGCTTGTACGTTGCATAGATACTGATATTAGGTTTAGATTAAAATTGATAATAATGGTAGCAGTAGCCAATAGATAGATGGTCCTACTCTAGTAGCCAATAGATAGATGGTCCTACTCTAGTTACATAAGAGTAAGTGATGCATAATATCAATAACTATAGTTAGAAGACTTTACTCTGCTGTGAGTATGGAGAAAACATCTTTTCAAATTGATGCTTTTATGTAACTTGTAAAATGCACGTCTTATGTCTTATGAGTGAACTCACAAACTTAGCGAGGTACCTGATACAAAAAGTTTCCTCCACAGGTTATCATAGATGAAGCTATCACCAAATTGGATGAGGATTTCTTCTGGCTGGGTGGTGGAGAAGTTGACCTGAAGCTCGGGATGCGAACCTCTCAATTCTTAAGTGCATTTAGTCCATTCGTGGTGAAATGCAGCTGATGATAGTCGTACAACCAAAGAGAAGCTTCTGATTCATTTATTTCTACCGAGCCTCAATACAAGTAGGTTTTGCTTGGATCTGGGGTTTGGATGTCTGTCTTTTTTGGAACAGGCTATTACTGCCTAGTTGCTCGCCTCACATTATTTACGGCTGATTGTTGTTCAGATTGATGTGGTGGAGGGGACATTCTTGGGAAGATTGAGATATTTGCCCAAGTAGGCATATAATAATACGCTTTGTATTTTGTGCCTAAAATTTACACTGGTTACTCGTTTGGTGTACCAAAGAGTTACATGGTTCGGTCATGGTAATTTATCTGGAAGCTGTGCCGACACTGTTATTCATCACATCAAACAATATACGAAGATCATGCATACTCTGTGGTCTGTGCGCGACAATGGAGCAATCAAAACCGCAACTATACTACTCTGCATTAACTTGAAATTCCCCTTCCATTGTTCTTATGAGACTGGAACAATGGAACACATGATCCTCGTCGATCTTCCTATACAACAACACAAGATGCGCTGAGTTCAGGCCGTTGCCTGAACTGCTAACAGTATTGTATATCAACGCTGACTAGGATAGAATTTAAAAAAAAAAAAAAAACGCTGACTAGGATAGTAAGATATCCCAGCAGTGTTCAAAATTTGAGCTAGCGGACCCCCTGCTGTTTGTACTTTGTAGCTTGTCTGCCTGAAGATGCACCGCTAGCTGCTGCTACCTGTTGTGAACAGCCGGTGCCGGGTGCGCATCTAGGTAGTCCATGGCTACTAGGGCTTCGGCGGTGTACGCGGTGCCGGCGGTCGTGTTACTTGCTACTTGCTCGCTGTCGTCGGAACCTGCAGCATCAGCTCCAAGCACCGACCGCTCTCCAATTCCCGACCTCACCTACATATGTATCAAGATAGAAAAGGCTTTCCTATTTCAATTCCATGCAAAATGCTGTGCAATGCCAAACGCATTTACATACGGCATACTACCTTGGTCGCTTCGAATGCTTTTCTCAAAGAACCACGACAGGAATCACCTGCAGATCATCAGAAAACTGTGTCTATGAATGAATGCTCAATGAATCAAAGGGTGGATAGCTGCAATAAGCTTGTGCACACGCGTCGCGCTGATGGGCATTCTAGCAATACATGTATGGTTCGCTTTCATGTTTCATTCGAGGTTTCAAGTGTCTACGGCTAACAAGCATTAAGTCAACTTCATCACAAGGTTTGAGATCCTATGTCATATCAAACATGCATAGACGACGCGGCCATGGATGAACTCGTGTGTATATATATAGAACTCGTGTGTATATAGAAGAGAAGAAATATTGAAAGGTAACTGCACGACTAGGGTCATACAGTGATACATGGTATTCTCTCATCGGTTGTGATGTGGGGTGTGGGTTCTAGGTTGAGCGTAATCCAGATGGATTCCCTGATCACCCTCATGGTGGCCATGACGCTGAAGCTGTTGCAAAACTCTAACGGCATGCCTAGCATTTCTAGCTACTCCACCTGATGATGCCACTTCCTTCTTCGCCGCCACAGTCGTCACCGCTTCGTTGACCATTGTTGATGCATCCATTTTGCTTCCAACCGGAGTCTCCGATGAAGATCTCATATTTCCCTTGGCATCACCACCATCTGTTGTCACACCCTATGGAACGAAAGAGAGGAAATGAAAACAAAACGATTAGAAAATTAGAATTGTTAGAACTTGGCCTAGCTAGAAGAAGGATGATTAATTATTTCAGGTAGAATGTGAATTATCAGCTTACCTGCTTGGGTGGTGAGGAAGTCAGCTTGCTTGAGCAGTGCTTACCATGAACGCGGAGATGGCGAGCTTCGCAGTTAGTAACGTAGAGAATGAGGATGAACACAACTAGCAGGTCGGTAGTGATGATGCTGAGCTTTAGCTGCCCCTTGAGAGCTATGGGAGAGCTTACACTGAACATGGAGAGGTGTGGTTGCTTTTTGTGATCTCTTAGAAGACATGGACAGGTAAGGGACGACGAGAATGATGAAGTATCAGAGAGTGTCTATGTGCTTTGCTGCCCCCAAGCTGCGAGCTTTGTATCATCATGCGGTGGGCGCTGAGAGTAGCTGACAGTAGAAGAGTAATGCATAAGGAGAGAAAGTCTCCACATAACTAGTATACAGATCAATTTATTAACGATTCCATTGGGTAAAATATATATACAAGTACGCAGAATGTATCGGGAGTGGTTTTAGAATAAATAAAGGCACCGAGGTATACGTACTACTACTCCATACGGTTCTTCTTCATGTCTTCATGTCAAGTGGTTAAGACATGCACCTAGCCAAATCTTTAGCAAAAATGCATGTGCTGCTTCTGTTCTCGGAGCTGGTTGGAATTATCTATACCTTAGTCGACCTTTACTTTGTGTTTCAACGAACTTGAGGTTTGTGATTAACCAGGGAAGTTGGGATTAGTGCATGTAAAGTAAAGGTCCACTACATCATTCTTCCTAGCAATAAATTCAAGCCAGATCGATCGATCTGGTCCCAAAGAAATAAAAAACAAAGTAAGTCCCGTGTATTTCATTTGATTTCATATTTTTCATAGCACTATACATATCTGTCGTACGAACACTAGCTATATATATAGGGCACGAGAAGCAGGGCGGAGCCATGTACTCAACTGCACATGAATGTCTCGATCCGTCGTCCCCGTTCTTGAGGCATGCACGAGGTTCGGGGGTTGCGCATAGATTTTGTGGGCGGCTGTGTGGCTCAGCTGAACAGCTCGGATCGATGATCATGCGCGTTGCCATTATGACATGCAGTGCGATCCACTGTTTCGGCAAGCTTGCAGCAGGCCCGTATCATCGAGCTCATTAACCAATCGCTGTTTTATCGCCTCGATGTGACCAAGTTGGCATTCTTAAGCTGGACTCTACTACTAGGATCGTCTGATCGATCCGTCGACATATGGACATGGACATGGACGGACATGATGAACTTGAAACTTAAATAAAAAGGCCCTCTCTTTTTTGATTCCCCTTGCAATTGCATGCAATTAATTAACGTCTGTGCGTATTGATAGACTCTGACTCTGAACTCTGAAAGCAAGCGAATGTGACTAGTATGTAGGCAGCAGGAGTTAGCATTGCGCTCGCCATCGGGCCGGCCGGTTTGCTTGGCGAGGAAATTAAGAAGGCACTGGCGCGGCGTTGGAGAAAGTTCCGGGGGAAACAAAAGGAAATGATCAAATGATGGCTGGGCAGTGGCTGTCTCAAGATCGAGAGGCCGCATGCAGCGCCGTCTCGGCCGCGCGCCCGCACCGACTCGCCTCCCGTGCACATCATCCGTCCCACGCACCAGCCCTGGCCGCTCCTGGTTGTCGTCTGATACTCAACAGGTAACAGCAAGGTAAGGTAGCAGGGTATAGGAATTAATTCTACTGGCGCCCACATGGTTTGTTTATGTAGTACCATTTTTAAATTCCCTTGCCAAACACTGTTCGGCACAAAATGGCCTTAGCCCGTTTAAACACTATGTAAGTTTCTGTTTAATCAGCCGTTTAGTCCGTTAAAACAGTCGTGTTGTCCGTTTTATTGGCTGTTTAGACCGAATAATGTCTAAACGGTAAGTGACCAACTATTTACCATTTAGCATAACACCGGTGCCAAACATCAACTTTATATCCCCTCATTGCCACTTCCGTCACAGTAGGTTCCGCTAAATTGTTGTCAAAAGTTGTTGGTGTGGCACTTTTGCAAACCGTGATGATTGATGAGACAATTTTCCTCTTTCGCTCACTCCATGAACACTAGTACAGAAAAAGGCCTGCATCTTGGCGGTTCCAAACGCATTTCTACTAGAGTTTTTCGAACCGCCAAAGATGGGAGGCCGATAGAAATCGGCCATTTTACCGGCGGGCGGTTTGAGAACCGCCGGTAGAAATCGATTTCTGGCGGTTCTCTTAAGGAACCCTTGTAGAAATCGCCGCCCGTAAAAACGCGAAAAAATTGCAAAAATATTTTTAAGAAGGCAAAAATATTTTTCAAAGTCGCAAGTCGCGCATTTTTTTCACAAAATCGCAAGGCTACGCGGCCGTGGGGGTTCGAACCCGCGACCTCGGCTTCGCAGCGTATCCCCTCTACCACTCCACCCACACGTCACTTGTGACTAGATATCATTTTTGTTCCCCACATATTATACAAACCCGTCGGAAATTTGAATATTTGAGGGTCTAAACGAATTTAAATGAAAAAGTGGTGAACTACAAAGTTTCATAACTTTTTGAGATCTACAACTTTTATTTAGAGTGTTTCTCCATCCGAGGTCATTTTCAAAATTCGGATTTCAAATTTGAAAATTTCATTCGTAGTTTTCCATAAAGAGATAATTTCAAATGAAAAAGTTGTCAACTACAAAGTTTCATAACTTTTCGAGATCTACAACTTTTATTTTGGGAGTTTATCCATCCGAGAAAGTTTGAAAAACTCAAAAAAATTAATTTCAAATTATTTCTACAGGCGGTTCTCTTAAGGGACCGTCAGATAATTACAAAGCGGTCCCTTAAGAGAACCGCCTGTAGAAATAGTCGATTTCTACTGGCGGTTCTTTAAGAAAACCGCCAGTAGAAATCGTATTTACTGGCGGTTCCTTAAGAGAACCGCCTGTAGAAAATAGAACCCGATTTCTACAAGGCTGTTCTAAAGAGAAACCACCAGTAGAAATAAAAACGCCAAAGTGTAAGAGAAATGGTTTGTGTACTAGTGGAACCCACCGCCTTACCCTTTATAGTTTCTGTCATTCCGCTCCTAAACCATGGTCATTAGAACATACATATTGTAATGCACAGAGTCTACAGAGTTCAGAACTTCAGACGACTCAAATACACCGGTCATGCAAAACATATTATACTATATATGGACCGAATTCAAATTGGATCGAATGCCTCGCACATTCTATTTTGTTGTCTCCCCTTTGTTGACGTCACTGGTGTTCTTGAGATGGCAGCAAGGTAAAATTGGCATGCGGATCCGAAGTGCTTCATTGAGTCTTCATATGCTGCCAAGGCATCAGTGTTCATCTTGGATAGTTCTTGTGCATGCATGTAATCCCTCACATAGATGTTCTGTGCGATTTTCTTATTATTTTTTTTTTTTTTATCACTGTTGTAAAATTCAATTGTAATTTTGATTGCATTCTAAGCTGCTACTCCACCCGTCCAAAATATAAGGTGCGCACATAGTCTAAAATTCAAACTTATTCTTTGGCCAACAGCTAGTCTACTCATATAAAATGTTTATAATTAAATGCCATAACATTGGATTTGCATTTAGAAATGCTTTCTAATGATCAATCTTTTGTTCGTATAAATTATATATAAAAAAGAAAGTAGCAACCTAAGTATAATCTTGAAGACTCCACCAAGTCAAATCTTTATATTTTGGTAGTATGTAGCATGTCTCTTTGCATTCCCTATTTTTCTGCATTAGAGTCCTTATTTATTTTAGTTTTTCTATATCATTTATTTAGATTGTTATTGTTACAATCCGAATAGGATTAATTTAGTAGGTTTTAGTCTTTGAAAGAGCAAAAGAGATTGAATTCAAACTATTTTTCTTTAGTATTAGTGTTTACTAATTATAATTTATATGAATTATTTCTTTATCTTATTTCTTTGCAGTTCATTTGGAGGCCAAACTATTAACTTTTTATGGTTTCTATTCACATTTGTATTTACTATTTGTGTTTTGCATGTACTCTTTGTTTAGGTTCTTCCACCTCATATGGAAATAAAAATTGCTAATTTTCCCTAATTTATTATTTTAACTTCAATGTTTATTAAATTGTGTAATTACTCATATGGAAATCACTATTTGTGTAATTTCAATATTGGATTAACTATGTACTCAAGGCCGCCAACATTCAGGAGCTACAAGATTCCATAGCTCCTCAACACATACCAACATAACAACCTATTCTAAGAAAATTTAACCAAATTTATAGAAAAATATATTATCTAGACTATCAAATAAATGCAGTATCAATAAAATATATTTCATGATATATTGAACGAATCTAATTTGATGCTGTAGATATTTATGCATCTCCTATAAACTTAGTTAAAAACCGGAGAAATTTGATTTAAGGAAACAAAAAAAACTAAAACGCCTTACAATTGGAATGGAGGGAGTACATCATGACAACATCAAAACGGGCCAGGAACATCTGTGCCCAGACGGGGTGTTTGATCCCGTGCTGGATGTACTTGAAGGTAGTGTTCGAGCATTGGCCTTCCCGGCAGCCGCCATATCATCAGCATCGATAAAGATAAAGCTTTTCTTCAGGTCAATAATCCGAACGCATAGATCTGCCAGCGCTCCGGAAGCAGACGGCAAGTCCATCCGCAACAGAAAGAGACCATCGGACAACTGGCCGAGACTAATGATCTTCATGGCTGCCAGTGAATAATCCGGTGGAGCATTTTCCACCATAGAACTAAAGAACAAGTCAACCAGCTCAGAAACCAGTTTAGACTGCTGCCACAGTATGCCTCTTCCTTTGGACACAGCACCTGAGTCAGGGTTTTCCTTCGAAACAGCCACCGCAGCTAGAAACATGGCCAAATTAATGCCTTTGAGTTGATCAAATATAGCAGGAGTAACAGTGAAGTAATTGCGAAACATGGAGGACGCCTTCCTTTTCTTCGGCTGCGGTTTCACCTTCACCGCTACATCACCCTGGATCTCGGTGCTACTAGGCTCACGCTTGAGAGAATCAAGATACTGAACCATCCATTTTGTGACTCTAAAGCAGCATTCCACATGCTTACCAGAGCTCCTGAAATGCTTGGTGATTTCCCCAGCTGTGGTCGACGCTGGCATCACCCATTGGCAGGCCAGGCATTGGCGTCGCCGTCTTTCTCTCTTCTCATCATCATTGTCATTGTGGATAGCCACCAGAAAATCAGAAACTGAACCTTTCCTCTCCCTGTCACCTGGCATGCATGACGGGAAATACAGGAGAAGGTAATCACATAGAAGGCCAAGAATATTTTCGTCTTGATTGGGTGGCTTGCGGTTGTTCACGCAACTGTGGACCATCTTCACCCGATCCTCCAAATCAGCAGGCCTGAACAATTCGTCAGTACTAGCATTGTGGTTGAGGAGGGGCTTCACTTTGTCACTGAAAACTTTCTCTGCTTCCACGAACCGTTCCACTCTGATCAAATGGGCAATCTCGGCCTGGTAAATGGAGCAGAGAATTCCTGGATGTGGATAGAAGCTGTTTCCCTGGACCTTTGTCAAGAACTCAAGAACATACTCCTCGAGGCCTTGGTAATCATGGTTCTGAACTAAACCCTCGGCAGCATCCACATCAAATTTTGGAGGTTTCAGGGTAGGGGTGGTGGCGTTGACAGCGTCCTCCATGACTGTGGCGGCGGATCTCGCGGGGCCGACGACGGTGGATGCGGATGTCGTAGCACAGTCGATGTCTATGAGACAACGCTCCTTCCCCTGCCCTGGGCGCCCATGTTCGTTGTCCGTGCCCTCCATGTCCTTCAAGACCAAGATTCTCTTCTTCTGGTCAATGACGGCGGCAGCGACGAGAAGACGGTAATAAAACCTAAGTTTGGCTGGCGAGTTGGTAGATTTGTTGTCCTGCCCTTCTTTATACAGATATGATCCAACGTGTCTTGAATCTTGATGGCTCCGGAAGATTTATATATATGTGTTCGAAATCCATCTATCTATCATATATACATCTCTCTGTATCTGTACCTGTCTATATCTAATAATACTCCTATTTATGTAAATCTCGTGTTCGAATCATACAAGAGTCCGACGTCTCAAGAGAGTTGACAACCAAATTCGAAACGAATACGGAGGCACAAATTTCCAACAATTGTTCACGCATGCGACGAGGGAGTAGTTGAGGGTTCGCTAATCGTAATCGCTATGCATGGGACGGCCGCCGGGCGGGGCCTGATGAATGAACTGTCAAAGTCCCTAGTATAGTTAGAGGCAATCAGATCGGATCGCAAGAGATCTGCTGGTAGGATAGGATACGGCAGCTGCGGCAAACACGGATGATGCACGAGCACGAGCAGCTATAGTTTTTTTCGTTTGGGCCAGCCCCTCCAGCCATGAAAATCCAGCTGGCCCGGGCCCGGGCCAGAAAGCTCCTGTCCGCCAGTATCAGGCCTGCTCGCGGCTCGCCTTTAAAATCGTACCAGAAGTGGCCCATTTACATTTACGCAGCCCTTTCTCGCTCCTCTCTCCGCCTTTTCCCAGCAAGCAAGCACTGTGGTACATCACTGAAAAGAAATACGCACTGTACTACTCCTAGATCAGTCAGCACTGTAGATAAAAAAAAAGACACATGATAGCGAGAACCCCCGGCTCTGTGCCATGTGCGACCGTTGAGCGATCGATCGCGCGTGCTGACGGCTGGCAGAAGGGCCAGCGCAAATACACGTTCCCTGGTGATTCAAACGCACGTACGCTGTCCGTGCCCGGCCAGCCCATAAAACTACACTAGTACTAGCAGTAGTATAGAGTTGCACAGCACTGGATTAGCCATAATGAACGTAGTATTACCATTTCCTCATGGCCTGATCGTCATTTCTTTTCTTTTCAGATTTCTTTTCATGCCCCAGGCCAAATAGTAGCAAATACAGTACAGTAGCAACCTGCGTCACTGGCAAAGACTGGTCTGCAAATACTTGTACCGGACACGGTTGGGAGGCATGGGGTACGGCCGAATACGTCAAACAAACTTGCAGGCCCACTCGTTCCGTCTTACCAGGTAATCGGCAGTCACAGGAGCGCCGTAATGCATGAGCTACACATGCCTACATTTCTCTCACGTGCCTATAGGGGCGTTTAGGTGCCTGTATATAGCAGAGCCAAACTCTCCAGATGCAAAAGGCAGACCGCAGTCTGGCTCACCGGATACGGATTTCTTTTATGTTTCTGGTGAGCCAAGCTCGCATGGTGCAGCGCTGATTTTTCTTAATGATGGTATTAACGTACCATTAATAAAAAGGCCATACCCAGTGCAGAGAGCTCCCGCTTTGTACGGGGTCTAGGGAAGGGTGTCAGCGCCAGCCGCCAGGCCTTACCCGCACACTGTGCAATGTGCGGAGGCTGGGGCTCGAACCTGGGACCTTCCGGTTACAGACGGTAAGACTCTACCGCTTGCACTAGGCCCGACCTTCTATTAACATACCATTAATGTATATATTAAATGATATTAGTATATTTTAAAGTAGATTAAGATATTAGAAGTAAAATTGGGACTATTAGAGTGTAGTTATATAAGTCATATATATGATAATATTACTCGTTTATTTATTTTATTTTATACAGTATAATTTTATGTAGACAACCAAACAACATCTCTCGTCAATCAGACTTTATATATGACCAACCAAACAAAAGAACTTGCTCCTCTATAGCCTGTCTCGCTTGAACCTGGCTCCTATATGCAATGCAGGCTCCACAAAGAAGAGAACCAAACGCCCCCCTATCTGGATCGAGCAGCCTGTGGCCGGCGAGCTCCATCACTGGCAGAAATCGACCGACATGATGCCTTGAATCTTCTGCTGCATTATTCTAATTCTAATACTCTAATTTGGCTCCTTGATTTTCTCTGTATCATCCACTCCATCCTCATCATGTACATCGATCACCTGGTGCAGCATCTACAGCGGTACAACTAGTATTTGAAGCATCGAGCACTTCAGATAGTGGATAAGTAATGTGTTAAAATTAGCCGCTGCTTCTATAATCTAAATTATTAAATTATACCAACCATATCCCTGTGTTATTGCTTTTTTAAAAATGGTGTATTTTTATATCTGATATGTATCGTATCGGATATCGGTATCCGTGCAACGTAGCCGCTGACTGCTGGAGGGGTACGCTGGGCTCGGGCAATCTGGTTCCCTCCCCTGTTGCCATTGGGACCACTGGGCAGGGCAAAAGGAGAGGGAAGCAACGTTGGCAAACTCACCTCAGCTTTTCATCATTAATTGCCAAAAGGTTCCGTCATCCAATCCATAAATGGGAAACACAGTCCAATGATGGTTTCTTTGACAACTTTGTTTCCGCAACAAAATTCCTTCCCGGAGAAAAAAAAAGTAAAATCTTGGGAAGAAAACACAGCGGTGTTCGTTCCATGCAGGACCTTCTTCATCCGAGTTGCGAAGGATAAGCAACCATCAATCAATCGCGCATTCCCGTCCCTGCCTTAGGGGCATTTCGGTCCGAGGGGTGGCAGCAATGATAGTGCCTGTATTTGTTTGGGACCAATGGCTTTAAGAAATTCTTTCTTTTCTCCCGCTATCCCTTTCTTTCTTTCGGAGTCTCTGGTTATTATTATTATTATTTCCTTTTGGACCTGCAAGTGCCCCGGCCGGGCTCGAGTCCAGCCCTCTAGTCACAGTCAGTCTGCTCACTGTTCAAAAGACTGTAAAAAGTGAGCAAGGCCACTGGCGGGGCTACGTGCCACCCTGATGCCACTCTGCCAGCCCAGCCTCCGATCCAGCGCGTATAAAGATGGAACGACGCCAAAATGTTTTCTTTTGCAGTGAAAAAGTGACGGAATTTTATATACACTACTTTATACTAGTAGTATGTGAAACACAAGATGGTGTAGCAGTAGATCTAGCTAGGCCTTGTTCTCCTGGCAAGTTTTTGCAACCCGGAGTACTGTAGCACTTTCGTTGTATTTGGCAAATATTGTCTAATCGTGACCTAACTAGGCTCAAAAGATCCGTCTCGTGATTTACAACTAAACTGTGTAATTAGTTATTTTTTTACTTATATTTAATGCTCCATACATACGGATACAAATTGATGTGATGGCGAAAGTAGATGAAAGAGAACAAGGCCCTAGTAGTGTACATACTCTTTGCAGTGTATAAATCAACATATCCTATACATGGTACTACTGAGAGAGAGAGAGAGAACTAGGGTTCATCACCATAGTTCATTGAAGCGGCGGGTGCAGTAGGCGCGGTGGTGGAGGACTCGGCGTTGGTCATCATCGTCGGCAGGCAAGGTCGATGTCGGCAGTGACTTGGGGAAGTGGAGGCAGAGTCGGAGTCCAGTGGTGGTGACGTAGTCGTGCGTGATCCAGCGCTGGTGATGACGGCGGTGATGCATCTCGCCAGTGACAGCGCCCTCTCTCTAGATTAGGTTAGGGTTTGTCGGTAGGGAGTGGCGGCTCAGGTGAACCCCGTGACTCGAGCCCCAGTTGCCCCACCTATTTTATATGGCGCTGTGCAACGGAGGCCCACCAACCATGGAAGGGTTGGGTGCCTCCGATCAAGGCGCGAATCAAGGGCTAGTTCGACCGTTGGGCTAGACTGGAGATCACTCTATCAGTATGTTTGCGTCATTGTTCTCAATGGGGAATTCGAACAGTCTAGAATAGTTTGAGCTACCCAAATTGTAAAATGTTTGTAGTGTGGATAGTCGCCCTGTTCGCTCGTTATATCAGTCGGGCTTATCAGTCATTCGAACAGTATTTTTCTCTCACACTAAATTAGCCGGTTTGTCTTATCAGCCGGCTTATATGACTAGCCAAACATCCCGAGTAAAATTTAGTAGATTTTGCAGTGTGGATAGTATACTTTTTTCTTTAGCAGATGGACATATACTATTAATACACATTATTTGTGTGAAGTTATCTGCCGTAGCACTCACATTTAACAGGTTTGGACTCTTTTTTAACAGCAGCAGAAGCCAAACATAAAAGAACGTGATTCTCCTCTGAGGTTCTTGGTGTCGACGCATGAATAGAATTGGTTATGGATATGGCTCTAGTTTGAGCTTGATTTTTGTTCTAAATAAAATCTAATTCACAACTTGTAACGGGCATGGTGGAGAGGCAAGTGCTGCGTCACAACAAACTCACAGTGGCCAGTGGCAAACATCGGAGGGTAGAGCGGGGACGACACTATCGGCTGCCAATTCAAGAATGATAGCACAAGGACGAAGAGCGAGAGTCGTGTGGCGTTAAAAGAAAGAAGGTATGAAGAAGAAGAGACGTTGCATGCCAATGTGAAGATGTGTGGTCTATATGAGCAATAGCACCGTCCTTACATGACGCCGTAACTTTCTAAATTGAATGCGCTAATAAAGATAATATTGTTGAAATATTAGGCAATTTTCAGATTAATTCCATAAAATAAATCATGATGAACTGAACAACTAGATTAAGTATGTTAAACAAACTTGCATGATACAAACTCATATCATAGATCATAGTATGATTCAAAATCATATAACATATCAAACATAGCATGATCATAGCAATAGGTGTAAGCACAACCAAGACACCGGATAGATTGAACATATTGGACAATATGGACAATAAGATTAGATCACGGGAATAATACCTTTGTTCGTAGATGACGGCGTGATAGAAAGGTTTCGAAGGCGAAGTCAAGATCCTCAGTCATTTGTCGCTATCTTCAATCAGCGGCGGTGGGAGAGCTCGAAGAAGGCGACGATGAAGACGACGTCGAGGCGTAGTGCCTCCTCGTCCCCCTCGATGGTAGGCGAGCCGTGATGAAAATCGGGAGCGATCGCCGAAGAGCGCTTCCCAAAAACCTTATTCATCTTCTCCCGGTGCGGGATCGCAAAGGCGATGGTTTCAGAGACCTGCTCACCCGGTCGCTAGTGCACGCTTGAACGATCGGGTTGGAGACTTCGGCGACGGCGGCGCAGATAGCGAGAAGAGGAAAATATTGATTTACTACTTTAGGATTTTCAAATTGAAACTCCTATTTGTAGTTTTTGGTGTGTCTTTTCCTATGAGGCTTGGCACATATATATATATATGGAGAAAAATCCCCTGCTTTCACATCAACTAGCAATATGGTACTATTGATGTTGTACCTTTCCACCTCTTCTCTTGGGTTTAAACAATAAAGCCCATTAGGGAACACAAATATTAGGTCTTTGAGATTTATTAGGAATTTCTGAATTATTATTGGGCCAAGCCCCATATACATAAATTTCTACAATCCTCTACCAGATCTCAAATACCCATTTAGAAATTTGCCTGTTCTCACTACTTGTTTGATATACCAGTGTTTCGGCAGAGACTATTAAGTTGAACTTCCGTCTAGAACTTTAAGTTATACTTATCCACAACTTGAACAATGGACTATACCTTGAATTGCAAGTTTTGTGCGAACAAGCTTTGCTCAAAGCCAAACTAGTACTTGGCTGCCAGTAGCCTTACTCCGTGGGTGGAGCTTATACGTCATACTCTTTGGTCTCTTCATGAGCTTACTAAAGATCACCCAAGTCTCATAGGCGCAACTTTTTTAACAAGTCAAACTCATATAGGTATGCTCTTTCAAGAATGCTCTGTAGGACAACATCTTCGTTAATTAAAGCCAATAGAACATATTAAGGCATTTGCCAACCTACCATACAATGCCTTATTGCATTAAGAGCATTGCATCTTCATATAGAGATGGTTATAATTTATGCTCTCCTCAGTTTACCAATAGCTTGTTCTTCCCATGTCCTTAGTTATGGGATCTCCGATCAAAAAGGATGGGTTACTACTATGTAAACTCATATGGGTCTCATACCCATCTCCCTAGATGCAATTTCTATCACATTTCGTGATAGCCCTTTTGTAAAGGGATACGCGGGTTTTTTTATCATGCGTATATAAGATAGTTATTACTCCGGAGTTTCTCAACTTTCTGACAGTCTTCAAACGTCTTTTAACGTGTCTTGTTGATTTCGCATTATCCTTAGCACTATTTACTTTAGTGATCACTGTTTGATTATCACAGTTCATAAGGATAGCGGTATTGTTTTTACAACTACCGGCAAGTCGGACAAGAGCTCACGCAGCCACTCGCCTCTGCAGATCTTTGTATCCAAAGCGATAAGTTCTGCTTCCATGGTTGATTTAGTCAAAATAGTTTGTTTACAAGACCTCCATGATACTGCGCCATCTCCAAGAGTAAAGACATACCCGCTAGTAGCGTAGATTTGATCAATATCAGAAATCCAGTTCGCATCACTATATCCCTCTAGCACAGCTGGGTGCCTAGAATAGTAAATCCCATAGCTCATTGTACCTTTAAGATAACACAAGACCCTTTCTAGTACATGCCAATGATCATCATCCGGGTTGGACATATACCTGCTCAACTTGCTCACAAAGCAAAAGAGATATCTCGGTGCAGTCGCTAGCTAGATACATGAGTGAACCAATAATTTGAGAATACTTCAATTGATCTTTGGTACACTTCTTATTCTTTCGCAATGTCACACTAGGATTATAAGGTGTTGAAGAAGGCTTTCTATCCATAAAGCCAAATCGGCTCAGGATCTTCTCAACATAGTGAGATTGCGATAAAGTAATCCCACTCTCTTCCTTAATCAGCTTAATGTTTAGAATTACATCAGCTTCTCCTAGATCTTTCATATCAAAACTCTTTGACAGGAAATACTTGACCTCATTTATAGCATCCATGTTTGTTCCAAATATTAGAATATCATCAACATATAAACATAGTATAACAGATTGGCCCCCACCATGTCGATAATATACACACCTATCGGCTTCATTAACAAACATAACCGGCACTAGTTAACGTAGTGTCAAACTTCTCATGCCATTGTTTAGGTGCTTGTTTCAACCCATCTGAGAGATTTTAATAATTTACACACCTTACGCTCTTCACCTTTTACTACAAACCTATCAGTGATCCATATAAATCTCCTCATCTAACTCTCCATTTAAGAAAGCTGTCTTCACGTCCATTTGATGAACGAGAAGACCATATGAGGCAGCCAAAGAAAGTAGTACTCGAATAGTAGTCATTCTAGCAACAGGTGAATAAGTATCAAAGAAATCATCGCCTTCTTTTTGGGTATAACCCTTAGTCACAAGCCTAGCCTTGTACTTATCAATAGTACCATCTTGTCATACCCAGTTTTAAGAACAAAACTGAATACAAACCATATGTGTGCCCAGAGATCAATCACACACATATAGAGACAAATCACTGGAGTATCAAGCTCAGTGCCTTTATTACATCACGAATAGTAGTTTATTACATAAATTTATTCAAAGTCTCGTGAAACGAAATAAGATAACTAGCACTCCGATAGACTCCAAAGCCACGAGGGACGTCAACTGGTTGAGCACAAGACTAGTAATCCTCATCAAACTTCTCATAAACACGATTATCTGTTACCCATCCGAGATTTTCCAAGTAATAAAAATAAACAAGCGTAAGTACATGTCGTACTTAACAAGAATAACATGGGGTTAATGAGGTTCAAAAAGTCGACACGGTTTTGGCGGTTAGCAACTTTTATCATATCTCAATTTTAGCATAAGTGAGTAGCAACAAGTAGCATAAATCCCAAATAACCTTATGATCATGTAAACAGTGATTAAAGTATAGCAAAAACAATAATCAAAAAGTTTTCAGCGTATAAACCATTATTCTATAAGAAGTCGGGCCGCTCATGACCATGAGCACGGCCGATATATTAGTTTTAACACTCTGCAGAGGTTGTACACTTTCACCGTGAGTCGTGATTTCCATATGCTTGGGTTAATTACTCCCAAACTACACTGCCAAGGTGTATAGCAGGGTTTCATTATGAAGTCTTTCAAAGGTTCGTCTAACAAGCTAGGGCCGCTAGGTTTCCTCGACAAGCGGACATAGAATCCCCCTTCCAAATGGTTCACACCCGCAAAGAACACAAGAGGGACAAGCCACGCTATGCCCATCGTGTAAAGCCCCCTTTTTGCGCCTTTCGGTAACCTCTAACAAGCTAGAAGAGGGTCCCCATACTTGACTAAAGCCGAGCCATATAGCCCCCCACGGTTGTCTTTGTAAGTCCTGGGTGCTCACTAACAGATCAGTCCTTAGGGAGGACAAGAGCAAACAAGTACTCTTCCCCTTTAATTTTCTGTTGCTAAAAAGTGAGTTTTAAACTTTATTGCATATATCATTAATCATGTTACAGATCATAGTGGTTATTTCTTAAGCGCTAGCATAAGCTACCCAAATGCATAAACCCACGGTAATTAAGGTACAAGATATAATTGCTAGGAAATTCTTAGTGGTAAGCAAGGAAGACACATGCAATATGAATTAAATGATTAAATGTGAATAGGTAACAAGGATGATCCCATGCTATACTTGCCTTGCTCAACGAACTCTTGGTGATACGGCTCGTCAAAGAACTCCTGACCACCAACGTATTGCTCACCGTCTATACTCCACAACAAGGCAACATACAAGCATCCAGGCACAATCATGCATAGCAAACAAGAGTATAGATTAGAACAGTACACTAATATCATGAAACAAAGATAAAGAGTTTATAAAATGAATCTACGCATCGCTAGGATCACACAGACGTTTGGATCACCAAAATCGGAGCTAAAACGGAGAAACTATGAATTAATTAAGATCCTCTCTACATCATTAATAAATTAAATCTAATCTCAAAATTAAAAGTTGGTAAACCTGAATAACAGATTGATGAACTTGTAGAGAATCTAATCACGATCCTAACGCAACTTGAACGGACCAAAACGGATTTAAAACGTAGATTTTATAATCAAAACAATGCAGTGGCAATTTTGTAAATATTCACTTTCGACTTTCAGATTTAAAAGAAAGAAAATCCAAAAATCAGAAAAAGGGCAGGGACGGCGGGCATGTATTCTGGAAAATTGAGGGTCTCTTTAGAATATATGCCGCGAAGGGGTATCTTCTAATCTTGGCCCTTGATTTCAGATCGGATGGCAGGGAATTGATGAAAGGGAGGGAGGAAGAGGTCCATCGGTCAGAAACAGGTGCTCGTACGACGGAGGCCATGGCCGCCGGCCTGAAGCTCACGGCGAGCGTAGAACTCGGACTACGGAGCACTACAGGAAGAATCGAAGACTCCGGGCGAAAGAGGAGTGGACAGCGAGCTCACCAAGGGGATTCGCGACTGCAGGAAACGGATGGAGACGTCGCGCAGTTCAATGGGACGGCCGACGGAGCTCTATAGAAGTTCGACGGCGGTTAGCGAGCAAGAAAAAGAGAAAAACGAAGGGAGAAGAGACTAGGCGAGTCCGCAGCTTCGACACGAAGCTCGTACAGGACCTTACGGCGACTGGAACTCAGCGGAACGGCGGGACGTCGAGGGCAGCGAGCTTGGCGGCGCTGCTAGGGCTTACGGCGGCTGGTGTGCTTGCTGCGAGGGGCGAGATGGAGGCGGTGCGGCTCGGGTTCGCGGCTTATATAGTCCGGAGGCTGCTACCGGGCAAAGGAAAGAGAGATCGAGCTCGATCCGAGCTCGGCTGCAAGAAAGGAAGGCGACGGCTTCCAATTTTGGAATGTGCCGTAGGTAGAAGAAGGAAAGGGCCAGCGGGCCGACCGGTGGGACCGCTTTGTCGGCGCCAACAGCAAGGAGAGAGAGTTGGGCTGCTCTGTTGGGCCGCGGAGAAGAAAGAAAGGAGGGAGGGAAATGGGCCTGCGGCTGAATTGGAGAAAGGAGGGAGAGAAGGAAACCTTTCTTCTTTTCCTTTTTCCAAAATAATTTTCCAAAAACATTTTCAAATGAGGTTTGAATCCGTTTGAATTTTGCTCAAAGCACACAACCAAAAAAATACATGCAAAGAAAGCATGAGTGCACAAAGACATGTGTCTAGCCTTATAATTGATTTTAATTTAATAAATTTATTATCTTCCTATGTTACCATGCTCACACAATTGCATAATTAAATCAATTTGGCTATTTCAAAATCATACAAATTTTAGGGTGTTACAATTCTACCCCCCTTAACTGATTCTCGTCCTCGAGAATTGGATGTGCTTGCTCAAACAGCTGTGGATATGACTTCCTCAGATCATCCTCTCTTTCCCAAGTCGCCTCATCCTCGGAATACCGGTTCCACTGTACCTTGCACATCTTGATAACTCTGCTTCTAGTTACTTGTTCTGCGGTCTCTAAAATTCTTACTAGAAATTCCTTATATGTTAGATCATCACTAACAGCAATCTCCTCTAACGGTATTTGTTCCTCGGGCATTCGCAAACATTTTTTTAGCTGAGACACATGGAACACATCATGCACACCTGACAATCTGTCTGGCAACTCCAGCTGGTAAGCCACTTCTCCACGTCTCTCTAAAATTCTGAAAGGTCCGATATACCTCGGGCCTAACTTTCCTTTCATATTAAACCTCTTCACACTTCTCATAGGTAACACTTTTAAATAGACGTAGTCACCCACTTTAAATACCAATTCTCGTCTCCTAGTATCAGCATAACTTTTCTGACGAGACTGTGCCACCCTCAAATTATTTCTGATCATTCTCACTTGTTCTTCGGCATCTTTAAGAACATCAGGTCCAAATACTTGGCTCTCTCCTGTTTGATTCCAAAACAGTGGTGTCCTGCACTTGGGACCGTACAATGCTTCAAACGGTGCCATCTTGAGACTCTTCTGATAACTATTGTTGTATGAGAACTCCGCATATGGCATACTCTGCATAGGAAAATTTAGCATTGCTACGCATATCTTTTAAAGGAAATATGTTCTCAAAAAATATAGCATCACGAGATTAAAAAATTGTATCAACATGCATATCAGAAACTTCTGATTTTACTACTAAAAATCGATAGGCAATGCTATTACGAGCATATCCTAGAAAGACACAGTATACCGTCTTTAGTCCAAGCTTACGCTTCTTAGTAATTGGAACATTGATTTTCGCTAAGCATCCCCACGTGCGTAAGTATGAGAGTGATGGTTTCCTTCCAACCCATATCTCGTATGGTGTTGTCTCTTTATTTCTGTTTAGAATTCTATTTAGGACATGACTCGCAGTCAATATAGCTTCCCCCTACCATGCCTTAGATAAACCAACAGTGTCTAACATGGCGTTCACCAAGTCAGTCAGCGTGCGGCTTTTCCTCTCGGCAACCCCGTTAGATTCGGGTGAATAGGGAGGAGTCCTCTCGTGAATAATACCATGTTCCGCACAAAACTCATCAAACATTATAGAAAAATATTCACCACCACGATCTGACCTTAGACGTTTAATCTTTCTTTCTAGTTGATTTTTAACCTCAGCCTTAAAGATTTTAAAGTAGTCTAACGCCTCATCTTTAGTTTTCAGCAAGTAAATATAGCAAAATCTAGAAGCATCATCAATTAACGCCATGAAGTATCTCTTTTCACCTTTAGTCAACACACCATTCATCTTGCAGGATCAGAATGTATGAGTTCTAGAGGTGCCAAGTGTCTCTCCTCCGCTGCCTTATGAGGCTTTCGAGGTTGCTTAGATTGCACACAACTATGGCACTTTGAATCTTTGGCAATGGTAAAATCTGGAATTAACCGTAGGCTAGATAATGTGACATCAAACCAAAATTCACATGACATAAACAAGAATGCCAAACACTAGAATTATCATTAATTGTGCCACAAATATGATTGACTGACTTATTACAGAAATCTGCTAAACTCAGGCGGAACAAGCCTCATAATCATAGCCTTTACCAATAAATTGTCTATGCTTAGACATAACTACTTTATTGGACTCTAGTACTACTTTAAACCCATCTAATAAAAAGAGAAACGCTAACAAGGTTTTTGTGAATAGTAGGGACATGCTACACGTTCTTGAGTTGCACGATCTTTCCCGAAGTAAACTTCGGATCTACCGTGCCAACACCACGAGCGTAAGCATGTGACCCATTCTCCATTAGGGACGGAGGAACCTTGGAGCCCCCGGTAAGAAGAAAATAAAGAGATGTCAGCACATACGTGAATATTAGCACCCGTATCAACCCACCAACTAGGTGATTGAAATACTAAAAGTACAGTAGGAAAATTACCATACCCGTCATCAGCATTAGATGCAGTCACGAGGTTGACCTTCTTCTCTTTACGGTCAGCACGCTTAGGACACTCCTTAGCAAAATGACCAAGATCACCACAAGTGAAACAAGGCATCTCAGACTTGTCTTTCTTTTTCTTCTTGAAGGCACTAGTAGCTTTGGCATTGAAAGTATGTTGTTTCCCCTTTCCTTTGTTCTTGCCTTTGAAATTTCTCTGGACAAAGTGGGCGCTATGATTCTTCTCGTTCCCCTTCTCAGTATTGTCCTTGGCCCGAGCCTTCTCTTCAACATCAAGAGACTGAATCAGGTTTTCAACCGATATTTTCTGTCTCTTGTGTTTAAGACTTGTGGCAAAGTTCCTCCATGAAGAAGGCAACTTTGCAATAATACAACCAGCCACAACTTCATCGGGTATAACATACTTAAGGAGTTCAAGTTCCTTAGCCAGGCGTTGTATCGCATGAGCTTGCTCGACTATAGATTTGTTAGCAACCATCTTATAGTCATGAAAGCTCTCCATGATGTACAGTTCTTTGCCTGCATCCGAAGCACCATAAGTAGTGTTCAGATAATCCCACAGAGGCTTTATGTCTTTATAGTGCATCACAGCATCATAGATATGTTCAGATAGCACGTTACGCACAGCTCCCATAAAGATATCATTGGCTTTCTAGAATCTACTCCGATTTTCATCAGAGAGATCTCCATCGGGTAAGCCATCTTTGACCCAGAAAAACTTCTATGGCAAGAAGCCAATGCGTGACCTTTACAGACCACCTCTTAAAGTGCGTACCGGAGAATTTCTCGGCCACGGCGCATCAACAAAACTAGCCATAGATACTGGAAAAGATCTATAATAAGGTTTTTAGATTGTTAAAATATTAGGCAATTTCCAGATTAATTCCATAAAATAAATCATGATGAACTGAACAACTAGATTAAGTATGTTAAACAAACTTGCATGATACAAACTCATATCATAGATCATAGTATGATTCAAAATCATATAACATATCAAACATAGCATGATCATAGCAATAGGTGTAAGCACAACCAGCACACCAGATAGATTGAACATATTGGACAATATGGACAATAAGATTAGATCACAGGAATAATACCTGCTGTTCGTAGATGACAGCGTGATGGAAAGGTTCCTAAAGGCGAAGTCAAGATCCTCCAGTCGCTGTCGCTATCTTCAAATCGGCGGTGGGAGAGCTCGAAGAAGCCGACGATGAAAGACGACGTCGAGACGTAGCGCCTCTGCCCTCGATGGTAGATGAGCCGTGATGAAAATCGGGGAGCCACGCCAAGAGCGCTTCCCAAAAACCTTATTCATCTTCTCCCGGTGCAGGATCGCAAAGACGATGGTTTCGGAGACCTGCTCACCCGGTCGCTAGTGCACGCGAACGATCGGGTTGGAGACTCGGCGACGGCGGCTAAAGAGCGAGAAGAGGAAAATATTGATTTACTACTTTAGGATTTTCAAATTGAAACTTCTATTTGTAGTTTTTGGTGTGTCTTTTCCCATGAGACTTGGCACATATATATATATGGAGAAAAATCCCCTGCTTTCACATCAACTAGCAATATGGTACTATTGATGTTGTACCTTTCCACCTCTTCTCTTGGGTTTAAACAATAAAGCCCATTAGGGAACACAAATATTAGGTCTTTGAGATTTATTAGGAATTTCTGAATTATTATTGGGCCAAGCCCATATACATAAATTCCTACAAATATTATGTAAAATTTCTTTATATTGGTGTATTAGCTTTGCCACGTTATCCATATCATCATTGTTCTTCGTTGGGAAATCGTATATGAATCCTTTTCCATCCTGTTCACTTTAGAAACCAGGAAATAGTTTGTGCTAGCTATTAAAATTTATATGGGCAAGTCCCCTTAAACCTACATGCAGAAATTCTAATAAATCTTAATGGCCCATTGCTTATGCCCTCTAGCATCTTTAATGTCTAAGCCCATGAATACATCTGAAATATACAATATCAGTTAGTACCATAAGAGCATCTCCAACAATATGGCAAAAGCACTTGGCAAATTAGAATTTTTGGCAAAACGACAAAAACAAGGCTCCAACAATTTGGCAAAAGCACTTGGCATTTTGAGGAGCTTGGCAAATACCCCCCTTCCTGGCGCAAAGATGCGCGCGTTCCTGGCATCGCCGCGATTTCGGCCTTCTCCAGTTCTCCGCGCGCCGCCTCGCCCTTCCTTTCCCGCGGGCGCCAAAGCCGCCCCGCCCTTCCTTTCCCGCTAAAGCCGCCCCGCCCTTCCTTTCCTCCCCGCCCTTCCTTTCGTGTGCCTCGACTGTGTCGCGAGGAGAATTTTTGCCAAGCCCAAATGCCAACTTGTTGGAGAAGACCTATTTTTCACTTTGCGTTTGGGTTTGAGACTTGGCAAAACTAGAGATTTGCCAAGTGATGTTTGCCAAATTGTTAGAGATGCTCTTACTAGTTTATATTGAGATAGAGGAGTTATCCACCCTATATATATATATATATACATACACACACACACAAACCCCTTTTAGACAAAGAGCACTTGAGCCGCCCCTAGATTTGGACAATCTTAGGGTAGTTAAATAAAATATATTTTCTCTCCTTTTACTTATTGTGTCGTCATTATAGTCTATTCTGCCTTCGTAACATCTTGCTCTTGTGATCTTGCATAGGAAGAGGGCATAGACTACTTGGATAACTACTTGCCAATATCATCAACAACATTTGCACCAGCCTACATTGCACCAGCTAAGTTCGACTACATCAACGAGGGTCGGTTATACTAGTACACTCATACTCGAGTAATAGCGTTGTCGGTGCCCCCACACTGATCCCACTTAAAGGTAAAATTTCTAACCACTCTACTATGGTTTCCTTTATTCTTCATTCCAATACTACTTATCATGTATGCTAGCAACTTGTGCTACACACTAGGTGTATCTTATTATATCGGTAGCATGGAACGCGTTCAGTAGTTTGTTAATGGGAAATAACATGCTTGACTTAAGCAGTACCGAAGGTGTGTATGAGTATTTGAACTATGTATATATTATTACCTTTTGTCATGATTTATATTCAAAATATGTTAACACTGGATTTTGGTAAGAGCCGGAAAGATGACAGGTGGGCCCATTCGGCAAAAACTCGCGATAAGGCAAGAGAGGCAAGATTCGCAAACGCCAGACGGTCGATTAACCTTGAACTATTCGGCAAGTGTCCATGACGGCTAACTCTAGGCGGTTCGGCAAGCATTCGTGCGGTCGGCTATCTTTAAAAGGCGGTGGCTCCATTCGGGAAGCAAAAGGTGGCAAGCAGGAAGCCGAATAGAAGGAGAAAAGCGTGATGATCAAGGACTCCGGGGAAGGCTATAGCAAGAGAATCGCCATGCTTTTGAGTTACCTTTAATGAATTGTGTAGTCGTAATCTCTTAGGATTCATGTTATGTCCAGGGTATAAATATAAACCCTCAACCATTGTAAAGGATATTCACAATCAAATCAACACAACCGGCCCCGTGCCAAGTTTCGAGTCCTTTCGTCGTGTCGTCGAGTTCTTCGAGAGGGGCCATCGATCCGTCGACCTCCGTAAGTTCCGGCAACCTTGCTATCATGTCTAGTATCATGCGGTGGATTTAGATATTGATGCAAGTAGTCTTGTTTGTCTCGACCGGATGGCCGGCGGCAGCGCGCCCGCTTGACGATCAAGAAGTCTTTGCTTATGCTTTGTTTATCTCGACTAGATGGCCGTGCGGCAGGCGTCCGCTTGATAGCTTAGCGAAGCAAGATAGTTATCGGCTCTATTAGATTTTAGCAAGATCTAGTAGGATCATTAAGTTATCACGTGTTGCATGTGTTTAATGCTTTTATTTATTCGTAACAATCTTTTGCCCAACCTAGATTGGTTGTTTTCGGCTCTTTATTTTCATAGATCTATTTGCTCTTTGACGTACATATCATGTCATCATGAAAGATAGAACATATGCCTATATAGCCGAATAAGATCAATCTAGGTTGTTACATTATGGGTTCTTGCACGTGAGAAGCGTTTGAATCTTGATAGGATGGGGTGTCGTGCGGCAGATGCAAGTTCTTGATGGGTTTATTCGTGATAGCTTGTTTGTTCCTTCTTCATGGACCCCGAAGTCGGCCGGACCGCCGAGCTTGGTTATGCTTTCAATTCATGATCAACTTTTACTTGTTCAAACATGTCTTCTCATGCATGCTGCGTTCGGCAATAAAATGTTCCACGTGTTTTGTCTTCATATTAGTCGAATGAATCATATGTATGATTGGCGCATGACTTCCATAGTCGTATGTCGTCGTAAGTGGCTTCGGGGCCGTATATACGGAACTGTCTGGGTCTCATCCAAGACGTTCCGATTTTGTATTTTACAATCTTTTGTTCCTTGTGCGCTTTCGAGGTCAAACCGACCGGGCACGCTTCCGGATTTCTAAATCGTGCGGCTGTCCGATTGAAGCCACGCTTTTCGGCTTGCTGTGTGTGAGGCACAGTGCGTCGCATTTCGTGTCAACACACTTTTTGGCACGCCCAGTGGGACCCCGTTGTTCAAGATGTCCGAAATCAACAACAATCACGTTCGATGTGACTTTGGATGAATTGCCGGAGAATTCAAGGGAGTTGGTGCAACAAGCATGTAATCAATTTCAGCAAAAAGTGTTTGATGTCCTTCACCAAGAACAAGAGCAATAAGGTCTTCCAAAAGCAGTCATTGCCAAGGGTTCTTCTTCCACATCAATCTGATTACATCAAGAAGAAGAGGCTCAAAAGGTGTCGAATTGGTTCACAAAGCTCTAGGAGAAACTATTACAAATCATAACACAGCTTTCTTGAACACCTTTCGTGTAATCATGGTTAGTACTTTCTTTGGCGGCCGATAAGTATTTTGAAGAGAATGCAGAACCAATCCGTGGACCAACACTCTTCAACCCGCCAAAATACCAAGAAAAGCCTACTGGAGATGAAGGAGCATCTGGTTCAAACAAAAACGGACCAGTCCCTAATGAGAAACAAGCGACTTCCTACCTATGGTCAAGTGACATTTGGTACAACGAGAAGATGTGCCGCAGATGCGCTTTCAAAGTGTCCCCAAAGATCAAACAAAGGTTGCAAAGAAACATGTATGGAGATGGATATCAGGAATTTATCGATTATATTGCTCTCAATGCTTTGCCAAATCCAGGATACAGGAGTGCATCAGGGATACCTTCTGGAGGGCAAACACATGGGGCTCCAAAGTCAGATATTGATGTCATCATGCATAGGATGGGTCGACATGATGCGAGAATCAGTTCGGCCTAAAGCCGAAGAATCAATCTTATTCATACAAATCTCCTTATCCGTAATGGTACAATAGAGTGGCACTTCCTCCAAGAGTGAAGCCTCCGGCTGATTTGACCAAGTTTTTCGCCAAGATGATACTAGCACCATAGAGCACATCACCGGTACTTGATGCGGCTTGGGGAAGCTTCAACAGATGAAGCTTGGAGAATTCGGTATTTTCCTTTGTCTCTCACAGGGCCAGCCTTCACATGGTTCACCTCCTTGCCGGTCCATTCCATTGGTACGTGGGCGGAACTAGAACAGAAGTTCCATGCGTACTTCTTCATCGGCACTAATGAAAAGAAGCTAGTCGACCTCATGAGTCTGAGACAGAGAGCTAATGAAACACTGCAGAGTATTCGCAGATTTAGAGAGACCAAGAACCTTTGTTATTCATTGAACTTACCGGATGATCGGGTTGCACGGGATGGCGATAGCGAGGCATGCAAAATTTAATGTCGAGAGAGAAGCTGTTCGGCATGGAATTTGATGACCTTGGTCAACTTTCACAATGACGGGTCGCTATGAGTAATCAAGCTCGGGGGTTCAAAAGAGATAACCGCTTCCAAAAGGGAAATGTTGCCAGTGAAATGTATTAAAGTTTTCTGGAAGAAGCGGCTGAGTATGGTGATGATGATGAGATAGCCGCAAACCGAACCGACTTGGGCAAAGGAGCCTACTCAAGTTAGCCGGCCGTTGGTTGAGGCAACAAAAAGGACTTATGACTTTGATGTCTCCAAGTCCGATAAGCTCTTTGATCTGTTAGTAAGGGAAGGACGCATTAAACCGCGGATGGACATCCTATGTCGCGCCCCCGAAGGAGTGAAAGACAAGAAGTATTGTGGTTATCACAACACTAATTCTCATTCCATTAATGATTGCCAAGTGTTCGTGAGTGCGGATTCAAAAGGCTATCCGGGAGGGGCATCGAAGTTCGATGGCAAGATGAAGATTGATGGTCAACCTTTTCCTCAAAATATGATTTCGTTCTCTGTGAATATGGTTTTCGTGGATGATTCTAAAGGTAAAGGCAAGATGAAGGTGTTAACCTCGACGAGCGAAGAAGAATGGCACTGCCGACCCGATCGACAAGAAATCACAAGTGAAGAGATGAAACAAAAAGTTCGGTTCAAGAATAGCCGAACCGAAAGAGGAGAAAGTTCCAAGCCTAGGGTAACATCGCGTATTTTTCTTGAACAAATGGCAAAGACAAGCAAGAACGGGAATACTATGAAGAACAAAGGTTTATAGAGGAACGCCGGAGATACGAAGAAGAGGTATACCGCAGAGAGCAAGAAGAGCATGTGAGAGAGATGGAGCAGTCTCATTGGGGTTGTTCATTCTTCAAACATTGGCCGAACGAAGGCTTGAAGTCGCCTCGCTAGAAACAATTGCCCCGAATGCGCGTGATCAGTATTTTGGGTACAAAGTCTCGAGTCAAACCGACCGGTCCATGAAAGACTTGGAATGCGTTTTTCGAGGATGATCGGCGCCTAAAAATAGACAGTTTTGAAAATCAGCCAAGGAAAAGGTTTGCGATCAACGTTGGACTCATTATAAAGGATACAACGGAGGGAAGGTCCCCATGAATATATCCGGCAAAAAGGACAGTGGTGCCCTCCAGATCGAGAAAGAGTCGAAGAGGAGAGTTCGGCGCTTAAGGAACAAAGAACCGAAGCAAGCAGATGCCGAGGAGAAACCGATATGGCGCCCTAAGAAGAAACCCAATGAGCATGGACCCTCGGGTGATGCATGTATGGCTTTCTTCCTCCCATCGAAGTTTATAGCTCCCCGAAAACCAAGACGCCCAAGAAGAAGTATACTTCGATTTTGATGAGAGTGAGTTTCAAGATTTGATGGCTCACCGGTATTAACACAACAGTAACTTTCGACAAACCGCCAAATATCGTCACTTGAAGCCACTTTATCTAAAAGGATACGCCAATGGCAAGCCTCCGACTAAAATGTTTGTTGATGGAGGTGTCGCTATCAATATTATGCCATATACAACTTTCAGGAAGCTTGGAATGACAAGTGAAGACTTGTTAAAAACCGACATGGTTCTCGAGAGATTTTTTTGGCAATCCTTCCGATACTCGAGGAGCTGTACATGTCGAAGTTGATGATTGGATCAAAGACTTTGATCACTACTTTCTTTGTCATTGATGGCAAGGGGGGGGCATACAGATTTGCTTTTGGGAAGAGACTGGATCCATGCCAATTGTTGCATCCCTTCGACCATGCACCAAATTCTTATTCAATGGGTTGGAGATGACATTGAGGTTGTCCACGCCGATGATTACGTAAGTGTTGCTGCCTGTGAGCCCGCTTATTGGGAATATGATGGCATTGATTGTTTTTTCGGTAAAGTATAGGGAGAAGGTCCCGTGAATGTCTTCAAACAGGGATCAACAAGCCGATCCAAGCAAATCGGCTCTCACAGTAATTTTTGATGGGTAACCCAATCGATGGCAACAAAGGAAAGTTGGGGCATGGTTTTATGTCGGCCGACAAGTTAGAAGAAATAGATGTTGGTGATGGTACTAAGCCAAGGCCGATGTACATTAGTGCAAGTTTGAATCCGGAGTACAAATCACAATTAATAGCCCTTTTAAAGGAATTCAAAGATTGTTTTGCCTAGGATTATACAGAGATGCCCGGATTGGATCGCTCTATTGTTGAACATCAATTACCTATAAAGTCCGGTTATCATCCTTACAAACAACCTCCACGAAGGATCTATAAAGAAGAGGTATTGGCCGATGTGAAAAAAGAGATCGAAAGATTGTTGGAAGCAAATTTCATTCGGCCATGCAGGTATGCAGAATGGATTTCAAATATAGTTCCTGTATACAAGAAGAATGGAAAGATGAGGGTATGCATAGACTTTAGAAATCTTAATAAAGCCACTCCGATGGACGGATACCCGATGCCAGTTGCCGATTTGCTAGTAGATGCAGCAGCTGGGTATGAAGTCATTAGCTTTATGGATGGGAATCTTGGTTATAACCGGATCTTCATGGCAATAGAAGATATATCAAAGACGCCTTTCGGATGCCCCTGGTCATATTGGTTTGTTTGAATGGATTGTCATGACATTCGGGTTAAAGAATGCCGACGCAACTTATCAAAGAGCTGTGAATTACATTTTTCATGAGTTGATCAGCAAAGTCGTAGAGATTTATATTGATGACGTGGTGGTCAAGTCTAGAAACTATGAAGGGCATTTAGCTAATTTGAGGAAGACTCTGGAGTGCACTAGGAGACATGGTTTGAAAATGAATCCAAATAAATGTGCTTTTGAGTCTCGGGTGGGTGAGTTTTTGGGATTTCTTGTTCATAAAGGAGGGATTAAAGTTGGGAAAAAGAGCATGGAAGCAATAGACAAGGTTGTCCCTCCGACCAATCTCACAGAAGTTCTGATCATTGCTTGGCAAGATTAATTTTGTGAGAAGATTTATATCCAATTTATCGAAAGAGTCCTGCCTTTTTTCTCCACTTTTAAAGCTCAAAAAGGGTCAAGAATTTGTATGGGGTGACGTACAACAAAAGGCTTTTGATGAAATCAAGGAATACATGAGGGCGTCACCAAGATCGGGTACCTCCACAACTTGACAAGCCTTTCAAGTTGTACGTGGGGCCGATAGTCTAACAATAGGATCGGCCCTCATACAAGAGTTTGAAGGAAAGGAGAGAGTGATAGCTTATCTTAGCCGAAAACTCTTGGATCCAGAAACAAGGTATTCGGCTATAGAGAAACTTTGTTTATGTGTGTATTACTCGTGTACCAAATTTCGGCACTATTTATTAAATGCCGAATGCGTGGTAGTTTCTAGTTTTGATGTAATAAAGCATATGCCGTCAATGCCAATTTTGAATGGGAGGATTGACAAGTGGATTTTTGCTTTATCGAGTTTGATTTAAGATATGAATCGGCAAAAGCGGTAAAAGGTTAAATTATTGCCGATTTTATTACACAACATCGTGATCTTTCTATTGAGATGGTAAGCATTGTGCCTTGGGCTTTATTCTTCGATGGTTCATCCTGTTGCAAAGGTGGTGGTGCCTGGTATTCTCTTAATTTCTCCACAGGGAGCAACTTTTGAGTATGCTATTCCCATTGAATTTTATGTTATTAATAATCAAACGGAGTATGAAGCATTGTTTAGAGGGCTTCGGCTTCTTATAGAAGTGAAAGCCGTTCTTCGCCGAGATCTTTGGGGATTTCGAAATGGTAATTAACCAATTAACTGGTCAATATGAGTGCAAGAGTGATGTGTTGAGAGAATATTATGAAGAATGCCGGAAACTTTTGAAAAGCTTTCGGGTAGCAGCCTTGCACCATATCCCTAGGGGGCACAATGAAGAAGCAAATAGGTTAGCTCAAGCCGCTTTCGATATCGCGGAAAATCAAGAAATCCTCACTATAGATGAAGATGTTTTGAGTACTGAACGAGTGGTTGATGATTGGAAATGCGAAATCATTGAATACCTAAGAAATCCATCACAGAAGGTTTCCCGAAAGCTCGTATAAAGCCCTCAAGTTCGTGCTTCTTGATGATCAATTATATTACAAATCTATAGATGGAGTATTGCTTAAATGCTTGAGTCCAAAAGAGGCCAGAAAAAGTGATATATGAAGTGCACGAAGGACCGCGGTGGTGCACATCATCGAAGTTTACCGAATGAAGTGGATAATTCGAGAATCGGTTATTTTTGGCCAACCATGCTAGAAGATTGCTTTGAATATTATAAGGGATGTCATGATTGTCAAAAATTCGGCAATATTCGAAGGCTCCAAAGATCCGCTATGAACCCAATAATCAAACCTTGGCCATTTAGAGGATGGGGCATAGATTTAATTGGTCAAATTCATCCTCCTTCGAGCAAAGGACATAAGTTTGTGCTCTTGGCCACGGATTATTTTACCAAGTGGGTTGAAGCTATTCCATTAAAGAGGGTCACGTCGTAAAAATATGATCGGTTTAGTTAAGGAGCATATAATTTATAGGTTTGGAATCCCTCAAACTATAACGACCGATCAAGGAACTCAGTTTACTTCTTCGGAGTTTTGTGATTTTGCCAAGACATGGGAATCAAGTTGTATAATTCTTCTCCTTATTATGCACAAGCCAATGGCCAGGCGAGAAGCATCAAATAAGATTATGGTCAAGATCATTCAAAAGAAGATTGATGAGAAGCCAAGAAGATGGCATTTGGTTCTTAATGAAGCGTTGTGGGCTTACCGAATGGCTTGTCACTCTGGTCGAAACTCAAACATCTCCCTATGAGTTGGTTTATGGGCATCATGCCGCGGTTACCTTGGGAGTTGCAATCGGGTTCAAGGCGAAGTTATGTTACAAAAGGATTTGGAAAAGGGAGATTATGCAAATCGATGATAGATGAACTGGAGGATTTGCATCTGATTCGTCTCAAGGCACCGGAAAACCTTGAGAAAAACAAAGTACGTGTTGCCAAATACTACAATAAGAAAGTCAAGATAAAGCAATTCCACGTAAGGTGATCTGGTTTGGAAAACTATCTTTGCCGATTGGATCAAAAGACGAGCATTCGGCAAATGGTCTCCAAATTGGGAAGGACCATTTCGGGTAGAAAGATGTGTGCCTGGCAATGCATATATTTTGAAGACTTTGTTTGGAGAAGAATTTGCCAGAGCTATCAATGGACGATATTTTAAAAAATATTACCCCAGTGTTGAGGTTGGTTAATAAAAGGAGTTTGAAGTTAAACAGCCGATGAAACAACATCGCCTTTAGCCGAAAATTGTGAAACTGGCAAATAGCCGATACAGTTTGTATCGCCTTTAGTACAAAATATAGCCGAATGGTTTGGAATTGACTTAGGCATTCCATTTTGGTTGGTTTATCGGAAGAAGAGAAAGTGAAGCGTTGAATGACAATATCGAATGACACGTCAAATCGATTGCAACGAAAGACTAAGATCTACTCGGCTAAAATGACATCATTACATTTGGGAAACATCATTTCGAGTTGTTTTGATTCGAAAAAAATTTGTGAAGACAACTATTCAAAGCATTCAACACAAAAATCATGAACAAACGCATCTTCAAAAAGTAATTTGATTATTTACATTCAATCCCTAATTACAAACTACTCCCCTGGAATAACTTATTCAGACGGATCGAGGATTGGTGGACTCGGCAGAAGGGCAAAGCAAAGATGATCTTCATACTTGCTCCGCACGCCGTTAACGCCCTCAATCTCATGAGAAGGGCCGCCCAAGGCAAAACCCACGGCTTGGCCGAGTAGTCTTCGCCGGTCCGGGAAGACATCGCCGCCAAAGCCGAGAGATGCGCCAAGGTGCACACCTTGGATGACGGCCCGATCAACACGGCCGCCCACAAGATCCAGCGTGCCTCGGGGTCTCCCCCCCGGGCGTTCACCTTGTCCGCCACCTTGCTCGCCGCGCCTTCAGACGCCATTCTTCGCATGGCTGAACAAGAAAAGCAAGTCAAGACACGAAGAGGATTGAGAGAAAAGAAATTTATGTGAGGATGCCGAACCAGTAATGGCGTCCGCAGAAACGCTTGCGCCGATCCTCCCATTCGCTTGCGCAATGCCGAATCGCTTGGAGACGCCGCCCGCCTGTTCCGGGCCTCATCCCTCTCCTTATGAACCGAGCGCCTCCTCATGAATGTACAGAGGGTCCTCACCCTCCGATTCCGCCGGACCCCAAGGGTTGGCGTTGTATGAGTTGTCGGACTCGGAAGAGCTCGACGAACTCGAGGAGCCGGAGACAGGGGACCGGCCGGGTCCAAGGTGCCCGGTTGAGTCACCACCATCGGAGGGAGGAGATGGCGCTGGCTGGTGATAACCCTCGCCCTAAGCAGATGAAGAAAACCAAGGTTAGGGGAGATGAACATGAAGCATGAACCGCAAAGAAGCCACTGATTGATTCTCACCCGTGGCGCTGGCGGCGCGGTGCTCGACTTTCCTCTGCTTCTCCCTCAGCAAGACGCTTGCCACGATCATCGCCGCCGCTCGACATTGGCGCTTTGAAGGATTGATCCTCTCCTTAGGGTTGGATAAGACAGAGAGATGAAGAGACGGCGATGAGTATGCTAGTCGGAGGTAACAGTGAAGGCCGAGGAAGGGCTTTATTTATAAGCCAAAGAGGAGATCGTGGCGTATACTTCGGGGTATCCCAAGCGATGAAGTAGGGTTTACTCCTTTTGGGCCGTTACCGGACTGGGCCAGGCTCGGCTAAATCAAAAACGGCGGTTCAAAGGAATCGGCTATTCTCCTAATCGGGAAGCCTGAGGCGATCTGCTATCTTCCTAATCGGGAAGCTTGAAGTATTCAGTTACGTCATCAGTCAGACAGAAATTAAAAGGGGCGAAACATAACAAAAAATGCAATTGCTCAGGAATATAGTATGATACATATGAGTACATTACAAAGCCGGTGCTTCACTCGCCTAGGAACAACTTGATTGCATCTATAGCATCATTCCTAATTCGGCTAACTTCCTCTAGCACCTTCTTGTCGTCATCCTCCTGAGCTTTGGATTTTGGTAAGCCCGGTTTTGATCTGGCCGATTCTCCTTTGATGACAGATGCTATCTTTGTTTTGGCCGCATCTATAGAGTTCGGCGATTGGCAATTCTATCTTTGTGGGACTGGATGTTGGCATTTAATCGAACCAATTGAGCTTCCAAACTGGCCTTTTCTTCCTCCATAACTTTCAGATTCAGGCTCCAAAGTTGACAAAGATCGTTTAGCAGATCTGAATCTCGAATGCAGCTCTCTGACTTGTTGCTTCTTCATCAGATTGTCACTCTGCAGAGCAGCTCTAGAGGCCATGTTCTTGTTTGCCCTCCTGACCTTACCAAGATGGTCATCAAGATGAGTTGCAGATTCTAAGGGAACTCTGAGAGTTGGAGGGATTTCTTGGTCAATGAGTTCAACCAGGTCCCTTATCTGATCTGCATCTTGAAGCAGGATGTTGATGTCCTTGGTTAGCAAAAGGGCTACCTCCTTAAGCCGAGCCCGGTTTCTCTGCCGATAACCTTTTGCCGAGATATAGCTTCTTCGCCTCCCTCATTGATATACTCTTCAACTGTGGAAAGAGTAGCCGATAGTCGGCTTGGCCTCATCCTTAAAGGAAGGAAAATCATTAGCCGATTGGTCAAAATTGTTAAAGAAACCAATGAAGTGAAGTATTACCTTTTGAATAGAGTCTTCTTCAAAGTTGAATCCCACTCGCTTGGTGGAGGACTTGATTGGATGCCCAGGGATGATGAGCTAGAAACTTGGTGAGAAGAGGATTCTTCGCTGTCCCTGTCCAAGAATTGATCTGTTTCTAAAATGTAAAAGTAGCGTAATGTGAGAACTATTCAAGGCATCTAGTACAAAGAAAGGGAACGATCAACCGGGATGATAATACCGGTGTGGCCGGTGGTTTCTTGGATTTTACGCATCTCCGCCAGAGGCCCGAGGAGGGATCTCAATGGTTGTTGAAGCATTGGCCGATCTTGAAAGTTTAACCGTGGTCAGCAGCAGAGGTAGTGGTACAAAATTATTGCCTAAACAAAAACTGACAAGGGTGTACCTTGGGAGACAGTTTAGCTTTCTTGGATCTTGTTCTCCTAGGCACAGTAGCATCCTTGCTTAATTCGGCAGTGACTTTCCTCTTGCTCTCTCCTTTTGGAAGTGTTGAGCCCAAAACTGCTGGGGTTTTCATGAAAACTGCCAAAGTAGGGGCATTATATCCCAAAAATGGGAATAGGCCCAGCCGGGTAATACCGAATCGCCGAGAAGGAGGAGTGGGCTCAATATCCCGTGAGTAACAAAGTGTTAAAGTCAGGGATGAATCCAATGGTGAGAAAATATGGGTACAAGAAAGTTACCTCACTGTCAGAAGCAAATTGAGCCTGCAAATCTTGGCATAAAGGGTGCACCGGTATATTAAAGATGTGGGCACGCCATTCTCGCCACCGGGGAATCAAACAAGGGATGGGCAGCATATATCAATCCGAGTGGGGAAGGTGCATATGTTGGCAAGTCCCATATAAGTTCAAAAACTTTTTGGCCTCCATGTCGTCTTTTTATTTCTTCCCCGGGCTTTATGATCCTAGAGAAGAACGACCTTTGGGGCAATCGTCCACATCCTAGCCGTCCGGCCACCATATTTGGGTTATAAAATTCATAAGTGGGGCGCAGTAACCTTCCATGATGGAACTCACGGGTAAAGTGCAATGCTTGATAAAGGAGTTGAAAACCTCTGTGGACACTTGGTCCGAGCACCCAAACTCATAACTAAACTTTGGGGAAGAGTCAAATTCTCATTTGCCCTATAAGGGAGCAGAGTACATTCTCAAAACCTTTGAAGAACAGCTTGAAGAGGTGACCAATGTCTATGTCAATGCCGACGAGAGGATGTTGCTTCTCCATATGTTTGGCGTGCCTTTTCTTTTTATTGTGTCATCTTCAAAGCATGATTAACTAATGGGAAGCCCAAGTCATGGAGATCTGCAGACACTATTTGATGCATGTACAACCGCAGACCACATCGGACAAACCACCAAGAACCATTCACACAATGTATTTCCCCATGTTGACGATTTGAACAATGGTCTTGTGCATCATGTGATAGACGACCCCTAAGAAATACTTGCCCAAGGGAATCGGGGTGCTCTGCAGCCAACTCTTCAAACCATTACCATGTGATTGAGTCGACTCATTTGATTTTTCACGTAAGATGAATCTGCATGACCACATGTTCGAGGAAGAAAAGCCTTGTATTCTTTGTCAAATACAAGACGGATGATTGGTAAGTATTGATGTACTTCATCCATCCACCTCCGCACTTAAGCGCCTTTTGGTTGTCGCTTGTTCTTGTACTTGGAAGGGTACACCGGTCTTTGTCACATTTAGGCCGGTCATCATGAAAACGTCGACCAAAGTAAAAGACATTGGGCCATGACCAAAGATGAAGGCATTAGCAAAGATCGACACCGTAAGTGGGTGGTCTGCTATCGAAGGGAGTCGTTCGGGGCGTCTCGGCGGGGATAACTCCGTGCAATGCTAAATGTCTTGGGACTCCCGGTGGATCGCCGCTTTTCTCCAAAGATCCTCCGGTACCAATTTCGCCATCCGGCAATTGGAGGAAACGCCAAGTCTTGAAGGTGTTCGGCCACCGATTCGGGCGGGGTGATTCAGATTTGAAAGGGATCCCGGAGTTTCCTTCTCAATGAACTCAATCGGGTTAGGATCTCCCATCGGCCCCAAGAAATATGAATCGGGGTTCGGGCGTAGGGAATCAAAGTCTCATCCTTGTATTCCTTCAACAGAGTGACGCAATCGGAAAGAAATAGATCGAAAAAAGCGAAGGATCAATGAGGAAATTGCCGAATACATAAAAGAAGCGAGAAATTACCTCCGAACTCCATCCCGGTCGCCATTGAATACTAAAAGTGGGTTTGAATCTAGAACGAAGAATTGGGATTTCGGGTGGCGGCCGCAGATTTGAACAGTTGTTGACCTAGATGAGAAAAAGAGTTTGTGGTCAATTTCGAATAAAACTCACTTTTATCCCGAAATTGAGGGGGCATGTGTTAACACTGGATTTTGGTAAGAGCCGGAAAGATGACAGGTGGGCCCATTCGGCAAAAACTCGCGAAAAGGCAAGAGATCGGCGATTCGCAAACGCCAGACGGTCGATTAACCTTGAACTATTCGGCAAGTGTGCATGACGGCTAACTCTAGGAGGTTCGGCAAGCATTCGTGCGGTCGGCTATCCTTAAAAGGCGGTGGCTCCATTCGGGAAGCAAAAGGTGGCAAAGGTGAAGCCGAATAGAAGGAGAAAAGCGTGATGATCAAGGACTCGAGGAAGGCTATAGCAAGAGAATCGCCATGCTTTTGAGTTACCTTTAATGAATTGTGTAGTCGTAATCTCTTAGGATTCATGTTATGTCCGTGGTATAAATATAAACCCTCAACCATTGTAAAGGATATTCACAATCAAATCAACACAACCGGTCCCGTGCCAAGTTTCGAGTCCTTTTCGTCGTGTGTCGCCGAGTTCTTCGAGAGGGGCCATCGATCCGTCGACCTCAGTAAGTTCCGCAACCTTGCTATCATGTCTAGTATCATGCGGTGGATTTAGATATTGATGCAAGTAGTCTTGTTTGTCTCGACCGGATGGCCGCGGCGGCAGCGCCCGCTTGACGATCAAGAAGTCTTTGCTTATGCTTTGTTTATCTCGACTAGATGGCCGTGCGGCGGCAAAGGCCCGCTTGATAGCTTAGCGAAGCAAGATAGTTATCGGCTCTATTAGATTTTGGCAAGATCTAGTAGGATCATTAAGTTATCACGTGTTGCATGTGTTTAATGCTTTTATTTATTCCTAACACTCTTTTGCCCAACCTAGATTGGTTATTTTCGGCTCTTTATTTTCATAGATCTATTTGCTCTTTGACGTACATATCATGTCATCATGAAAGATAGAACATATGCCTATATAGCCGAATAAGATCAATCTAGGTTGTTACATGTTGCGGGTTCTTGCACGTGAGAAGCGTTTGAATCTTGATAGGACTGGGTGTCGTGCGGCAGATGCAAGTTCTTGATGGGTTTATTCGTGATAGCTTGTTTGTTCCTTCTTCATGGACCCCGAGTCAATTTGGATCGCCGAGCTTGGTTATGCTTTCAATTCATGATCAACTTTTACTTGTTCAAACATGTCTTCTCATGCATGCGCGTTCGGCAATAAAATGTTCCACGTGTTTTGTCTTCATATTAGTCGAATGAATCATATGCATGATTGGCGCAGCGACTTCTATAGCCGTATGTCGTCGTAAAGTGGCTTCAGGGCCGTATATACTGGCTATGCGGTCTCATCCAAGACGTTCCAATTTTGTATTTAACAATCTTTTGTTCCTTGTCGACTTTTCAAGGTCAAACCGACCGCACGCTTCCGGATTTCCAAATCGTGCGGCCGTCCGATTGAAGCCACGCTTTTAAACTTGCTGTGTGTGAGGCACAAGTGCGTCGCATTTCGTGTCAACAAAATATAATCCAATTTTCCAACACTAGCCAAACTACGAAATTAATACAATTTTTTCTTAGGTTTATTGTTGTTTGCCAATGGCCACAACCTTTTAAACAACTCACCTAAGCACATCTGGTACAAAAAGATCGCCTGTTTGTAGTAACACGTTAACTTTGCATGAAAGTATGGTGAAACTAACAACAATAAAAAAAATAGAAAGGTTCAATAATAGTCCATGCCGTGAAGTAGCAACTTTTTTTTAACCATTGCGACAGCTTCTTTGGTCGTGGCCACCCATGAGGACAAAGGCTCCAGGACGTGAATGGTGAGCAGTAACATGTGGTCAAGACGTTTTTAACCATACACATACAGTACCCATGTCATGCTAGTCCACCGCGTAGACGTCATATGATTGGAGTCTCGCACGTACTACTGTTAACTGAACAAAACAGTCGTCAAAGCCACCCCAAAGATTTCGTGCAGTACATTTGCATTGAGTGGCTGGACCCACTTCAATAATTCTGCCCTCCATTTTATCAAAAAATAATAATTCTGCTCTCCACACTCCACAATAATTGAAGTGGTAATAATAATAATAAAATTTTATTTAGCTACACACAAATACATTATAATTCATATGGTTTATGAAAGATTGAGGTATATTTTAATTTAAAATTCACTTTAATCTCTTCTAAATCGTATGAACTGAGTGTATTGATGTGCAGGCAAATAAGACTTAAAAAAATCCTTAGCTAGGTAAATATGGGTACGTTGCTATTCAGAGTTACCTAGTCCTTCGGAGGTGCTCATAGGGGTAAGGTTTGCGTGCGTGTGTTTATAGGGATGAGTGTACGTGCGTGTTGTGAGCGTCTGCGTTGTACTGTGTAATTCTCAAAAAAAAAACGTAGGTACAGTAGAAAAGCTAGGCCTCGTTAGATTGGGGAAAAAGGTGAAAAAATTTCAACTTTGTAAGCGTAGCACGCGTTTCGTTTGTATGTGGTAAATATTATTCAATCATAGACTAACTAGACTCAATAGATTTATCTCGTGATGTACAACTAAAACTGTGTAATTAGTTATTTTTTACTTATATTTAATGCTCCATATATATAGGTAAAAATTTAATGTGATGGAGAGAGAGAGAGTGAAAAAGTTAGAATTTAAAACAAGGCCCAGTGGTATTGAAAATGATGGAGAGAGGGGACACTTTTAAAACCTTTTTTATGTTGCACGCATCCAGGGGCATGGCAGTAGAGAGAGACGGTCTCACAGAGTTGCAGCAAGGAGAGAGCGCGCTAGTAGCAGGGACCAGGCAGCCGGGAAGAGAGAGAGAGAGAGAGAGGAGGGAGCGTGGGAGTTGGGGAGAACAGAGCAGCGAGGCACAAGGCAGGCAAGGGCACGCAGTGCTCCTGCTTGCCCCCACCTCCTTCCTGTTCTCGCACCCCCATCGGACACACCGCGCCAAGAATTCCTCCACGCCATCCCAGTTTGCCCGCGAGATTATGTGGGATTAGGTAGATGAAGGCGGCGCTGTTTGGTGCCCAGCGGAACGGGGCTGCGGACCTCGTCGGAGGCGGGAACACGCTGTTCTGGCCGGAGGGGAAGGCGAAGGCGCTGTTGGAGCCGAGGTCCGTGCTGGACTGCACGCGGAGCCCCAGCCCTAACAACTCGACATCGACGCTGACGTCGTCCCTGGGCGGTGGCGCCGCGGACTCGACCGGCGTGGCGGTGGTTTCGGACAGTAGCGCCGCCGCCGCCGCCGAAGCCACCAAATGGGGAGCCCCGGCGAGCACGGCGGCGGCGGGAAGGAGGACTGGACCGGCGGCTGTGAGCTGCCGCCGATTCCCGCCGGCCTCGACATGGGGGTCGTCGTCGGCGACAGCTGGGACGCCATGCTCGGCAACGCCGCTGCGGCGGGGCAGAACCAGACGTTCTTGAACTGGTTCATTGGGGCTGCCGGCGACCTGGATCAGCCGGGGCCGCCGCTCCTCGACAATGTGGGCTTCGGGTTCCCGGCAGCGGACCCCCTGGGTTTCTCGCTCGATCCTCACCTCGGCGGCGTTGCCTCCGACATGTCGTCCCCTGGTGCGGTGTCGCACACTACAAACAGCGGCGGAGGTGGCAACAAGGCGTCCTCGGCCTTCGGCCTCTTCTCACCGGACTCTGCTTCCCTCCAGCCGCCGCCGCCGCCGCCTCCGGTGTTGTTCCACGAAGGTATCGACACAAAGCCCCCTCTCCTTGGTGCGCAGCCGCCCGGCCTCCTCCACCAGTACCAGCACCAGCCGACCCCCGCCACAACCTTCTTCATGCCCATCCCCTCCTTCCCCGACCACAATCAGCAGTCGCCTCTCGTCCAACTACCGCCCAAACGTCATCAATCCATAGGAGATGACCTCTATCTCGTCCCAAACCGGCTTCTGCCGCCGCCGGCGGGAAAAGGTCATGCCTTTCCACCACTAAATGGCCCTGCTCCATTCCAGCTCCAGCCTTCGCCACCACCGCCCCACGGGGCGATGAAGACGACGGCTGCGGAGGGCGGCGCAGCAGCAGTTGCTGGACGAGCTGGCGGCGGCGGCAAAGGCCGCCGAAGCCGGCAATTCCATTGGCGCGCGAGAGATATTGGCGCGGCTCAATCACCAGCTTCCCCCGCTCGGGAAGCCGTTCCTCCGCTCCGCCTCCTACCTCAAGGAGGCCCTCCTCCTCGTGCTCGCCGAAGGCCACCACGGCGGCTGTCACCTCACATCGCCACTCGACGTTGCCCTGAAGCTCGCGGCGTACAAGACTTTCTCTGACCACTCGCCCGTGCTCCAGTTCACTAACTTCACCGCAACTCAGGCACTTCTTGACGAAATTGCTGGCAGCACATCATCCTGCATCCACGTCATCGATTTTGATCTTGGCGTTGGAGGGCAGTGGGCTTCTTTCTTGCAGGAGCTTGCACACCGCCGTGGCGCAGGTGGTGCAGCTCTGCCGTTCGTTAAGCTCACTGCCGTTGTATCAGCTACTTCCCACCATCCACTGGAGCTGCGTCTTACGCGTGACAACGTTGCACAGTTTGCTGCAGACCTTGGAATTCCCTTCGAGTTCAGTACTATCAGTGCTGATATGATCAACCCTGAAGAGCTCATTTCTGCCACTGGTGATGAAGTTGTAGCTGTTATCCTCCCGGCTGGTTGCTCTGCTCGTGCACCACCACTGCCAGTGATCCTTCGGTTGGTGAAACAGTTGGCTCCTAAGATTGTAATAGCCATAGACCATGGCGCTGATCGTGCTGATCTTCCGTTCTCACAGCACTTCTTAAATTGCTTTCAGTCTTGTATGTTCCTCCTTGATTCACTTGATGCTACTGGCATTGATGCTGATTCTGCCTCCAAGATTGAGAAGTTCCTGATTCAGCCAAGAATTGAGGATTCGGTGCTTGGGCGGGGCAAGGTGGACAAGCCAATTGCATGGAGAAGTGCATTTGCAGCTGCTGGGTTCGCACCTGTTCCGCCCAGCCACTTGGCAGAGGCACAGGCTGACTGCCTCCTGAAGCGGGTGCAGGTCCGCGGTTTCCACGTGGAGAAATGTGGGGTTGGGCTCACACTATACTGGCAGCGTGGCGAGCTTGTCACTGTATCAGCATGGCGGTGCTGATCAGCAATCCCCGCCTGTGCACACACCACTATTTGCTGGCATCTTCAACTCCAGTAATGTGTATTTTGTCTTGCAATTTAAGTGTTGCAAAGGGAACTAATATATTGGTGTTGAACCCTCCATGTTTATCTTTGCAACTTATTAGCTAGAACTAGTGGATTTTTAGCAATGTTAATGTTGGTGTCAATGTCTCTAGTGTAATGATGTTGCTCTAGATTTACTCTAATTGCTCTCAGGTACCCAGACATTCTAATGTCATTGGAAACACTGCTTGTGAGGAAGGGTATAATTAACCTATCAAATGTTTGTGGTACAATATTAATATGTGTTTCGTGTTTTGTTATATCAGTTCTTGTTATCATGGTATTTTCATTGTGCAGTTCAATTGTTATGGATCAAACTTTAATATGTCCTATTACCTCATCTGCAATTCGCTTCAGATTGCTGATGCCATCCATCATCATACTACTAAAATTTGGGTCTGACTTTAATTAGACTCAAGCATTCAAAATTAGTACTGTTGTGGATAAATATTTCAAAAGGTTAGTGTGCTGGTCATGCTTAGAGTTTGAACCAGCTGTATTGAAATAGAACTAAAGTTTTATTTCAATAAGATAAATAGAGATTGTTTAGAAGTTTACTGATTCATATAGTGCATTTCTATTGAGCTGTACTCGTACTGGTCCATTCCTAATATGGAATTTACAGGATTTATTTGAGGATAGCCAGGGTATGGGTTCCTTGTTGAAACTATCTTGGAATTTAGTTCACTATAGTTAAAGGAATTCCTTGTTCCAGTTGGGTTTCATGTGAACTTTATAATACCGGAATTGGCAAAAAATGATTCCTGGCATACATGTTTTTGGTAAGCTAGTCACAAATGGTAAATATGGTACTCAAGATGTTCCTTACAATGGGAAACATACCAAGAAAATCTGCAAGGATGTAAACTGCTGCTTGTTTTGTTGATATGACAAGCTTAGACAGCAAGCAACACCACCAGTTCACACTTGACTGACCATTCTGTTATATTTCCACAGTACACTTGATGCCAATAGTGCATTTTGTTCATGGGCTAAGCTTATTAGGAGTAAGATTAACTTATATAATTCGTAGCAAGGTTTTCTCAGTGGTGTGCTTGAGTCAGCTTTCTTTTTCAAATTGTCGGTCAGCTTGTTGGCGCCTTGATTGCGACTCTTGGCATTTCTTCTTTGCCACGCAGATTTGGGGTTGTGAAATGTAACCGAATCACATATATATGCAGCACAAGTTTGGTAGTGTCTTAGCGTGTGCTGGGCACAATCACATAATTTTGGCTTTTGGGACCCTTTGAGATCTCCCTCCCTCCCTCTGTTTAATTCTCATATGCTTGCATCATATACTACGTACTAAACTTTGTACCAGTACCATCAATCCATCATGTGATATGTCCTACCTCTGATTAGAAAATATTTTAGAACTATTTTATTTTACCTGCTACTGGTTGGTCGATTAGAAGAAAAAGGGGTGCTGGAAGACCCGGACAAGGAAACCGGCACGATTATTTCTATGGCCAGTTTCATCTCCTGCTCATCGTTCACATGGCTGTGTCCCCTCCTTGCTCTTCACCCTCCTGTTTCACATTCTTGCTTCCATGATAACATGCCCCTGCATCGGGCTTCCGCCCACTTGTCATATACTAAGAAGCTTGTCATCTGTACTGATTGTACTAAGCTCAGTGAGAAGGGTTTTCTCGAACAAATCTAGGATTTGAAAGCATGGAAACTAGTAGTACTAGTGCACGTTACAGGAGCCTTTTACCTGTGTGCCATCAAAAAAGTTGCACCAGACCTGTGTGCCACTCGAAAGTTCAATTGGACCTGTGTGCCATTATTCATCTTTGTTTTTTCCTCTATGCCATTCCGTCCGTTTTCATGCCTAACGGTGTCAACAGTGTGGGTAAAATGACCACCTTGCCCTTTAGTGGGGTCGCGGCCGCCATGGGCGCTATGGGCGACGCGAAACTCCGCCGCGGCCCCCCCATGGGCGCGAAACTCCTCGCGGCCGCCATGGCGCGCGAGCTCCTCCGCGCGGCCCCCCCTATGGGCGCTGAGCTCCTCCGCGGCCGCCATGGGCGCGCGAGAGCTCCGCCCGCTGGCCCCCATGGGCGCTTGAGCGCGGGCTCGCCGCTGACCGCCATGGGCTGGCGGGCGACGCAGCGCGCGCACGCAGGGGGTGAATGTGGAGGTGGGATCGTCAAGGCGTAGCTGTAGGACTTGGGGGCACGCGGGTCTTGAACTTGGGCTGAGTAGGCTGTCGGCGACACGCCGCCGGGACACGGCGCCGCTGCAGCAGAACTCTGGCCGCTGGCGACAGCGTCGCCGCACGCGCTCCGGCACGCGGCGCTGGAGCTCGGGCGGGGGCACATCGCGTTCAGCCCGCCACTGCCTGCCCCATGCCGCCTGACGCCCGCCCCGTGGAGCCTCCGCCGCTGGAGGTCTCACCAAAGACGGAGAGGTTGTAGCCGCCTGGGCGAGGCCGGCGTCGTAGAAGTTCAGCCCGCCGCCTTCTGCCGTCGAAGCGTGAACTCGGCCAGCGTGGCCGGGCGGCGGCGGCGCTGCGCCAGCAAGACTCGCCGGTGCCGGAGCCGCTAGTCGCCCGTGGGCGCAGACGAAGCCGCCCGTGCCGCCATCCGTGGAGCAGCCCGTGCGCGCCCACATTCGGCCGGACCAGCCCGCCCGGCGCCGGGCCCGGCACGCGCCGCACCGGGCGTGAGCTCGAACCCCGTGGGCTCCAGCCTCGGGCTGCCGGCGTTGGACAGGACGCCCAGCCACACCGTGTCCGTGCACGGGTTCACGAACTTGAACGTCGCCGCCTCCCCCTCTGCGAGAAACGAATCCTTCAGCTTGGTTGCCCGCCATTGCTGGTGGCCTCGCAAGATCTGGCAAAAACAAGGAAGCATTCGGTCGATTTGCCAAGAGTTTGTTCGTTACCTCTGCACAAGACGAAGAGCACGAGCACAAGGACGGCCATGGATCTTGGCAACTCCATTGCTGCTTCTTGAGGCAATGCAGTGAATGAGTGTGACGTGGGTAGTGTGGGTACAGCTGCACTGCAACAACGCGCACGGGGAAGAAGCGTGTGCACTGTCGCTATGCTAGTGCAGTTACTACTGCCTTTGGCTGCAGCGATGGCGTGGCAGCGTGACCGTCCGGTCGACGAGGGCAAGTGGTCATTTCACCGCACCTGGTTGACACCGTTAGGCACGAAAACGGACAGAATGGCGTAGAGGAAAAAACGAAGATGAACGATGGCATACAGGTCCGGTTGAACTTTCGAGTGGCACACAGGTCTGGTGCAACATTTTTGATGGCACATAGGTAAAAGGCTCACGTTACAGGAGGTGACAGCGGAGTACATGGCTAGCTTAATTTCTCCATGGCAGGATCCTTTGCACTGAAGTCCACAGCGAGGTCAAAATACATGTTTTTCTTTTCATTACATAGGAAATAAAGCATTTCAAAGAAATCAACATAAATTTACATTTGAATAGAGAAAATACTGACTTTTCTTGGTTTGGCCACATTAGCTTGAGATCCCGTTCTGTGTGGCTCCATGTATATTACTCCCTCGTTCTAAATTATAAATCGTTTTGATTTTTTTGGTTCGTCCATTTTGCTATGTATTTAGACATATTACTATATCTAGATACATAGCAAAATGGATGTACCAAAAAAGTCAAAGCAACTTATAATTTGGAGTAACTCCGCCTATGTTGACTGGAAGACTTTCTTGAGTCGTCTCAACATAGCCCGTCCCAAGTCCGGGTAAAGGAGGAGGGTTGTGTTAGGTTTGGCGAACCAACATAAAAAGCAGCCACTCTAATGGACATGAAACCCACAAGAGATTCGTTGGGGCGTAACCCTCTTAGCGACGCGCTACATCAGAACCCGGGTGTGGTGTTAAATGGGCAAGGGCTGGGTCGTCATCCCCTTAGTGGCGCATCGTATCGTGATCCGGGTACGATGAAAAATGAGCAAGGGTCTTCGCACTTCCCTCGACGGGTGCGAAGGGTAAGGAAGCTAGCCCAGCCAACTAGGATTCGTCTAGGTAGCTGGAATGTAGGGTCCCTAACTGGTAAGTTAAGAGAGCTAGCCGATGCAGCAATTAGGAGGCGTGTAAATATTCTATGCGTTCAGGAGACCAAATGGAAGGGCCAGAAGGCGAAGGAAGTGGAGGGTACTGGCTTCAAACTTTGGTACACGGGGACAACATCGGGTAGGAATGGGGTAGACATCTTGATCGATAGGAGCCTTAAGGACGGAGTGGTTGATGTTAGGAGGCAAGAGGACCGGATTATCCTAATTCGGTTGGTAGTTGGAGATTCAGCTCTGAACGTGATCAGTGCCTATGCCCCTCAGGTAGGTCTTAGTGAGAGCACCAAGTGGCAGTTTTGGGAAGATTTAGATAGCATGGTTAGTACCGTGCCTACCAGCGAGAAACTCTTCATAGGTGGAGATCTCAATGGCCATGTGGGTGCGACTAATGTAGGTTTTGAACGGGTGCATGGGGGGTTCCGGTATGGCAGTAGGAATCTAGAGGGGGAGGATGTTCTGAACTTTGCGTTGGCCTACGATTTGTTGATAGCGAACACCCTCTTTTGGAAGAGGGAGCCCCATCTTGTGACCTTTCTTAGTGGACAACACTCGAGCCAGATCGACATTATCCTTGCAAGGAGGGAGGATAGACGTGCTTGCTTAGATTGTAAGGTGATACCTTGGGAGTGTGTTGTCCCCCAACACAAGCTTGTGGTGGCGGACTTTCGCTTTCAGGTACGTGTCCATCGGGACAAACTGGCTAAGGTTGTGAGGACGAAGTGGTGGAAGCTTAGAGGGAAAGCAGCGCAAACGTTTAAGGAGAAGATGCTAGGCGAGGGGCCTTGGGAAGAAAGGGAAGATGCAGACGACATGTGGGTAAAGATGGCAACATGTGTTCGGAAGGTGGCTTCGGAAATGCTGGGAGTGAGTAGGTGAGGCAAACGGGAAGCGAAGGACACCTGGTGGTGGAATGATGAGGTGCAAAGGGCCATTAGGGAGAAGGAGTGTTTCAAGCGACTCCACTGTGACAAGAGTGCAGCCAACATCGAGAGCTATAAAATAGCGAAGAGGGTTGCAAAGCGAGCTGTGAGTGTAGCAAAAGGTTAGGCGTATGATGACCTTTATCGGCGGCTAGGCACGAAGGAAGGAGAGAAGGACATTTATAGGATGGCTAGGATCCGTGAGAGGAAGACGAGGGACATCAACCAAATCAAATGCATCAAGGATGGGACAGATCGACTTCTGGTGAAGGATGTAGAGATCAAGGAAAGATGGAGAGAGTATTTCGATAAGTTGTTTAATGGGGAGAATGAGGGTCCTACCCTTGAGTTGGACGACTCATTTGATGATACCAACGGGCGCTTCGTGAGGAGAATTCAGGAGGCAGAGATTGGGGAGGCTTTGAAGAGGATGAAGGGAGGTGAAGCGATGGGCCCTGATGGTATCCCCATTGAGGTGTGGAGATGTTTGGGTGCTAGAGCGATTGTGTGGTTAACTAAGCTTTTTAATCACATCTTTCGGTCAAACAAGATGCCTGAAGAATGGAGGAGAAGTATTTTAATACCGATCTTCAAGAACAAGGGAGATGTTCAAAGTTGTACTAACTACCGTGGGATTAAGTTTATGAGCCATACGATGAAACTCTAGGAGAGGGTTATCGAGTGTCGCCTAAGAGGAGTGACAAGTGTGACCCAAAACCAGTTTGGGTTCATGCCTGGTAGATCGATTATGGAGGCAATTTTCTTGATACGACAATTGATGGAGAGACATAGGGGAGCAGAAGAAGGACTTGCACATGCCTTTATTGACCCTGAGAAGGCATATAACAAAGTACCAAGAAATGTTATGTGGTAGGCCTTAGAAAAGCACAAAGTCCCAACTAAGTACATTACCCTCATTAAGGATATGTACATGGATGCAGTGACGTTTGTCTGAACATGTGATGGCGACACCAGTGAGTTTCCAATTAAAATAGGGCTACATCAGGGGTCAGCATTGAGCCCTTATTTATTTACTTTGGTAATGGATGAGGTCACAAGGGACATATAAGGTGACATCCCTTGGTGTATGCTCTTTGCTGATGATGTGGTGCTAGTTGACAGTAGGACGGGGGTTAATAGGAAGCTAGAACTATAGAGACACACGTTAGAGTCAAAAGGGTTTAGACTTAGTAGGATCAAGACCGAGTACATAAGGTGCGATTTCAGCGCGACTAGGCATAAGGAGGGAGATGTTAGTATAGATGGGCAAGTGGTGGCCAAGAAGGGTACCTTTCGGTATTTAGGATTGATGCTACAAAAGGATGGCAACATCGACGAAGATGTTAGGCATAGAATTTCAGCCGGTTGGTTGAAATGGCGTCAAGCTTTTGGCGTCCTTTGTGATAAAAGGATGCCTCAGAAGCTAAAAGTTAAGTTTTATAGGACGGCGATCCGTCCGGCGATGTTATACGGTGCTGAATGTTGGCCTACAAAAAGGCGACATGTCCAGCAATTGAGTGTAGCAGAGATACGTATGTTGTGTTGGTTTTGTGGGCACACAAGGAGGGTATTGACAGTGGATAGCGTCAACATTTTATATATCGAAAGGCATGAAACATACATCAATATCTAGAAGGCTAGGGTTTTACCTAACAATTTCCACGAGTTTTGGTGATTTATCAGTTTTCAAGGATCAAACCAGAAAACACCGAAAAAGGGGTATAACTACAAATCTACACCACAGAATTATCCGAAACTCAGGAATACGCCAAACTACTCTAGAAGGATCCAGAAGACACCAGAGCGAAGGGGAGGCAGGGCCACCTCCAGGTGGGGTCGGCCGGCCCCACCTGCCAGGCCGCCCGGCCTCCTGTGAGGGGAACCCTCTCCCCCCTTCTGGAGTCTTCCTTCACCGCCTTTGAGGATCAATCTCAGCCCTACGTGAAGTCGGTTTGATCAAACGGCTGTCGTGCATCCCACCGGGCTATATAAGCGGAGCCAGACCCCCCTGGAAACCCTAACCTAATTCATTCATTTATTCCATCTCGAGATATTTGGTGATCAAGTCATCTAGAGCTTCAAGTTCTAGTTCCTCATAGCCTTCTAGTTCATAGTTTAGCCTAGTTAGATCTAGAGTAGAGGAAGTCAAGTTCTTCATCGATCTTGGATTCCCGACGTTGTCAAGAAGAGAAGAGTCTGGTATAGTTCTTAAACTTTTCTTTCTTATTGTAATATCTGCGTTTGTACGATCATTACTAGCAACATTATTCTTTATTATTATGTTCTTGATTGCATTGTTCATTGTCTACTTTAATATGTCTAGTATAGTTAGTTTGCTATTATATTCATACACTGGTTCGTATAGCGCTCATCTATTCAATTGCATGGTGAGTGGTAGGCAATATGTAGACGTGGTGTCTAGATATTTTGCTTATCTCTGCGAGTATCCCCAATCGTCCGGGTAGTGAGGTAGATCGTGGGTGTGATGGACCCATTGAGTCCTTTGTAGGCCTTCCCCGTACGGTGGATTGGTAGAGTAAGATTGTCGGGTTAAGAGGAGGTTCCTGTACTCATCTTTTCCTCGTACATTGCTCGATGTGTTAGGGAACTATAGTAGTATAACTTAGCCATGATTGTTAGACATACTTGCACTAAATGAAGTAGCTTTGACTGTAGTTTGAATACTTAGGAGTTATTTCTCTATTACCCGATTAGACAACCGCTGATATGATTAGAGCACTATGATGGGATTAGTATCATTAGGAGATGACTGATCATATTTATCATTTATCTATTGTTTATCTTGTGACACCTTCCTGTTATTGAGGAGAGTTGACATTGGCTACATCTCTTATTCACTGCATATATAAGTGTTATCAATACTATAGAGTAGCTTCTTAGCAATGCCTTCCCAGTGGTAGAATATAAATGACAACCTGGTAATACTCTAGATAAAATGCTACAATGGTATAATTATCTGTCCGCTTGTAGAATCATTCTTGGTTTATATTCATCTTTATTTATTTCTGCCTAGTCACATAAAATGATAAGATTTAGTACCAGAATTTATTCCTAGCTTTACAATTGAGGATGACAACCTAGTTTCATAGTTAGGAGTAAGGGTCAAGAGGCTAGTGGCTAATTGCTAAAGGCAAGTTAATTAGTACCAATATTTCTAGTGTCATTGCGTGGGATAGAAATTTGGGTTTATTGCAGTGACGTTAGAAATGCCAACAAGCATTTTTGGCGCCGTTGTCGGGGAAGGCTAATAAACTTTAGAAAAGTATTGATAACCATATGCACTACAATAAGATCGATCACCCAATGGACCTCTAACTCAAACGGGCTCACCCTTGTTTCGTCTACTTGTGTATCTTATGCAGGGTAATGAATGAATGGTTTTTGATCTCCTGGACAACTACACCAAAGATCCGGAGAAACTCTTAAGAAGAAGGAAGTTTGCAAGAACGAGGGACATTTTTGAATCACCATCAAGGACACCCTCCTTTGAAACTTGTTCTTCACAAGAGCAAGCTCCATCATCCAAAGGAGAAGAATTAGAAGTTAACTTGACACCAGTTTTTGTAGCCATGGCTGAGAAGACACTACGTGAATTCTCTTCTCCAACAGCCGCCAACATCCGTACTGGACCTAATGTCGATATTGGAAACAATGGATTTGAGCTCAAGCCTGCGCTTATCACTATGGTGCAAGCTAATCAGTTTTGTGAAAAGGCACATGAAGATGCAAGTGCACACTTACAACACTTTCTGGAGATATGCAGCACCTTCAAGATCAAAGATGTACCAAAAGATGCTATCTTACTTCGCCTATTTCCATTTTCGCTGCTAGGAAAAGCAAAACAAACAACAAGGCAACCAACACTACATGGGACAAATGCTCTACTGCTTTTCTGGCCAGATTCTTTCCAACAGGCAAGACCACTGCACTGCGTGGGAAGATCTTATGTTTTCAACAGCAACATGATGAATCGTTCACCGAAGCATGAGAACGCTTTCATGATTACATCGCAGAATGCCCTCATCATGGAATGGAAGATTGGCTACTATTGCAGACTTTTTATCATGGACTAGTCTCTAGCCCTCGTGAGTCCATGGATGCTGCAGCTGGAGGAGCTTTCTTGTCACTTAAGCTTGCCGATGCAACTGCACTCGTTGAGAAGATGGCCTCAAATCAAAGCTGGAATGAAGAACGCACTCAACCTCGCAAGAGAGGAGGAGGCACTCATCATCTCAAGGAAGTCGATACATTCACTGAAAAGCTAGACCTCATCATGAAGAAGCTTGAAGATAGAGACACTGAAAAGAGAGAAGTTATGCACATCAATGGTTCCTACATAAATTGTGAAGAATGTGGAAACATAGGACACTCAGCAGTCAACTGTTCTGAAATCCAAGAGATCGTGAATTACATCAACAATAACACCAACTATCGCCCTCAACAAGGTCAAGAATGGAACCAATCAAATTAAGGATGAAATCAGCAACCACGACAAGGTAATTTTCAAGGTAACAATAATTACAGCAATTACAATTTGCCACCTTTACGAGATCTAGTTGCTGGTCAATCTAAATTGCTAGACCAAATATTTAAAAAGGTAACTTTAAATGATAAAGCTTTGGAAAATATAAACACTAGACTAGATACCTTTGCTTACGCTATTAAAAACCAACACAACTTCAATAAAATGTTAGAATCACAATTAGCTCAATTGGCAGCTGCTGTTCCTCCAACGGAAAAAGGTAAGGATCCAGGCCAACTAGAAGATTTAGAAAGCGCAAATCTTGTCGATATTCACAATGCGGTCATTACTACACTCAACCGGATGGATGCGGTGGGTTGACCACTCACTCCCACGAGAAGAAAGGGAGACCCCCGGAAGGCCTGTCATTCCTATCTCAATAGGATGTCACACCTTTCCGGAGGCTATTCTGTGATTTCGGCACAAGTGTCAACATTATGCCCAAGGTAATTTATAAAAAGATTCTAGGAGATCCTTTGTTGTACACAACCATGCGTTTGCAGCTTGCAGATCAGTCCATTTGCTACCCCGAAGGAATTTTGGAAGAAGCTATTGTTCGAGTAGGACAATCCTATGTCCCCGTTGACTTTGTAGTCATGGAGACTAGAGGAGATGAAAGAGCACCCATCATACTAGGTCGACCATTCTTATGCACAACTAAAGCCATCATCTATGCAGAGCATGCCAAGATTGTGTTTTCCATCAAGAGCAAAAAGAAGTTCTCATTCAAGAACCATATCCTCACAACCCCCGTATTCCCACAGAAGCCATATGAGCAAGCCCAACAACCAGCTGAAACCAAGAAGAAGAAAATAAACAATAGAAGGAGGAAGAGTGAGCTCAGTCAAATTCCAGAAGAGACGGTTCAACTGATCAATTCGGTTAACACCGAATATGACCACCTGTTAGCACCACCATACATTGTCAAAAGAGAAGACCCAGGAGTCCCGACTATTGAATACACAATTAAGCAAAATGGTTTTTCCTAAGACATTTTGTGACACTCGATCAGGGGTCAACGTCATGTCAAAGGTAGCGTACAATTATCTCTTTGGTGATGAACCGTTATACCCAACATATATACAGCTGCAGATGGCGGACTTATTAACAAGATTCCCAGAAGGCATAGTGAAGAACGTCGCGGTAAAGATTAAAGATTATTATATACCTACGGATTTCTTGGTCTTGACATGCAGGAAGATGATGATACACCTATCATTTTGGGAAGATCTTTCCTCAATACCGCCAATGCAATCCTCTACATGAGAACTGAACAAGTTCACTTCCATCTCCCCGTTAGAAAGGTACGTTGCGATTTTAATAGTTACACTGACAATAATTCGCCCCAGAAGATTCAAAACAGGAGACGCCGATCTCGCCGTAGAGCGAACCTGCTCTCAAGAAAGGAAGGAGAAGACTATCCTAGTGAACCTACAAGATACGAGGATCAAATCACTAAAAAAAAGCAATAGAACCTCGCTGGAGCGAGTGGGACAAAGAAGCTGAGAGAATGGAACAAATTGCTAAGCAAGAAGCAAGAGAAATACAAGAACAAAATCAAAGATGGTTGGAAGAGAATAAAGAGACATCATGGCAAGATGAGGAACTGTCTGAGGTATCCTCAGACAATGAATTCTACAAGTAAGTACTCTTTCCAATCTAGTCTTGTCGGCAGACTTTAAATTCCGCTCCCTTGCCATAAGGTGACAATGGTAGTTATCTAATTACTTTAGTACATTTATTCTTTTGCATGTTAAAAAAAGAAAATAAAAATTCTTTACTACTTTATTGTAAAACTTTAAAAGCTCCAAAAGACTAGGCTTATGGTTTACCCCGTAAGAATATTCATTATGGTAGCACAAAAATAAATTTGCATTCTGTGCATTATAAATAGAAAAGTACAAGAATAATAAGAATCATGCTACACATTCATATCTACTCATAAAGATAATCAATTACTCATTGGGCTGACCGCTAACCTATATCATATTCGAGCCTCGAGTTTTGGTTTTCTTCTTGGAGTACACCTTTGCAGGATTATACCATGAAAGAGTGGGACCAGTTAGTGGGTCACCACTGCTAAGCTTACTCTAGAGATCATTCAAGCGAAATATGGCAAACATCTAGCTTGGGGGAGAAGCATCCCCTAGTTATCAGGTAACTATACCTATGCGATTTATCGAGTCTGTTTTATAGTTATAAAATACCAAAAATATATGGGCACATGAAGGTCCACGTCTGTTAAGTCTTTTAAGAGTCTTTAGTTAAATAAAATCTGAAAATCAACAAAAAGAAGTTTTGTTTAGTCTTAGTTAATTAGAGTGTGTCTAGAGTTAACTATGAACTAGAAGCCTTGTCCTGAAAATGATGAATAGTTGCTCTGTTAGAATTCTTTCAAGTACCTAGTTTTTAACCTTGAGTTCTCCTAAGTTTTGGACATGATTGCTTTAACTTGATAATTTACTCTGAGCCCAAAACTTGTGGAGTAATATGCTTGAGCTAAGTCTAGGTGATTGACGGATATGATATAAGAGAGTCTGAGCTACTATTTATCTTATTCCTAACGATGCTAAATTCTAGAGATTTATCTTTTGAAAATTTCAAACCCTTACATGATGTGCTCTTGTATGACAAAGTTAAATTCCTACCAAAGCCATATATGATACATATTTAAATTAGAAAACCTTTGCTTATTTATGCTACTTGCTTTGCATTGAGTTTAGTCAACCTTTTGTCGTATACTTAAGAGAGTCTTGTCATGCTTTTTAAAATCAAGATCACTCACACACTTTATTCACATATACATTACTCTTACCCTGAGAGTAAGCGCAACCATTTTCCACTTTTATCCATTTCCACCCCAAAATATTTCTCGTCTACACTAGGAGAGAACATCTAAAAATATACATAAACCCATAGGACTGCCTTTGTTTAATTGCACCAAGTTCTTTATTATTATCTCTTCAATCAATTATTGTATCTAAGGATGCATGTGGCTATAAAAAAACAAAAAGGGAGTAAAAGATGGACAAGTGTCCTAGCATTAAAATAAGGGGTACTCAGATGTCCACCTCCCAACAAAAAAAAGAAGAAAAGAGAATAAAGATAGCCCATGTTTTCCTGAGAAGTTCTGAAAGTCTAAGAAAGAAGAGAGATTCATTCTGAAGAGCAAAAGTAGAATTAGAATTAGCCACCACATATACACCTATCCACCATATTCCACACACATGCACATCTTGGTTTGATTGTATAACTCGATTCTCTATAGATCCATTGTTTAACTTTACAATATATGAATTACAAGTATGTTTATCCTTGTTTAATGCCACTCCTATAAACTCCACTATAATCCCTAGAATTAGAAAGGCATGACATCATGGATACCTCAGTAAGATCCACAAATACCACATACTTTGAGAGACTGAGGGTGTCATACAATTAAGCTCTGAGTTTTATTGCGAAAAACTTGCAAAACTCTAGAATACTAGTTGAGTGAAGAATTTGAGACGTAGTGCTTGACTTGATTGTTCTATCTTTCAATTACTCAAGACCCACGTGAAGGTTAAAATCTCTACAGTTTAAGGTAATATGGGTGAGTTTGAAAGTTAGAGCAGTTTTGTCTAATCCAGAGGAAATTTTTGTTTAAGAGCATGTGTACTTGTCAGAATGAAAGCATTGTAGTAACTCCTGATCCAACTCTAGATTTTGCTAAGGGACTAGCAAAAGGTAAGCTTGGGGGAGTTGTTGACGGTGGATAGCGTCAATATTTTATATATCGAAAGGCATGAAACATACATCAATATCTAAAAGGCTAGGGTTTTACCTAACAATTTCTACGAGTTTTGGTGATTTATCAGTTTTTAGGGATCAAACCAGAAAAAACTGAAACAGGGGCATAACTACAAATCTACACCACGGAATTATCCTAAACTCAGGAATACGCCAAACTACTCTAGAAGGATCCAGAAGACACCAGAGCTAAGGGGAGGCAGGGCCACCTCTAGGTGGAGCCGGCCGGCCTCCTGTGAGGGGAACCCTCTTCCCCCTTCTGGAGTCTTCCTTCACCGCCTTTGAGGATCAATCTCAGCCCTACGTGAAGTCGGTTTGATCAAACGGCTATCGTGCATCCCACCGGGCTATATAAGCGGAGCCAGACCTCCCCCTAGAAACCCTAACCTAATTCATTCATTCATTCCATCTTGAGATATTTGGTGATCAAGTCATCTAGAGCTTCAAGTTCTAGTTTCTCATAGCCTTCTAGTTCATAGTTTAGCCTAGTTAGATCTAGAGTAGAGGAAGTCAAGTTCTTCATCGATCTTGGATTCCCAACATTGTCAAGAAGAGAAGAGTCTGGTATAGTTCTTAAGCTTTTCTTTCTTATTGTAATATCTACGTTTGTACGATCATTATTAGCAACATTGTTCTTCATTATTATGTTCTTGATTGCATTGTTCATTGTCTGCTTTAATATGTCTAGTATAGTTAGTTTGCTATTATATTCATGCACTGGTTCGTATAGCGCTCATCTATTCAATTGCATGATGAGTGGTACGCAATATGTAGACATGGTGTCTAGATGTTTTGCTTATCTGCGAGTATCCCCAGTCGTGCCGGGTAGTGAGGTAGATCGTGGGTGTGACAGACCCATTGAGTCCTTTGTAGGCCTTTCTCCGTACGGTGGATTGGTAGAGTGAGATTATCAGGTTAAGAGGAGGTTCCTGTACTCATCTTTTCCTGTATATTGCTCCAATGTGTTAGGGAACTATAGTAGTATAACTTAGCCAAGATTGTTAGACATACTTGCACTAAATGAAGTAGCTTTGACTGTAGCTTGAATACTTAGGAGTTATTTCTCTATTACCTGATTAGACAACCGCTGACATAATTAGAGCGCTATGATAGGATTAGTATCATTAGGAGATGACTGATCATATTTATCATTTTTATTATATTTATCATTTATCTATTGTTTATGTTGTGACACCTTCCTGTTCTTGAGGAGAATTGACATTGGCTACATCTCTTATTCACTGCATATATAAGTGTTATCAATACTATAGATTAGCTTCTTAGCAATGCCTTCCCAGTGGTAGAATATAAATGACAATCTGGTAATACTCTAGGTAAAATACTACAATGGTATAATTATCTGTCCGCTTGCAGAATCATTCTTAGTTTATATTCATCTTTATTTATTTCTGCCTAGTCACATAAAATGATAAGATTTAGTACCAGAATTTATTCCTAGCTTTACAATTGGGGATGACAACCTAGTTTCATAGTTAGAAGTAAGGGTCAAGAGGCTAGTGGCTAGTTGCTAAAGGCAAGTTAATTAGTACCAATATTTCTAGTGTCATTGCATGGGATAAAAATTTGGGTTTATTGCAGTGATGTTAGAAATGCCAACAGAGGGATAGAGTCCGAAACGACGATATTTGGGATAGGGTTGGGTTGGCACCAATTGAGGAGAAATTGATTCAACATCGGTTGAGATGGTTTGGACATGTCCAATGGAGACCTCCTGAGGCGCCGGTGCGTAGTGGGGTTCTAAAGCGGGTTGATAGTGTAAAGAGCGGTAGAGGTCAACCTAAACTGACTTGAGATGGGTCGGTTAAGAGAGACCTTAAGGAGTGGAATATCTCCAAGGATTTAGTTACGGATAGGAGCGCTTGAAAACTAGCAATTAACGTGCCCGAGCCGTGACCTTAACTCTGTCTGTCTTGTGCCCTTTATGTGTTTCTCTATTTCGTGTCTCTTTTGGGTTTCACCTCTAGCCTACCCCAACTTGCTTGGGATAAAAGGCTTTGTTTTTGTTGTTGTTGACTTATAATTTGGAGTGAACGGAGTACTCCACAGTTAAGAGCCTATTTGATAGAGCTGCAGTTTCAATAAAAATAGCCGTATTTGTAACTTGGGAAAACATCTTTCACATGGATGTTAAAAGCATGAATTATAATATCTTTATCTTTTTTCTTTCCATTTTTAAATTTTCTTTCATCATTTTTTCTCTTATTTCTTTTTCCTTCATATTCTCTCTCCTTATCCCATCTCTGTCTTCACCGCTCTCGAGTGCTCTCTTCCATGCCAATGTCGAAGCCCTCTTCGTTGCGTCGATGCCATCTTCTTCGTGCCCTCTCCGTCACACCATCCTGTCACCTTCATCGCATGCTCTCTTCTCGCCCGCGCCATGCCAGGGTAGTTAGCCAGGAAGAAACCGGTAGGTAGGGTCATAGAGGCGACTGCGTTCACTCGCATGCGTCTAGCAAGGGAGGAGGAAGATGGTTGAAAAAACTCCAGTTTCACCCTCCTCCACCTCTACTTAGCTAGTTTTTAGGGGCTTCTCGCGTGGAGCAAATTGTTCGGAGGTTGTTGGGTTGGTGGAGTGGTAAAAAGGATTCAAAAGCGTTCTGAGCAACATTACAAAACATGAGTTAACTTGTAACCTATTTGCCGCTTATTTTCCTTCCCTCTCTCCTTATTTCTTGAACTTTCTTGTACTTGAACTGAACTCTCCTTTTGTTCTTAACATATAACCCCTATAGATTCTAAAAACGGTAGGATGGTCCATCTTCGATAAATAGGATACATCTGATAAATAGGGTACATCCTCCAATAAATAGGGTACATCATATACAAATTTAAAAATGTCTGATACCTTTAGTTCTTATCTGCTTACATGACGTACATAACCCTGAAATATTACTATCTATTATAGTTCTGCTATAGCTGTGCTATAGCTTTCTATAGCTCATAGAAAGAAGATGTATCTATTTGTTATAGTCTGCAATTCTAAACAACAACAACATCCAACAAGCTACATACATACCCCCATTTGTTGACTACCTAAATCATCCTCTACTACCACCCATTCCCACGGGTGTAAGCCTCTACTTTTCTATACTATTGGCTTCCCACCTGCTACGCTGGTTCCTCCCTGCCCAACGCCTCATCCCCCTGATGCTCCAACCTCCCCGCCCATCACCTCCTCCATGCCTTACCACTTTCTTCCTGCCTAACGACTCTTCCTTGTGCAAGGAAAATGGACCCTTGGGCCATTAAATTGGAAATTTGGTGTTTGATGAACAAACATAACCATTTGGACAAATATTGTTTGCTAGTATATAAGGTATGGTTCAAATGGATGAAAGGTGGATTAGAGTTAGGCAAAATGGTGGTCGAATGATCAACACCTCAAGCAAGACATTACAAGCTATATTGAAGATTGCAAGACATGCTAGAAATGTAAGTCACCAAGAAGTAGAAGCTAGAATATAAATGTGGCGGAACCGCCTAAATTAATACACTCACAAGAGTACTTGTCTTTCATTAGACACTTACCAAGGGAGCGCACTAATTTAATCGATTCTATCGAGCACACCCAACGGGAGAACTCGAAAATCCACCATTTTCATCAGGATCACAAATAAGGGAATAAAGCTTACAACATTCTTGCATTTCTTACATCTCAAGTTTACAGTTAGTCGAGTAGGACTTATTATTTACAACAAACAAATGAATAAATACAGTGTATCATAACGAGAGTTGATTTATAATTGCAGCGGAAATAAACATCGATTCAATGACATGTCTAAGCATTTAATATGATAGAGATAATTATATTAAAATACTTTTCTTTATAAAATCAATTGGTGAAGGTTGGAAATAAAACTACTATCGCAGCGTAATTGGAATTCCTCGCTGAGCCCACCAGGAGGTATCCACACACAAGAGTCAGCAGCTAGCATCCACCTGTTACCTGCAACAGGGGGAGTAAAACCCTAAGTGCTCAATTGTACTCAGCAAGACTTACCCAACAGGAGGAAATAAATGACTCCAAGGATATGTAAGGCTATTTGGCTTGTGGGTTTATATTTGCAGGGAATCAAAACTAATAGTACATCCTTATATTCAAATTTTAGCAGTCAATATTAATTCATTTGCTAACCATTCTAGGTAAGCACCTGAACTACTTCCAAGCAAGTGGTAAGCAATCAGAACCATTTTATCTCTTTTCCACCTTCCATTTCTTACTACGCTGCCAGAATAAAGCCCTCGTCGTTACCGTTCAAGAACGGCGATTCACGAATCAATGTGCCCAGCTGGGTACCCCGAGACACACTCCTCATCTGCATCCTAGACACAGACAAGAACAACTTGCTTTCTCACGCCGGGGCTCAGATCCCCCGTCCTAAACGGGACTCCAAGCCCCCGACATTCCCGGCCCGGCCGTAATGCGGTGCAAGGACATCCAACCCAAAAAGAAAATATATGTATGCACCACCCTTTACAGTCGGCCCGGATGGAGCCAGAACCCTAGGCAAGAGAGAGCAAGCCTTTCGAGCTCCCATAAACAAGTATGTGTTCGGGATAAGGAGATGCGTGACTTGACCTTCAACCCTTAGCAACGATCGGTCCTTAATCGACACAAGGCGGGATAACGCAACCGAGCCTCGCTCTGTTGCCCAACAAACCAAGTCCATCCAACCCATCATACCGTCCCGCCCGGTCTCCATTTATTATCCACAAACATAATCCAAGTGATAGTATCATGAGAATAATAATAATAAACCTATCTCTCGCGAGTGACAGGAAATCACTCGACTTCTACCGAAGACCTGTAGCATGGCAATCTACACGATCCTGTCATTCTAGTAAGACTCATAGGATAAGGATATATATGCAGGTGGGTTCCATTCAACTCCTCAGGACTTAATGCAACATATATATTATAAAGTGCAGAATAATAGGGGTTATGAACCGGGGCTTGCCTGGGTAAAAGATAACCAAGTTAGTATTCCAATCCTCAGGACATGATCACCATGGCACCATCCTTCGCAGAAACACCAAGTCCTTCGGATGCACCGACCAATCATCGCTCCTATTATGATATGCAACGGTACCAATGCAGAGATGATGCAATCAATATAAAGGCAACAAAAACTCTTAAAGTACAACACGTACAAACTACACTAACAGCTAGCTCTAATGGCTAACATCGAAAGCTACGTATCGAACTCATAAAACATCTTTTCATGCCGTCACACTACCGTTTAGCTATTCTAACGTATATTCTAAGAGCATCTCCAACAACTCCTCAAACTCACTTGCTATTCTTATTATTTTGGCAAAAACATAAAAAACCCTCTCCAACAACTCCTCAAATCAACTCCCTATTTATCCCAAGTTGCTATTCTCCCCTTCCGCACGCGGATATATCCGCGCGCGTACTCCACTTGCCATCGCACTTTTCCCCGTCGCCGGTTCCTCTCCCGCGCTGCTCGATCTTCTCTCTCGCGCGCGAAACTATTCTATAGCGCGCACTTTTCAGTTCGCCGTTGACGGCCCAACGTACGCACGGTCTCGTTTTCTCATCTGGATGAGCGGCGATAGGAAGAAGAAGGAGCGTCGCGCGACAGGAAGAAGAAGCGTCACGGTTCATGCGCCGAGGAAGAAGAGGGTGCGAGGACTTCGTCGCGCCACCGCCAGCCGTCCATCAGGTAATCTGTTCTCCTCCTGCGCAGCTAGGGTAGTCCAGCGCAGCTAGGAAGAACCGGCGGGTGACCGCATGCTTGCCTCGCATTGGCGTCGCGCTCGAACGCGAGCCGCCCGCCCGCCCGCGTGGCGTCGATCGATGTAGCCGCCCCGGGAGGGCGGGCGCGAAATCATCCCGTCGGCGTCGCCGCACCGTGCTCCATGTCGAGTTCCACGAGTCGCGAGGCTGACCGCGATTCGATCGGGCGACGACATCGTTCAACGGGTTCACCTGTGATAGACACCTGCAGCTCTCGGCATCTGGCCAGCCTGGTCCGGCCCGGCCGCTATGCGTTCATCGTCCCGGCCAGCGTGGTCGGTCGCCCAGCGGGCCGCTGCTGGTTGTTCGTTGTCCAGCCCGCCGCGCGATGGTCGTCGGCGGCCGAGGCCAAAGAAGCAGCAATAGCATGATTTTTTGTCAATTTTGCACTCAATTCAGGCACCACATGGTTCTTATCTGATATTCGCTTTTGTGTATTCTGTAATTTTTTTTGTAGACTCGTTGTGATGGCAACTTGTACAGGATGGCCGGCCGCATGGAACTCCAGCTGGCCGCAACGACAGGTTTAGGGCGACGACGACGGAACGAAGACTTGCTCGGCGGCGCTATGAACGAAGACCTGCTCGGCGGCGCTAGGAGAAGAACGAGCGTCGCGGCCCGGGGGAATGTCGCGGTGCCAGGAGAAGGACCGTCGCGGCTCCAGGGGGAAGCCCACATCAATCTACTATCTGATGGCCTACTTTTTTTTAAATTTACCAAGTGGGATACCAATTTCTTGGAGTTGCTTTTTTTTTGTCACTTGCCAAATAAATTAGTAAGTTGCTAAAACATAAGATATAGCAAGTGAGTTTTATAAAACTCTTGGAGATGCTCTAACTAGGGTGTTTTAGCTATCTCAACAAACCAACTATTCTTGAGTTACCAAAATTATTGAGAGCATATCATACTGCACTCTAACTACTGTATAGATTTGAGGATCATAGCTATTACCAAAAAGTCACAAAAATTCATTAACTACATATCCTTATTAGTATTTAAGCATCACGAGCAATATAATCACTCTAGGTGCAGCACAGAAATCTATGAACTAAGTATACCAACAGATAGATCACAATTTTAGAAATCTAGCAAAATTGGTTTCACTATTTTTGGATTTTTCTACTATTTTATATGAATTATCAAATCTCAGCTCCGAAAAGAAATAGAAAAGCCTTTCTAATTACTTCTAGAAAAGAAAAAGGGCAAAAAGCCCATCACAGCCCATATTGGGCTTGGCCCGCCGCGAGGAGGTGAGCAGCGGCAGACCGGCCCAACTTCGGTGCGGCCCACAGCGCAAGAGGCCCTTGGCGGGGAGGAGCCAGCGTGCTCTCGGGCGCTTTTGCGAAAAAAAGGCCCTGGGGCTTCTAAGTATTTGTGTGACCCCGTTGGCACTATTACAAAAAGAGAGGCTTCTCACCTAACACCCCGAATTTTGTTGTCTTTACATGCGGGAAGTCCCCGAGGGGGTGCGCGACGGCGCGGGCGCTGGACGGCGCGGCTGAATGGCGGCTCGCCGGCCGATGGCGGAATCGCCGGGCGAGCACCCAGTGGGCCGAGACCAAAACGTGATGGCGCGCACCTGAGGGAGGCACCGGGCTGCGGACTCAGGGCAGCGCTTAGCATGGCCAACCGCGGAGAAGGCCGTGGCCGCGGTCGGGCGGGGTGGTGCGGCTGCCGCTCGCCACGCCGAGGGGCTAACGCCGAAGGAGAAGGGCGGAACAAGACCAAAGATCTCACCCTTAACCCAGCCGCGGTGTTGTTTAAGTTGGAGGATAGCCGAGGAGTGCTGGCCGCGTACGAGCAGGGAGCTCGGCGGCGCACCGTGGCTGACACGGCCAGGCCAGCGATGGTGGAAAGACGGTGACGACTTGGATGGGTGCGCAGGTAGAGAGGGTAGCGGGCGGCTAAAGGTGCCAATTGATTGGTCTCGAGCTTGGGATAGGTCATGTCTTCAAGAGCGTCGCTCTCGGCCATTTCAGGACCGCCGGCTAGGAAACTCCAAAATTGGAGCTTGGCACGGCTCAATTCAAAAGGGTAGGGTCGGATGTCTCAAGGACTTGATGGCGGAGGCCGGACGCGACGAATTGACCTTGAGATGACTTCTCCCCGCTGAATTGAATGTTGCCGCGGTGGCGGCCCCGGCAATAGGCCTGGGCTGTTCTCACCTTGGCGGGAAACGGTCGACTCCTCATACGAACAACGTGCTCTCGGGTGAGGGGGAGAAGATGTGCTCGACGCGACATCCATCAAGGCGAGTCCCGCAGCTGCAGGCAGATGCGACGCCGAGGCGACGACACCGGCAGCGAGCCGAGCCCACGCGGTGCGGGGCGACGACGCGACGGCAGCGGTGTTGATGCCGGCGGCCAAGACGACGCTAGCAGAAGCGTCGGCAAGGCAAAAGCGATGACGCGGACGCGTGGTTGTGCGAGACGGGCAGCGGCGGAAGTGGGTGCGTCGGCGGGTGGGTGGCGCAAAGGCAGCCGCGGCCAGTGGCAGCGGAAGCAGCGACCGAGAGGCCGAGCGGCGGTGGCCAGCAGCCAACCAACGGCCATCGGGCTTGTCAAAGCCAGTCCCGATAGACCACGGCCCGTCCAGGGCAAGCCCCAAAACTTGGACCGTGGCCCACGGGCCAATTGCCTAAACCAAATTGTCGTGCACGCTTTTTAAAGTGCCGACGACGACCAACCTAGCTTGGGTACGGCTCAACCAACTCCACAAAGCTCAAGGGGACACTTAAGGCTTCTAGACAAAGCATTCTACTCTGGCTATGGGCATCCCGAGTAGAAACCAAGGGCGTGCCAAGTCGTGTTCGTCAGTGACGTCGCTGAGCTCGGCCAGAGCGTGACCAAGGTCCAGACAGTGAGGTTTTAAGGCCTTTGGGTAGGGTTTTCGATACTTACTAGCCATACATCTGCCAAACCAACCTAACCATTCAAAAGAAGGTTCATTAGGCTACTAAACGGAACCAGAACATACTATCACTTCTTAACTAGATTTTGCAGAAACTGAATGCCAACGTGGCAATGTCAGCCTGTTTGCAGACTTAGAAAACTTTCTTAAGTCAAGAGCTGAACCCTATTTCAAGTTCTATTTTTAAGCTTTTGAAAATACTAGTTAGCAAGTTTATTTCTCTGAGACAAAAGTTGCGCTACCATCTACAAAGTTTGCACTTCAAACTTTATTTAAAGGTTGCATACATGTTCTATAATAATTTTGCTTAATAAAAATTGATTTTAAACCTTACTCGATAAAAGGAGCTATAGAAGCCAACTTTCATTCAGCATTTTTAATGGCCTGTTTAAGTTACTAGTAAAAGGAGATCTATAAGTGCATCTAGCCCTTAGTTTGGGCTGCATTCAACTTTATATGAGGGAAGATGGAGGATATATTGGTGATCACCAATAAAAGGAGATCTGTAAGTGCATCTAGCCCTTAGTGGGTTTTGGTGAATTGAATGACAACTCAATTAAAGGTCTAACAAGTTTGCTAAGTGTTGAGCAGGAAATTAGCCATGTTACATATGCATGTATATTACACATTGAGATGTGTATCAACTAAGGCAAACATGAAGATATTTCATATAGTGTTGAATTGAAGGCTAAAGGTGTGTATTGTTGTATTGAAAGATCATAAAAATAATATAGTTCAAGCAAAATACAACAACCCAAATGGAATTGATGAAATGGCTTATATGTTGTGGGATATCAAAGCTACATGTGAAAGTAAGCATATTTGGCAAATAGTAAATGAGACATGAGTTGATTATCTCTAGTATGGCTTACTTTGCATGAATAAGAAAAGTTTGATAATGAAGTGAATGATAGAAGTGTCAAGCCAAAATAAAGAGGATTTGAGGAATCATGAATTTGCTTGACCATATTAATATTGATCTATGTATGTCTCTATGTGAGTCAAACTGAAGCTTGACTGATCTCAACATTCATATCTAGAAGATATTCAAGCAAGGATCATAATATTGAAGAAATAGTTTTTAATACATACTTAATATGGTGTGACTTGAGTGTGGCTTGATAAGGTGAAGATAGCAAGAAAAGAGCTTCGAGGGACTAAGCGAAGGTAAAGGCCAAGCGACGGCTTGAGGACCGAGGTACCATGGCTAAGGTGAAGAAGAGAGTACTTGCATTGAGTCTGAGAACTAATCAAGCTACGAGAAGTCATATTATGTTGAGGATCAAATTATTAGTGGAAGTGACTTGAAGCCATGAAGTTGAACTCAGATCTGTTGAAATAGTTCAAGTCACATGCTCAAGGTGTGTTTGCTCAAAGAGAAGAGACAAAGATGATTGCAACCCCTTATGGAGTGACATTGAGAAGAAATGGCATATAAAGACATTGAAGACTCAAGTGGTTAAAATAGTTATATTCTCTTTATCTTGAGTATAGGTATGCCGTACTATCAAGGGGATGCAATACGAATTATAGACAAGTCTCAAGTGCTCAAACTAACCGAACCCGAGTGCTAACATGAGAGAAAACACTTAGCACGGTACCTGCACTTGTTGATCTTGGGCTTGTTCTCTGCTGGGCTGAATAGCCCTCGAAACAAGCTTTCTGAAATGTCCAAGATCACTGAAAACGGAGTTCGGAGTAAAAAGTTATGGCTGTTTCCGTAAGCTAACCTATGTTGTTTCTAGGAGGGCGGCAGTGCCGCACTTCCAGGGCGGCAGTGCCGCCCTTATACAGACATAACGGCTAGTTTTTGAATCCAAACGGCTAGTTTGAGTAGGGTGGGTATATATACCCATCCCACGCCTCCTGGTCGTGCTGCTGATACTTCAGACCTTGCCAACCCTTGCCAAAGCCATTCCCAACCCTCTCTTTGTGAGAGTGTGTGTGATTAAGTGTTGGGGCTATATGATTAAGAGTTTTAGAGCAGATTAGAGCAATCCTAACCTTGAGCACTTGCTGGGCTTCGTCGATCTTTGTTGTGCATCTATTACTCTTGGAGGGTGAAGCCTCCTGGACGGCTAGGCGCGCCGCCTCTAAGCAAGCTCCCCCGTGCTTGTGGTGGTGAGTGGGGAAAGTTTGTATTACCCATTTGATTTAGTGGAAACCTCTCATCTTAAGAGTTAACTCTCTTGACTTGAGACCGAGAGCAAGGCCAGCCTTGGTGGCGGGCCAATTCTTGTGTGGATACCTCAACAACGTGGAGTAGGCCAGCCTTGGTGGCGACGCCGAACCACGGGATAAATACCGTGTGCTGATTTACATTCTTGTATTTCATATTGTTGTTGAGGTGATATTAAGATTTGTGATCGATCTACTTTGCTATACTTGATATACCCTATATAGCTATCGATCTATGATATATATAGCTGCAGAAACCTTAGAACTTTACCTGATCTGAATTTCGTTGGTTACATTTTGAATTGTGCTAAGTTCATTCTGCGCAGGGCGTCAGTGCCGCCCTCAGAGGGCATCAGCGCCGCCCTCTAATCTGATCGAGTTTTAAGTTGAGATTTTACAGGATCGTTATTGAGCATCTTAACTATATAATCTCCAAGTTTGGGCTGCATTGGACTTAAAATAGCAGGGAGATAGCGCTGCCCCCAAAAGGATGTAGCATCGTCCTTAGTGTTAACTTTTGTTTGACCTGAAATTTTTGTAGGCCTATTCACCCTCCTCTAGGCCTCCTTAGCGACGTCAAGGTCCTTACAGGATCATATAGGGGAGCTGCTGGAGAAGTAAAATTGGTTCATCTCTCCCAATATAGTAGATTTATGGGGATGAGGGATGAGAAAGGGGAGCTGCTGGAGATGCTCTTATACCATATAGTAGCCACAAACCGCACTAGGTTTAGGTTTTGTTTTAAATAAATCTATCTTTAAATAGTTATCGTTGTCGGTTTGTAAAACCTCACATTGAGATCTTAATCATGCATTTGCAGATTATTATCACTTTACTGGAGTTGCATATTATCTCGTTATTGCCTGTGTTCTTCAATTCGTGGCAAGGATTAGCACTTTCTAGATAAGATCAACTGAATTGTGGCATAGTTGAAGAAATCGATGCTAAGGTTGCATAGATCGGGACTTACTGGTATATCCCTCTCTGCCTAAATCAATAGTTATCTTGAAATAGACAGAAAACTGGCAACCCCTGTCTCATCAAAATCTATGGTTATTCTAGAGAAAAATATTTAGATACTTTTTTTTAAAAAAAAAGAATTTTGTATTTTTAGAAAAACTAGTTGATCTTACCGGTAATGCCAATCCCGTTTGAACCAGTACGCTACGATGACGACGCGCACCGTAGAATCGATTGGATGAAGCGCAACTATTTTTTTTCATCAATCAATCAGCGTAAACACAGGGAGCGTCGTAATAGCAACTCCAGCCCAACATGCAAATTGGACTTCTATTTTTTCATTTACATACTTGACTTGTAAAAAGTAGAGCCCTAAAATTGACTCCAACTCCAGCCCAAGACCCTATACTAGAGGAGAAGATAGGATCCGCCCAATTCTGGGGGCCTGAAACTAAAATTTAGGAAGTCTCCTAAAATAGAAGTCCAAATAGAAGCCCCATTGGAGTAGTTTTTTTGCTCAAGCTCCTAAAATTAGAATATAGGCCTGTTTAGAGCAACTTCAGCCCAACATGTAAATTAGGCCCCTAGTTTTTTCATTTGCATGCTGGCCTATAAAAAATAAAGACCCAAATTTGCTTCTAAGTCCAGCTCAAGACTATTGCTAGGGGAGGGATAGAGTCCTCCTGTTCTTAGGGGCCTGAAACTATATTTTGTGAGTCCTCCTAAAATGGGAGTCTAAATAGGAGGCCCACCGGAGTTTTTTTTTATTTGAGCTCTTAAAAAAATAGAATAGAGATCTGTTTATAAAGTCCACTGGAGTTGCTCTTATGGGCTCCATTGAAGTTGCTCTAAGAGCGCAATGGGAAAACACGACGAATGGAGAGGATCTCGGCTCTCGAGACTCCTCCTACAACAGTAGTACAGCTGCTACAGTAGACGAGAACATGCTCCTGATCATGCAGCTGACACTGACAGCTCCCTGTGGCTCCACATTTGTTTATCCCTACCACCGCACCGTGTTGCGTTACATGCATGCATGCATGCACACGCCAGCTGCCACCCTGGAGAGTGGAGAAGTGCCTGCCTTTTTGCTAATCCAAGGAACTTATTGTCGGGATGATCCCATTCTTTTCAAGCTAATGTGCGTACTTTTATGAGTCGCCGCTTTCGCCCAGCAACCATCCGTCTGTCCAGCGCGTGCATTGGTAATTGGGCCTTGTTTAGATTGCGTAAAAGTTAGAAAAATTTTAACTTTGCAACTGTAGCATGTTTCGTTTATATATGACAAATATTATCCAATAATAAACTAACTAGGCTCAATAGATTTGTCTTGTTATTTACAATTAAACTGTGTAATTAGTTATTATTTTTATTTATATTTAATGCTCCATGCATATAGATAGACTAACTAAGCTCAATAGATTCGCCTCGTGATTTATAACTAAACTAAATTGTGTAATTAGTTATTATTTTTACTTACATTTAATAGACCATGCATATGGGTAAAAACTTGATGTGATGGAGAGATATTTCGTCGTCGTCGTCGTCCCTGTGCTGTAGCTGTAGAGACAGCCGTGCAGTGTCCCATTGCTCTCGAAGGAGTCAGGGCACGCTAAATTTGGCCATAGGCTAGGCTAGCAGCTTCTGTTGTGGTGTGTCCGTCGGGTAGGCAGGCATGCCGGTCCCTCCCTTCTTTTATCACGGCGATTTAGGCAGCGCTTACGTCCGCACGAATGCAAACGGTGTACCTAACGTAGTATGAGTATTTGACAGGCAACTCTAATTAAGCCATGATTGGGAGGAACATTGGGCGTGTTTGGTTGCAATCTAGATGCGGCCATGGGCTACTTTGGGCCAAGTTCTAGGTGTTTGGTTGCTTGAATTTATCCTAGGGCTTGGCCAGAGCCTTGGCTCGCCGTACACAGTTAGCCTAGCTCACCCTGAACGTAGGATTTGGGCGTCCACCCTGGCTAGGCCAGGGCCAGCCACTCCTCTTCGTTTCCGTCACCTCCGCCGGTGAGAATTCGGTTCTCACCTTCTTGCTCGCTCGCCAGCATGGTCGATTCGTTGCGGGACCCCCCTGGGGATCGCCGCTGGGCGGCGCCCCAAAGAGCCGCCGCGGGCCTGAGCCCGGCGGCGTCATCTTTGGCCGGTCCCCACCGCAGAAATGAGGAGAGCGAGCCCGCAACGCTTCCCGAGACGACGACACGGCGGTGGTGGGGGAAAAAGCAGAGGTTCAATCCTCCGGGCGACAGCGGGGTCGGGCTCGGTGTCGTGTCCTTCGCGTCGGCGATGGCGGGGCGGGCGCGGGCGCCAGCGTCGTGTTCTTCGGGGCGGCGACGACGCATGGGGGTCGGGCAAGAATAAGGCGCTTCGGCGGGCGCCGTTTCGTTTCCACCGCTGCCGCGGGCATCATCGCGCCGCCATGGGCGTGCGCGGTGGGGTCGCCGCCGAGTGGCGCGACTTCGTGCGCGACCTCTGCTTCCTCCTCGCGCTCTACTACCTGCTGGCGGTGCTCGTCAATGGGGAGATCGCCGTCTAGATCGCCGCGTCCTTCGTCTCGCTCTACGTCGTACTCATCTTGACCTCCCACTGCTGCGCCTAGCAGGCCAAGCCGGCTGCCGCAAGCCTCTCCACGCCGCCTCGCCATCCCGGACATCGCGGGCCACCGCTGGCCAGCTGTTTGATGAAATGTCTAAGAGGGGGTGAGCTCACCAAAGTAGAGAACAGGTAATTGTATGAAGTGCAAGTCAGACAACCAAACACACTCAGTTGCTGGCCAGGCTTAGATGATACGTGTAACCAAACAAGGTCATCTTGGCTTGCTAAAGCTAGGTTTGGCCTGGCCAAGCCTGGCTATCCTAGCCATGCTAGATTGGGATAGCAACCACCAACCAAACAGTCGAGTGAGCAGGTGCCGCGTTCTTGCAAAATCCCATGGTAACCCGTCATAGTATTAGATGAAACATTAATAACGGTAACACCAGGTCAGCGATTAAATAGAGATCGATGGGGGGCAGGCATTGTCAAAGGGAGATGGATGGATCCTCTTTTCTGCAAAGGCGAGCGACTGAGGGACAGGGAATCGAAAGGAGGAGGAGAGGAACACGCGATCAGGCCGGGGGCCGGCCTTGCCTTTGCCTTCCTGAGTCCTGACAGCTGTTGCTGTGTCGTAAGACGGAACGGAAAAGCCGCCGGCCGGTCCTGGATCAAGCGGAACCAAAGCAAAGCAGCGAGCGAATAGCGAAAGGGCTCCGTTGTCCTCATCAACCCGGCCGGCGCTGCCAGCTTTTGCTCGCCGGCCTTTCCTCTCCCAATCTCTCGTGCCAAGCGGCCGGAAAAGTAACGCGGCAGAAAGGGGACCGGCCCCGGCAAGAAGGGAGGATGGGCCGGAGAGGCCAGGTCGCGTGGACAACTTGGATAAGGACCCGGCAAACTTGTCCGTCCATCTGATATGGTACTACTCTTCGCGCTTAAGGTAACGACGCCGGGGTCTCGCCGTCGCCGCGGACATAGTAGACTGCTGGAGTAGACTTGGAGCTGAAAACACCATGGAATGATGAAAGGTCGATGCAGTATGCAGCGATTCACGGCTGCTAGCTACTCACTCCATCCCTTTTTATTTGTCGCCGTGGGATACGTGCCATAAGTTTGACTTGATTTATAGAAAATACGTACAATATTTATATCTCCAAATAATTTTGTTAAAAAACTAGATCCAAAGATCTTTCCAATGATATTAATTATGATACTAATCGATGATATTTATTATTTATTAAAATTTCCTAAGATTTTGTGCCTCTAGCCTGCTCAAAAGTCGACAAATAAAAGGGACGGAGGGAGTACTTTCTCACCAAACTTTATTTTCTACTATGTACCCTAGATAAGGTCAACAAAAGGAAGAGGTACTCCCTCCGTCCCAAAAAATAGATGTCATTCTCGCTTCCCGAAAAAAGTCAAACTTTTATAATTTTGACCAATTATATATTAAAGAGTATTAATATTTATAATACATAATTAGTATCACTAGATAGGTCTTTGAATATATTTTCATAATGAACTTTTTGGAGATATAAATGTTGCACAAATTCTCTAAAAACGTAGTCAAAGTTGAGAAAGTTTGACCAGCACGCTTCCCATAGCGTCATCTATTTTGGGACGGAGGGTGTAGACAGTAGAGAAATACTAGCTCTTAAAGCAACCCTACCACTACCATTCTCCCTTTGACGGTGTACGTACTGAGCATGGTAGCGCAACAACGACAAGGAGCCGGCAAAGTGTTGGTTCAATCGACCCATCAATCAATCAGTGAGAACGGGGAAGACGAGGAGGCTTTTGTGGCTTGTGGGATTTTCTTGCATGGTCATTGGTCAAGAAAGTTTTAGTTAGAAAGAAAGATAACCAACCATGTATGGTCACGCTCATGGCTCACACCTGTATGTACCGGCCCCGGCCAATGCCCAATCGCCAATCTTGTTTCTCTCCGGGGACTGAACTGCACGCGCGCGTAGGGCGAACGCTAGCCTCCTCACCCACCTTTTGCACCAAATCTTCTTCTTTTTCACCAACTGCCGTCCATCCGTCCGTCCACGAAAAACGCACTCATCATGCTCGCGAGTCGAAACTCGAAAGGCTGTGTGGCCCGGAAAGGGACGGAAGGGCAGGGGCACAGGCCCAGTCGTCCTCTCCTGTGTGTTCGTCGTCTACGTACTCCTGCGCTGTGCAACGAGACTCCTCTGCAGTCGTGTGCACACAAATTTCTTTTCTTTAACCAACAAGACAAAGAAGGGTTTTCACCGTCAATTAAAAAAAAAAGACAAAGAAAGAGGCAGGTCAACTCGTAGCAACACAAGGCAACGACAAAATCAATCATCCACGGGCCTGGGGCCACGTACGCGCGATCGATCGGGCGCCCTTTTGCGGTTAATTGTGGCGGCAGCCGCACCACCAAATGAAACGGCTGCAGCAACAAACAAAACCAGAGATCGTCGGAGTGCCTGTCCTTGTCCCTCGCTACTCTACCTGTACTGCATGTTCCTGTCATCTGCTCTGCCCCGCATGCACTTCTTTCTCAGGTCAAACTTCAAAGCAGCAATGCGAGCTCATCCATCAGTAAAACATCGATTATTTGGTGGTAGCAAGGCTAGCTACGTACTACCTCCGGCTCCACGCGGAACCGGCCGGGCACACGCACGCACGCACGCACGAGCACGGGAGTCGGGAGACTTTTCGCTCATTCTCTTCTTCATCATCTCCGCTCCGCCGGCCAAAAGAAAAGATAGCTTTTTATCGAGTCCTCAATGTGATTCGTGTTTCGCCGCGCATCGCTCTCGATTATTGGCCTCTCTCCCCAGTTCCTTTCTCAGCCTCTCACCATCCATCCATCCATCATTTCATCCGGCCTTTTCGATGTGCGGTATACATGGCCGGCTTGCTTGGGATAAGGGCGGACAAGTACGGCTTGTGCGTGCACACGGCGGCGCCGATCGATTCATCCATGTGTCTGTCCATATGGGCTCGAGGCCTCCAGCAGCACGCACCTGGCCGGCCGATCGCATGGTCACTCCAGCAGCATGCATGTGTTTCGCTCCTTTTAGGATGGAACGCGCGCGCGTGCAGCTAGCTATAGCAAGGCGTCACTTTTGTGTATATATATGCTATCTTTTCTTCTATTAAAAAGACAGCGATAGATGAAGAATTTCGTTCGGGAACTGTCGCGGAGGAAAGTTTTTTCTTTATTAGGGCGCGCGCCTCTATATATCTACCTGGAATAATGTACTGTGTACTGCTTTTCTAAAAGCGCAGACTGTATACGGGATCGATCGATACAGCAGGGATGGGAATATGTTCTTCGTTTCCTTCGGTATGAAGACTGCTAGTTATGTCGTTACTTGGTAGTACTATAGTAGTAATCTGCAGGCACACCATCACATTAATTGCTGTAGCAAACTTGACTACATACGTATGCTTATATACTTCTGGCACTGTACTTTGATGGTCGTGCATTCATGGTTCAAAGTTTAGTCTGGTGTTAGGCATGTGGAGACTGCTGGATGGAGCCGATAGATCGATCTTTGGCTTAATAAGTCATCACAAGCATCATCAACACACTCATATATATGGCATCAAACCTAAGGATGATCGCTACCGGAATCCAGCCCTATGCCGAGTGCTTCAAGCTTTGCCGAGTTCTTTTCCTCGGGCACTCGGCAAAGGGCCAGTTTGCCGAGTGTAACCCTCGGCAACTTAAAGCCCCTCAACACGGTGACTTTGCCGAGAGCCAACCTCTCGGCACGTAACACCACTCGGCATAAGTTCTCTTTGCCGAGTGCAGAGCTCTCGGTAAAGAGTAACCGTCGGCAAAGTCTGCTTTGCCGAGAGCCACCGTTAGGCTCTCGGCAAACATGCACCTTTGCCGAGAGCCTTTCATGGCACTCGGCAACTTTTTAATTTGTTTTCCTTGTTTGGTCTGCGCCAAATTTTTTTCTTTTAGACTTTTCCCATTACATTATACAATATATTCAAATCTCACCCATTTATCATGTAATTTGCTATTTTTCATAAGTTTATTGCATTTAATTGTAATTTTTGGAAGAATACAAATTTGAATTGCACGTGCATCCAATAATGGAATTTAGTGATTCAAAAATTGATATTTATGGTATTGTAGGAGAGTATTCAGAATGAGACCTAAAATTTTGAACACCTTGGTTACAATACATGATAACCAACTAGCGGATGAATTATTTTTAAATTATATAAAAAGCAAATGAAATCTAAAAATCATGAAACTTGTCAACAGGTCATCATTTCATGCATCGAGGCAAAGTGATAAAAATTTGAGAAAATTTCATGCAAGTTGTGACCTACGTTGCGTCTAAATGAAACAATCTCCGAAGAAGTTTCAGATACTTCTCAAGGAACTAGGAGGAATTGGGGTTGCGTTTTTCACGGTTGATTTTCATGTCAAAACTTTTTTCATAAGCAATAGACAGTATGAAATGGCTCTAGCCCAAATTTGATAATTTTTTTGAAACCGTTTGCTATTTGCTAATTTTTTTTAGAAATATATTTGCCGAGTGCACACAAGAAGGCCCTCGGCAAATCTGTTTTGCCGAGTGTACTTTGCGAGGCTCTCGGCAAATAAATTTTGCCGAGTGCCCTGGGCACAAGTACTCGGCATAGCTCTATTAAAAAATATATAATTTAAAATTTTTTAAAAAAGTTTTTCAAAAAAGTTTTGCCCTTTGCCGAGTGTCCAAGCTATATATGGGTCCCTCAAGAAAGAGAGGTAATTTAAAAATATAATTTTACGCTGCAGTCTAATTTTTTAAAAACATTTAGGGTTTCACTTTGCCGAGTGCCCACCACTAGGACACAGGACATTTTAAAAAAAAAAAAAAAAAAAGACTTAAATTTTTAAAAAAATATTTTTAAAAAAAAGTTTTGACCTTTGCCGAGTGTCCGTGCCGTTGAGCACTCGCAAAGAGAGGTAACGCGGCAGCTTAAAAAAAAATTAGAACTTCCCTTTGCCGAGTGCCCCGCGCTTGCCGAGTGCCACATCACGTGCACGGCAAAGCCCGGCACTGGGACTTATCCTTTTGGCTCGACTTCACACGCACACACCCACTCACACAAAGACTCACACGCCGCGCTTGAACTCGGGGGCTCCACTGGCCGCTGCCCCATGGCCGCCGCCCTCACGCCGTCCCGCCACACGCCGCCGCCGCCACACGCCGGAGCTCGACGACGCCGCCCATGCCGCCCCCTCCAATGCCGCCCAAGCCCCCACCGCCCGGCTAAACCCCCCACCGCCGCCAAGCCCCCCACCACGGCCTCCTACCCGAGGCCCTACCCGAGGGCAGCCAGGCCCGCCCGCCTCCCACCGCCGGCTAAGCCCGCAAGACGGCCGCCAGAGAGCCGCCCACCCCCACCGCCGGCCGGTTGAGCAGAGGGAGGAAGAAGGGAGGGGCAGCCGGCCGGCTGAGAGCAGAGGGAGGAAGAAGGGAGGGCAGCCGGCCGGTTGAGCAGAGGGAGGAAGAAGGGAGGTGCAACCGGCCGAGGAAGAAGGGAGGGGCACGGCCGGCTTGAGCAGAGGGAGGAGGAAGGGAGGGGCAGGAAGGAGGGAGGAAGGAGGAAGAAGGAGATAGGAGGGGGAGAAAGGAGGAATGAGGGAGAAAAAAAAGGAGGAGGGAAGAGAGGTCCCGCTGCCCAGCTGCCGACGCTCGTCGTCCCCGTCCACATTCGTGTCCCCGACACCGCCATCGCCCCTCGAAGGTAAAGAGTCGCTCGATGTGTCCAGCAGATATGGTAGCCGGCCAGCCGAGCCATTGATGTGGTTGTTCCGCCATCGAGCCGCCGATGTGGTTATCCGCCATCGAGCCGTTATATGTGTCTTATTGCAGGTGTGGGTATTGTCACCTGTACGGGAGGTGTGTCAAAATTTTGAATTAATGATATATGTGCAATTTTATTTTGCAGAGAAGACCTCGTTAGAGCCACGCCGAAGTTGACCCCGATCGTCTTAAATCGCCGCCAAGGTACCCGCGGTTCGCCGCGACGGGCGCCGAATCGCCATCGCACCGACCGCCACGGCCCCGCTTAGCCTCGACCGCACCGCCACCTAAGGTATAACCTCTCTTTCCGTATCAGGGTCGTAGGTCACGTCACCTAGTTAGGCGTCTCCCGTTCGAAAGAGATACGGCTGTAGGTATGCAGATCTTTGCATATCAAAAATCGTATCTGTTTCGAATTGTCCACATTTCTTGGACAGCCCGCGTATGCGTTGTTGGGGTTAGTTTTCGTTGTCTGCTCCGATCGAAGACTGAGTTTTGGCATCACCTCTCTGTTGTTCTCCGGAAACACGATCTCCCTGTCGGGGCGTGTATCTGGAGAACAGCGGGGAGGTGCTGCTGAAATTCCATCTCCGATCGGAGCAGACAACGGAAACTAGCCCCAACAATGCATACGCGGGTGGGATTAAGACCTATCCTCACCTATTAGAGAGTAGGAGGCCGGTGTAGGTAAAATTGATTTTTATGTTTCTCGCTAATGTATATGTTAGAAGATGGATGATTGTGACTGGATGTACACGGGACGCCCAAGTGATCGTAATTACATAGATGAATGGATTGACAATACACATTTGTTCTTGGGGCAAGCATTCGGCGAGGCTGATAAAGGAGCGAGTCGGGCTCTGTGCCCCTACAGTAGGTGTGCTAATCGGAAAAGGCAATGCAAGGATACCATGGGCAAGCACCTTGTGAAGTATGGGTTTACCTTGGACTATATCCGATGGGTCCACCATGGTGAATCCCATCGAATGAGAGAGGCGGTGGTGAGAGCACGCGTCGAGGAGTTTGATGCCGATGCCGGGGTAGCAGACATGTTAGATGACTTTCATCAAGCACAGTTCGGTGATGGACGTACGGATGAGGAGGAGGAGACAGAGGCCACCGTAAAGGCGTTCTATGATATGTTTGCTTCTGCACAGCAACCCCTTCACGGCCACACAAAGGTCTCTCAGTTAGACGCCATTGGCCGTCAAATGGCGTTGAAGTCTCAGCTTAGCATGAGTCGAGACGCCTTCGATAGTATGCTGACAGTTATTGATAGCTTGCTTCCAGAGGCTCACATTCTCCCAAAGAGCACGTACGAGTCGTAGAGACTGCTTCGTGCCCTTAAGATGCCGTATGATCAGATACAAGCATGTCCGAATGGTTGCATTCTATTCAGGAAAGAACATGTAGAAGCAAAGTACTGCCTGATGTGCGAATCCTCTAGGTATCTGGAGGTAGACTCTGCCGATGGCCAGAAGAGGCAGCTTGACATCCCCGTGTTAGTCGTAAGGCACCTCCCTTTCATACCGAGGCTCCAACGAAACAGATGACATGGCACAAATATGGCAAATGATACAATCCTGACAAGATGGTGCATGCATCCGATGGTGAGGCATGGACCCACTTTGATGGCATTCATTATGAGAAGGCGAAAGAGACTCGTAATGTCCGTGTTGCGCTTTGGCATGGATGGGTTCAATCCTTATGGCATGATGGTTGCGTCCTACTCATGTTGGCCCGTGTTTGTGATCCCCCTCAATCTCCCCCCTGGTGTGTGCATGCAACGACAGAACATGTTATTAACGTTGATCATTCCCGAACACCCGGGGAATCATATGGGTGTGTTCATGGAACCCGTGATTGATGAATTGATCAGTGCCTGGAATGGGGTATGGACATACGACCGTGCTACAAAGAGAAACTTCAGGATGTATGTGTGGTACCTTTACTCCATGCATGACTTCATTGCGCACGCCATGTTCTCGTGGCTCGGTGTGTTAACGGGAAGTTCCCTTGTCCAACTGTAAGGAAGCTCGAGGTTCATTTACCTAAAAAGGGTGGCAAGTTTTCGGTGTTCGACCCGCACCGACAGTTCCTCCCGCTTGACCATCCATTCAGACGAGACATCCAGAACTTCACGAAAGGACTCGTGGTGACGGACCCTCCACCCCAGATGTTGACTGCTGCCGAGGTTCATGAAAGGATAGAAGCCCTTGCGCTCAACACATAATGTGATGGATTTGAGGGGTATGGTCTGCAACATATGTGGACGCATAAGTCGGGCTTGACTCGGCTTCCCTATTTTAATGACCTTCTCCTTCCGCACAACATTGATGTAATGCACACTGAAAGGAATGTCGTGGAAGCACTGGGGGGAACAGTCATGGACATTCCCGAAAAGTCAAAGGACAAATGATCCAAATTAATCCCGATCATGAAGATTATACTTAATATATGTAATGCTATTTATTTATATGTTACCTTATGTTGTAATTCTGTTATCAAATACATGCATATTATCTTTGTAAGCCTGGGTTTTGTTTATTTAAGCTAATTTTCTAATTATGTCTTTTTTGTTCTTGTCAAATGCAGGTGCTTCGTTGAAGATGGTGGGCACCGGTCGATGAACCCGCCACGTTTGTACAAGCCGGGACACGAAGCCGCAGTTGATGGCTGCAGCTCAAGGGACGTCCAGCAGGAGGCGGGGGCGAAGGAGCAGGCGCACGAGGGAGCCGTCTCCTCCTCTCCCGCTGCGTGAGCAGGAGGACGAGCAGGAACAGGACGAGGCTGAGGACGAGGCCGAGGACGACCCCAGACGGGCGAGGGGGAGCAGGAGGAGCAAGAGAGAATGAGGAGGAGGAGGACGCGGTGGGTGCTGGTTCTACTTCTTCTGGTATCTCGTCGGGTGTGTACTTGCGTGGTCCCGCGAGTCTCCCTCCAGTACCGCACCCGACGAGGAGGACGGTGATTCGCCCTGAGGGTCAAAAGTAAGTAACTTTCATGGTATTACTATTTCATATGACATATTGACAGTTGAATTATAAACTAATGCTATTGGTTAACCACTTTTTAGAAACTGGATGGTTGTGGTCCAGGGTGAGCACTCACGCCCACCAAATGGCATCCTGGGTCTTCTACTCAAGCAAAGACTACCCCGGCCCGGTGACGACGCCAGGGAACGAGGAGCCCGCACGGACCTTCGAGCACCACTAGCGCCGCCTGCGGATCCGGATCACGGCACAAAGGCGGCGCGTGTCTATTAGGAGTTCTGGGTAAGTCTTTCAAGCAGTACTAGTAAACTCAATGCATCACATTCACTACACTTATCTTTAAATAATAAATTTATTCTTAATGTTTGCGTGTAGACTTTTTTCAAATGCGAGGAGGGATACGAGGATAGGGCCTAGGCCGTGGCTACCAGGTCCTGCAAGAAGCTCGTCACCGGCTTGCACTACGAGGCACGCCTCCAGGCCATCGTCACTTACCATGGCGTCAACCTTGGACAGAAGGTCACCAAAACACAAGCGAGGACGATGACGCTGACCAGGGACCAGTACCTCACGGTATATAAAGAATATTACCTTTTAGTTTACACATGTCTACTTTGATCTACTTATATGTGAAATTGTGACGTGCAGACTTGCCCTTGGTGGTGCTCCCCCCACCGCGACTGCTGGGAGCGGATCGTGGGCAGGTGGTGCAATCCGGAGTGGGAGGAGACCCACAATGCTAAACGGGAGTGCCGCTTGATGATGCCCAGCATAGCGCACCATCAAGGCGGCCGCAACCTCGTCGGATACGCAAACGCTTGGGTAAGCTAAATCGATGATTCTTCCCTCAGGCACTCGTGATTCTTCCTTCACTAACTCTGTTTCTTGCAGTCTAAGGCCCATGGTGGCGCGCCTTGCCCCATCTTCAAGGTATATGCTATGGCGCATAAGGGCAAGGCGACGTCCGACGTCTCGTACAACCCGGAGGACCCGCCTGAGGCGTACAGAGCGTGCACAGCTGCCTCAGCGAGTACACATCCATGGCGAGGACGGCACACGGCGAGGACTACGACCCGAGCACCCAGGACCTTGACCCAGAGATCGTCATGAGGGTGGGCGGAGGAAATAAGCATTGGCGGTACTAGATGGGCGACGACGTCATCGACATGGCCTCGACTCCCACTCTCTCCCAGCTGTGAGCACAGAGCACGGACGCAAGCGTGCCCATACGCCCATGGCCGCCGGCTTCACAGCTCGCTTACGCCACACTTGAGGTAATTCCTGTTGTTGTAAGCTTCAGTCGATGACGTTTCAATTATTCTAACTCCACCTTTGCATTACTGCAGGCCAGGCTAGAAGCAGAAAGGAACCAACTCGAGGTTAGTCCTGTTGTTGTAAGCTTCGGTTGATTACATTTCTATTATTCTAACTCCTTCTTTGCATTACTGCAGGTAAGGATGGAAGCAGAAAGGAAAGAGGCATTGGAGCGGCACTAGGCGGTGACGGCCCAGCTCGAGGCCGAGCTGACGAGGATGGCACAGCTCATCGCCTTCGTCGACCAGATGGGTGCCGCCTCGGGGATAGAGCTCCCACAAGCACTACTCGCTCCAGTAGTGCCTCCGTCTCAGCCTCAGCCTCAGCCTCCTGTCTTTGGGACTCCTGTAAGTATAAATGTGTATTGGTTTCGCTCGAACTTTGATCATCACACGCACTAACCCGGCCTCTTTTGTGCAGCCTCAGTCGGCGGGTTCGAACAACCCGGCTTGGCCTACGACGCAGTCACCACAGCCTTCACCGGGGACGGGGTGGCCACGTTGGCAGGGTGGACAGTGAGTTGGCCGTCTGTTTCTCTTTTCAATAATGCACTTGACCCTTATGAGATTTGGAGACTTGTGATGCACTTGATACATTTGTGATCGGATTGTGATCGGATTTGTAATATACTGTGACCGCATATGTGCTGTGGATTTGATATATGTGATGTGTTGTGGATGTGATATATCATATATGTATTGTGGATGTGATATTTGTGATATATGTGCTGTGGATGTGATATATTTTCGCGTATGTGATATATATATTGTGTTTGCTATGATTTAATGCAAAAATAAATTGAAAAAAAATTTATGGTCACTTTACCGAGTGCAATGACCAAAGCACTCGGCAAAGTGACCATATTTGCCGAGTGCAGTGGTCAAAGCTCTCGGCAAAGAATTTTTTAAAAACAAACAGGGATTCACTCTTTGCCGAGTGCCTTGACCAAAGCACTCGGCAAAGATTTTTCAAAAAATAAAAATAAAAATTCTTTGCCGAGAGCCTGCCAGACGGCTCTCGGCAAATCTTTTTCAAAAAATTCTTTGCCGAGTAATCGTGTCACGGGCACTCGGCAAAGCCACAAATCAAATGTCGGGCGCCGTTAACGGCCACTTTTCTTTGCCGAGAGCCTCCGTTGGCACTCGGCAAAGGCTTTGCCGAGTGCCCGAGAAATAGCTCTCAAAGAAAAAGCGTTGCCGATTCGGCTTTGCCGACGGCTCTTTGCCGAGAGCTACACTCGGCAAAGCCTTTGGCGAGTGTTTTTGGCCTTTGCCGAGTGCTTCAGGCACTCGGCAAAGCTCCACAAATTGGCCTGAGCTGGGCCACGGCGGGCTTCTACCGGCGTGGCTAAGCCCCCGTTGTACATAGCCCTCCTGGCGACGCTCCGGGGAAGCCCAACCATCCTTGTCATCATCCCCGCCAAGGTCCAACCATCGAACTCTGCCGACGCCATCCTCGACGTCGGCAAAGCTCCTGTTTTTCCATTCTTATTCTCAATGTCGCACTTTATCTATACCATATCTATCTATGCCTCGTGCCGTGCCTTCGTACGGCCTATCTTGTGCTATAGATACGTGTACTCCATTAGTGTGTTTGGATGTCGTGTGTTGTCTGTGGACCGAGCCTTCGAGCCGGCTGAGAGAGCGACGTGTTCGAACGTGCGATCGCGGGTTCGTCTCGCTATGGTCGTAACGCCGAACGGGCTTCCTTCTCTCGTGTTTTAGTTAGCTTCGTAGTTCTACGATCGTAGCGATCCTATTCAACCCAAGGACATGGTCGTCGGGGACTCGAATGTGGTTTACCCGCACCCTTCGAGCCTCTATGACCTAGTCTAGTGGGATGCGAATCGGGAAGCGACTGTCGTGGGATCACGGGAGCCAACCGGTGCAGGTAAAGCTTATGGTCGCGAGTTACCTCGCCATGACCATTGGGCTCTACCTCTTTACCTTTTCTTTCCCTTTTATTGCTCTTTTCATAAACCACCTCGTATGCTTGCGCTCCCTAGACCATAGCGTCCCTTCGGACCTAGCAGTGACAACCGCATCGCTATGGGCCGTGGGGATAGCCTAGTGCCGACATGGTGCGGTCGTGGCGCCCTACGAGTCGGTGGGGATTGTGGAACCGTGCGAGACGTTCGTTTCTTTTCTTTCGACCATCGTCTTTAGCCATGATGGGTAGGTCGAGAAAGCGCGGGACCATTCTTACCTTTTGCTCTCCTTTCGATCCTCGCTAGTTCAGTAAGGCGTGGATTGACTCTCTTGACCCCGAGTACTTCGATTATTGACTATTGCCATGTCAAGTGGACCGAAGTACTGTGGAACCAAAATCCTGTTTGATGTTTGTTCGAGTTCGTCGGTGTTCTATTATTGCTCTCTTGATCCCGCTCCTTTGATTCCCGTCGACTGCCGTGGCGAGTGGATCAAGGGAAGGGGAAACCTGCTTATACTTCCCTCTATTGGTTCCTTGGTGCATAGCCCTCTTGTATGCTTGTACCTTTTAAGACCGTGACACTCCTTGGGTTTTCGCGGTGACAACCGCACCGCTAAGAATTCGGGGAACGTCTTAGTGCATTTAGTGCACCTTGGTCAAGGTACCCTACAAGCGGATTAGGCACTCGTACTCTCGTGTGCATCGCTCCCCTCTAATGCCTCGCCTTTTTGCCGTGGCATGTGCATTGGAAGGAGTAGATCACTGCCCCTCTTTCTACTTCGTTTTTCTTCCCCGCTAGCCGCTCTATTCGATCCCGTCTTGGCCATGACAATCGGATCAAAGACCGAACTATCTCTTCTAGTTAGCAAAGCTATGGTCTATGTCGTGTTCTCGAACCCATGCGAGCCAACCCGATCGACCGTTCGAAAACCATCCTCGTCGAGGATGTGACCGAGACCGTGACATGGACATGCCTAGCTAACTCTCTTTCTCTCTTCCCCTGTTGCGCTACTCGCTTCTCGGCTCTCGACGTTGTTGTGTCATGTGGGTTGAGGGGACATGTAGCCGCTCCTCTGTTGTTCGTGTTCCAATCTCTTTTGCTACCGTCCTCTGCCATGATGGGTAAGCTAAAGAGCCTTGGAACCAAGTCACAATTCTTCGTGTTAATCGTTCTTTCTCGAATCCTATATAGTAGTTGTGACTTGCGGGTTAAAGACCGCAAGGGCCAAACCCTATTATTCCTATTTCCCTTTTCCCTCCTGCTTGTGACCCTCCGGTCCCCGCCAATTTCCATGACGTTCGGATTGGAAGGTCGCAACCATGGTGTTTGATTAAGTTAGGTTAGGATCAATGCCTCTTCTCTTGGAGCCGTATAGGTCGACATAGTTAACCCGGGACGTACTGGCTATTTTGAGGCCTCGATCCGAGCTTATGCTTAACAAACAACCACTCCTGTTTGTTTGGGGCCCGAGGATTGGACACTCTCCGTGAGGGCTAAGTCTTTTAGAGTTTAATTGGAGTTATCTAATTCCTTTTATATCTTATTTCCTTTTTGGGGAGTATTGGATTTTGGTTAGGGATTGATTGCTCTTTGCCTTGTTTGTCGCTATACCGAGGTAGTTGCATCATGATGATGACGGACGGGCCGAAGACCCAAAGGAGGCAGGAAGCACAAGGACAACTAGAGATGGATGACTATGGATTACTATGAACAGGTGCCACGTCCCACCCAACCTCGTAGAATCCTATTAGATATGCAATATGTAGCTGCTAGCGCTTTACTTTATGCAAATGAACTGTGATAGGATGCATGGTAGATTGCTTGATAAGCCATTACCTTGACGCAACCTTTCTCCCCGCACACCCCATTGCTAGGATAGATGCTCGCCTACTTCATGATACTCGCTACACCCTTACTCTTTACTCATACATGTTTGTGTGTGGCTAAGGCACGTGGTGCCGTAAACTGGATAACTGGGGATAACATGGGAGAGATCTTGGCGTGTGTCTTGGGTGTGTGGTGAGGGTTGTGTCGACTAGACAGGATCTACGACGAGTCAGGGGACGAGTCTTGCCGGGGAGTGTGATCTGGGCACTCCCTATGTGAGAGTACCTGTGGCGGGTACATGTGATGTGAGAAGGTTCCGGGGAGGAGTGTCTTTGTGGGATGAATCCTCGGAACAGGAGGTGCCGTCGAGGCACGGGGCATCAGGCCCTAAGGTGAAGATGTCCTGTCTAGTCACCCCTAAGGACTGGTATGTCTTGAGAACCGGTTCATAGGACCCCTTCGTACACACCACTCATTCCTGATGGGCGGGAAACAACTTGACGGCTAGGCCCCCCCCGCCATTACTACTAGGTTGATAGGTGATAGTGTAGGAAGGTACGGGTGCTGAGACCCACACCCTCCTGAGGCAACGTGGAACCCTTAGGGATCCGGGTACCACGTCTCACGATCTCGGCGTGCCGGTGGATTTCGGGGTGCCCCGAGCTGAGTGGTAGGGTGGCGTCGGGCCGGTTAGGCGGCGGCTTGGTATCGGCCCTAGACGAGGCATCGTCGATGATGGTGATCTTGTGGTTCAGTGTACACGCCTCGTAGAGTTGATCGATCTATACGTATAGCCGTGTCCACGGTCATGGACATTCCTATGTTTCCACCCCCTCATGATTAGTGAGTGGAGTCCTTTTTTCTTCTCTCCCCCTGGGTGTGGTTGGATTCCGGCTTAGGCCGTTGAGGCAAGGAGGAGCCAGAGTCTTCCTTGCCGACTAGAGAGTGAGAGTGTGGTGAGATGTGTGGATGTGGTGGTGGATGTGGATGTGGACGGGATTGATGGTTGTGTGGATGAGATGGGTTAAAAACTTGATGGACTATATTATACTTACATTGTGAATTGGCATAGAAAACTACAGCCAAATATAGACCTTTTGCTCTACCCTTGCATTCCACTTACCACATAGCAAAGCAAAGCATAGGGTGGGAGCCCGTGGCCAGTATAAATCGTACTGATAGAGTTGAGCAGGTTTGGGACCCGAGGATGACTACGACGACAACGGTGTTGGAAGGAATAGGTGGTCTCGTCCCTACACTCAAGTTTGGTTAAGAAGATCAAGTCAACGCCGGGCCGATATACTACCCGACTCGATGATCGTTTGTGAAGGAGGAGCCTTCATCGCCGTGGCGCTACGCCTACTCGATATTGACTTGTGCGCGTTGATCGCTAGGATACTTTGTATCTAGGTGTGTCTACAAGTGATGTAAAACTTTGTAACTTGTACCTTTTCATGATGTATGAACCGTGGTATCAACTATAAATGATGTACTCGTGGATTTCCCTTCGTGAAAATCGCGGGTCGCTTCAGCTTGGTATCAACCGAAACGACCCACAATTTCCACGATGGGAAATCCACAGAGTACATCTTTTACGCTTGATACCACGCTCATACATCGCGAAAAGGGTACAAGTTACGTAGTTTTACAACACTTGGAGACACACCTAGGTACAATGTATCCTAGCGATAAACGCACATGTGTCAACATCGAGCGCACGTAGCGCCATAGCGGTGAAGGCTCCTCCCTTCACGCACGATCATCGAGTTGGGGTAGAGTATCGCCGGCGAGACTTGATCTCCTTAACCAAACTTGAGTGTAGGAACGAGACCACCTAATCCTTCCAGCCCCATTATCGCCGTAGTCGCCCTCGTGTATCGACCGCCATCTCCATCAAGACGGGTTTGTACCGCCACCGGCTTCCACCCTATGCTTTGCTTTGCTATGTAATAAGTGGAATGCAAGGGTAGAGCAAAAGGCCTATATTTGGCTGTAGTTTTCCTATGCCAATTCATAACATAAGTATAATATAGTTCATCAGGTTTTTAACCCATCTCATCCACATATCCATCCATCCCATCCACACCCACGTCCATATCCATACATCTCACCACTCTCACTCTCTAGTCGGCAAGGAAGACCCCCCGCCCTTCTTGCCTCAACGGCCTAAGCCGGAATCCAACAACACCTGTGGAGAGAAAAGAATTGGACACTTCTCACTATAACGAACGTATGGTACTCACTGTGAATGTCCATACCGGGACACGAATATACGTGATAGATTTAGTAACTCGCAGAGCTTGTACACTGGAACCACAAGATCGCCATCATCGACAATGCCTCGCCTAGGCCGATACCAAGTCGCCGCCTAACCGGCCCGATGCCACTCTACCACTCAAACTGGGCACCCCCGAGATCCACCAAGACGCCGAGACCGGTGGAGACGTGGTACCGGATCCCAAAGTGGATACCACGCTGCCTCGGGAGGGTGTGGGTCTCGCACCCGCACCTCCCTACACTATCACCTATCAACCTAGTAGTAGCAAAGATGGGGCCGCCTAGTCGTCAAGTCGGACCCCGCCCATTCGTAGACGAGTGGTGTGCACGAAAAGGTCCCGTGAACCGCAAGAACGCCAAACCCCCCCTTAGTAGGACCGGGCAGATATCTTCACAAGGGGCTCGACGCCCGTGCCTCGGCGGCACCTCCATTCCGGGGGATTCGTCCCCACAAAGACACTCCTTCCCGGAATCTACTCACATCACATGTACCCACCATTGTGTACTCTCTCACATAGGGAGTGCCCAGATCACACTCCCCCGGCAAGACTTGTCCCATGACTCATCGTAGGTCCTGTCCAGTCGACACAACCCTCACCACACACCCAAGACACACGCCAAGATCTCTCCCACATTATCCCCAGTTATCCAGTTTACGGCACCACGTGCCTCAGCCACACACAAGCATGTATGAGTAAAGTGTAAGTGTGTAGCAAGTGGCATGAAGTAGGCGAGTGTCTATCCTAGCAATGGGTGTGGTGGGAAAGGTTGCGTCAAGGTAATGGCTTATCAAGCAATCTACCATGCATCCTATCACAATTATTTGTATAAAGTAAAGCACTAGCAGCTACATATTGCATGTCTAATAGGATTCTACGAGGTTGGGTGGGACGTGGCACCTGTTTATAGCAATCCAAGGTCATCCACATCTGGTTGCTCTTCGTGTCTCCTCCTCCCAGCGGATCTCCGGTCTATCCATCGTCACCACGATGCAACTACCTCGATAAAGCGACAAACAATGCAAAAGAGCAATCAATCCCTAACCAAAATACAGTACTCCCCAATAAGGCAACAAGATACAGAAGGAACCAGATAACTCCGAATAAACACTGAAAAGACTTAGTCCTCGTGGAGAGTGTCCAATCCTCGGGCTCCAAACAAACAGAAGTGGTTGTTTGTTAAGCATAAGCTCGGATCGAGGCCTCGAAATAGCCAGTACGTCCCGGGTCAACCATGTCGACCTGTACGGCTCTAAGAGAAGAGGCCTTGATCCTAACTTAACTTAAACAAATACCACGGCTTGTGGCCTCACAATCTGAACGTCATGGAAATTGGCGGGGACCGGAGGATCACAAGCAAGAGGGAAAGGGAAATAGGAACAATAGGGTTTGGCCCTTGTAGCCTCTGACCCGTAAGCCATATCCACTGGATAAGAATGAGGAAAGAACAAGTAACGCAAAACCGAAAGGTTGTGACTTGGTCCAAGGTACGTCAGCTTACCCGCCATTACAGCCGACGGTAGCAAACGAGATGGGAACACAAACAACAGAGGAGCGGCTAAGGTCCTCTCGACCCGCACGACACAACAACGTCGGGAGCCTAGAAGAGAGTAGCACATCAAGGGAAAAGAGGAGAGTTAGCTGGGCATGTCCATGCCACGGCCTCGGTCACATCCTAGTGAGGATGGTTTTCCAACGGTCGATCGGGTCGACTCACACGGTCCAAGAACGAGACATAGACCATAGCTTCGCTAACTAGAAGAGATAGTCCGGTCTTTGATCCACTCGTCATGGCTAAGATGGGATCGAACAGAACGGCTAGCGGGGAAAAAAAGGGAAGTAGAAAAGAGAGGGGGTGGTCTACTCCTTCCAATGCACATGCCACGGCAAAAAGGCAGGGCATCGAAGAGGAGCGACGCACAAGAGAGCGCGAGTGCCTAATCCACTTGTAGGGTACTTCGACCAAGATGCACTAAATGCACTAAGTTACCCCTAGAGTTCTTAGCAGTGTGGTTGTCACCGTGAGAACCCAAAGAATGCTTCGGTCGAATAGGTACAAGCGTACAAGGGGGTTAAGTACGAAGGATCCAAAAGAGAAAGGACGAGATTCGCCTTCCTTTGATCCACTCGCCATTGCAATCGACGGAACCAAAGGAATGGAAATCGATAGCAAAAGCAATACAAGAACACCATCAAAAAAAAATCAAAGAAGGGGCTTGTCCCACGGCACCTCGATCTACATGACATGGTAATGGTCACCGATCGGAAGGGTCGAAGTGAAAGGACTCGATCCACGCCTTACCGGATTAGCGAGAATCGAAGGAGAGCAAAAAGAGTAGGGTGGTTCCGCTCTCGACCTACCCGTCATGGCAAGGGACGGTGGGTGGTCGGAAAAAGAGATAAACGCCTCAAGACGGTTCCTTGATCCACACCAACTCGTAGGGCACCACGACCTCCGTGCAACTAAAGCGGCAAAAGCTACTCCTCCGGGTTCAGTAGCGACGCGGGTTGTCATCACGAGAACCGAGGAATGCCCCCGGTCTAGGTGGTGCAAGCATACGAGGTGGTTAGGATAAGAGCGAAAGAAAAGAAAGAAAAGAAAAGAGGTGGAGCCCGATGGTCATGGCGAGGCAACTCGCGGCCACGAGCTTCACCTAACGAGTTGGCTTTCATCGTTCCATGAAAGTCGTCTCCTAATTCAGCTCCCATCAGACTAGGTCGTCATAGGGCTCACCGTATACGGGTAATATCCGTATCGTGTCGAGTCCATGATGACCACGTCCTAGGGTCGAATAGGGTCTAACGATCGCCATGCGACGAAGCTAACTAAAATACAAAGAGAGGGAGGGATCGTGTTCGGCATTACGATCATAGCGGGATCGCACGCTCGACACGCCGCTCTCGGGCCGGCTCGAAGGCGCGGTCCACAGACAAGCACCTCACAACACACAAGAAGTAACAACACAACTCTAAGAACTAAACCGACACGACCATCACAGGCAAAGTACACATATCCATAGCATAAGAGGTATAGGCCGGCGCGAAGGCACGGCACAGGCATGTATTAACATAGGTATAGGTATAGTGCGACATGTGAGACGATGAAATGGAAATGCGGGAGTTTTACCGACGTCGGGGGTGGCATCGGCGGGGTTTCAAGGTTCGACCTTGGCGGAGAAGAAGGTAAGGCCGGCGTGGAGTGTTCGGGCAAGCTCCCGGCGAAGTCGCGGCGGGCGTGCCAGCCAAGGGGTGGCCAGTCGTAGTGGCCTCTATCCAAAGAACGGCCGGTCAGAAGCCACCCATGGCCGCCTCGGGCCGGTTGCTAGTCGGGGCCGGGCCGGAGTTGGTCGTGGGGCTGGCCCGAGTTGGCGGTGCCCCAACGGAGGAATAGCAAGGTGGCCAGCCTTCCCCGCGATGGTGGAGAAGCAAGCACGAGGGCCGGTCTCAAAGTGAGCAACAATGGAATAGGAAAAGGAGGGCTTTTGGGTGGTGGGTCTCATCGGGCGGCAAGCAGTGCAGTGGTGCTGCCCAGCTGCTGGTTGAGGAAGGAGCATGGCGCCAAGGTGGAGGTTGAGAGTCTGCCGGCAGACCGCCCGAGGGCACGTTGCTGCCCTCACGGCCGGGCCGGAGGCGCCGCACGGCCGGAGCGGGGCGGCGGTGCCGGTGCTCGGCGAGGTGCGGTGAGGGCGGCTCTGAGTCGCCACGAGGTGGTGCGCAGGTGGCCGGTGCAAGGGAGGGTGTCGTGGGCCACGCCTGCTCTGGGTGGCGCAATGAGGGCGGCTATGAAGAGCAAAGAAAGCCCCAGCTGGCCGAGCTCATCGGTCTTGGCTGGGCGAGGAGCAGGACGGCCGTGGAGAAAAAGTGAGGGCGAAGCTCGCCATCGCACCATGGCTACGGCAGGGTGGTTCCTTGTGGCGCCGGGGCCGAACGGTAAGAGCGGGCAACAGGTGCTCCCGGGGCCGGGCGGGCGTGACGACGAGGCGGGGGGCGACCGTTGGTGAGGGCGAACGGCGAGGACGGCATCATTGGGGGCTTGGGCGACGCCGCGGTGTCCGTCTGGCGCTGGCGAGCGCATGGCCGGCCGGGCGTGTAAGGGGCAGGCGGGCCGCAGCCTTGTGACTTGCGGGTTAAAAGGCCGCAAGGGCCAAACCCTATTATTCCTATTTCCCTTTTCCCTCCTGCTTGTGACCCTCCGGTCCCCGCCAATTTCCATGACGTTCGGATTGTAAGGTCGCAACCATGGTGTTTGATTAAGTCAGGTTAGGATCAAGGCCTTTTCTCTTGGAGCCGTATAGGTCGACATAGTTAACCCGGGACGTACTGGCTATTTTGAGGCCTCGATCCGAGCTTAGGCTTAACAAACAACCACTCCTGTTTGTTTGGGGCCCGAGGATTGAACACTCTCCGTGAGGGCTAAGTCTTTTAGAGTTTAATTGGAGTTATCTAATTCCTTTTATATCTTATTTCCTTTTTGGGGAGTATTGGATTTTGGTTAGGGATTGATTGCTCTTTGCCTTGTTTGTCGCTATACCGAGGTAGTTGCATCACGATGATGACGGACGGGCCGAAGACCCAAAGGAGGCAGGAAGCACAAGGACAACTAGAGATGGATGACTATAGATTGCTATGAACAGGTGCCACGTCCCACCCAACCTCGTAGAATCCTATTAGACATGCAATATGTAGCTGCTAGCGCTTTACTTTATGCAAATGAACTGTGATAGGATGCATAGTAGATTGATCCTTAATTTTGCTCTCTAGAGCCGCATAACTAACTTCGCTAACCACACAAGTTATCTAAATATAATGTTCTAGTGGAATGGAAACAAAAACATGCCGCCAGTACATACGCGATGGATAATAGTCACGTCAATTTTTCACCTTTATTGTTTCTGTGATTTTTGAAATTTAAGAATTAGGAAGAACCAAGCATAGTAAACACTGCGAGAAGTCCGTCTTAAATTCCGGAGGATTTTGTCCATCGATTTCGGCCCATCTACTGCTCTTTTTGGGTAAGCCCACCTACTGTTCCAACTAGCGAAGACGGCGTGCAAGCCCAATAACTCCAAGGCCGTCATGCGCCGAGCCGTCTGACAGGCCCGACGATATCTCTTTTGTCCCGCAAATACAACGTGAAATAACCAAATTCTGAGCATTTATAACCGCATAAACTTATATGATGATTCTGCGAGATATCTATTCGGCTGGAGCAAAGCTGGCTGGTCTGGCTGGTCCGATAGAGTACCAGCTCCAGCTGCTTCCAGCCGCTCAACCAGCCCGAAGCAGCTCAACCAGCCCAAACCAGACCAGCCATGCATCTGCCGAACATCTAAATCATTTGATTGTGTGCACTTTACACATGAAGGTAATCATTTAATTGTGTGCACTTTACACATGAAGGTAATCATTTAATTGTGTGCACTTTACACATGAAGGTAAGGAGTTTAATAGGGAGGCTCATTATCTTGCAAAGTATGCATGTTCACTTGGAGCTGGCCGACATGTTTGGCTTAGTTCCCCTCCTGTGTTCCTTGATGTAAACATTTTAAAATGAGAAATATATTCCTACCTTACTCTCAAAAAAAAAAAAATTATAACCGCATAAAAGAAAAACAAAAATCAAAACCTAGTGCTGTGAAACTATTATGATACATTTACCAACATCCAAATTCCGCTTCAATCACTACTGCGACCATATTGACATATTGTCCATGTACAACTTCAATCTTCTTTTTTTAAAAAAAAAAACCATCCTGTCACAGAAGATCTTGAAAAAAAGGTCCCCTGCAGAATAAACATGGACCATCGGCTCAGATCTGAAATTTGAGGGCTTTACCATTTCTTCAGTGTCATCACCTCACATATATAACAATTTCCAGAAAGGCAAAAGCAGTTTTGTTATACTTGTACCCCCTCCATCCTAAGCTTCCTCCACGGCCGACACTGGCAGTCGCGGATCACTTGGCGCTGCAGGTGACCTCCAGGATTCTAGTTTTGCAGAGACTTCAGCCATGACCAGCCTTGACAATAGCAGGCTTGCAATGAGCGCAGCAACCATCAGCATTGTGAAGACTGCAGTCCAGCTCTTAGCAGAGATGTAGCCTGTCAGAAGAGGGCCAACTGCTGCGCCAGCTGAGCCTGTCCCATCTATGATCGCTGTCACAGTGGCCAAGGCCCGGGAGTTGCCTCTCAGGGAGCTGTGTGTTCCGAGGTCTGCAGAGACCGCAGTGGTTATGAGTGCGTAAGGGCCATTCACAAGCATGCCGGTGATGAACATTAGGGTGATGTTCCAGTAAAGCGAGATGCTCCCGTATACAAGGTATAAGAAGAGCGCTGGTATCCCACAAAATGTGAAACTTGCTGCTGTCAGTGCCCGGGCATCCAGACGGTCTGAGATGTGACCAGCAAGAATGCCGCCCATAACACCGCCTAAATCAAACAGCGTTGATAGAACTCCAGCAGTCGAGTCTGACAAATATTCTCCACCAACAGCTGGGAGAAAGAAAAAGGATGGTAAACAGTCAGTTAACTTATACAAGAAAATTGAATCTGATTGTTGAATTTGAACGCTTGTAATGTGTCTAGTAATAGATCACAATCTCCACAGATTAGTTTACTATAAGATAAGATGAGGACATAGCACAACCGATTTTTTAACAGCTTTGTAAGCACAAATTCCGCAGATAACTTTCTCTGCTAGGAGCAACGTAGTAACATTGGATTTCTACCGGTCAGGGTGCTAATGAGGCAATGCAATTAATAAAATTACATAGTGGGCAACAATTTGTAGACATAAATATGGGAATGGGTCATTTATATTTTGTGGCCTAAAATGTATCAGATCAATGCTTTGGTCTAACGAGCACTAGATGAGTCATGAAATGTACGATGTGGAATGCCTACTATTAGTTTGGTCACTGCTATGCGCTATGTCATGTCCCACTGTCTGTCTTCAAACGTTAGGACCTCTGTTCCCTAAATCCTACTGCATCACTAAGAAAATGAAAGACAAATACATGATTAGCCTAACTAACCTGTGTGGCTAATATAGAAAGGAAGCCAGTATAGAAACGTGTAGGCGACTAGCTTGCAGAAAAACAGACAGAGTGCAAATGGCACAACTCCAGGAATTCTAAATGCCTCAATGAACCCCGCTGCCTTTTCTGTCACTTCTGTCTGTCCATCCAATAAAGGGGTCCCTATTTCATTCTTACCTGGATCCTTGAAATGATCATCCTCAGCTCCAATTGACTCAGGGCTAGCAGGCAAGAACAGAAACACTATAAGCCCAAATAATGCAATAATAGCACCAGGAATAACAAATGACCAGCCCCACCCAAACTTTAGGAGAGCAGCTGCTATCAGAGATCCTGATATGTTCCCTACAGAAGTATGAGCATTCCAAATTCCCATGATTAGCCCCCTCTTTCTCTTGCCAAACCAATTACCAACGACTGCTACCACTGAGGGCCACCCAGTTGACTGAAAAAGGCCAGCAATTAACTGAATACCCAAGAAATAGTAGAAGCTGTGTATATTGAGCCAGTAACCAGCTCCAAAAGCAGCTGTGAAAAAACCAGTTCCTATCATTCCAATGGTCAGGAGAACCCTCAGATCCACTCGATCACCAATGTGGCCAACAAAGAACATCCCAATTGCATAAATTGCTAGAAATGCCAAATCAATATCCCCAAGCAATGCAGTGCCATCTCTGGAATCAAATGGTGCCCAGCCACCATAGAGCGTTCCAAAATTCTCATCCGTATACAGCTTATCAACATCTAAGCACCTAGGACAGTGCAGAAAGCCTACATTTGATGTCTTCGGATCAAGAACACCCTTAACAACACTCATTGTTTTCCTTGCTGCATGGTAGCTAGCGTAAGAAAAGAATGTCAATATCAAGACAAGGGCCTGGCATGACCTGAGGGACAGAGGACTCCCTTGGGCACACTCAAAGAGAAGAATCCCAGGAGGCTTTGCTCTATTCATTGTACCACTTTGTTTAGTTGGAAAGCATGTGCGATGCAGAACTCAGCTTCTCTGCAATGCTAGAGCCTGGAATACACCTGGCCAGTAACATTCTACTGCCATACTTGAGTACATGCCATCTATAAAGGACAAGGACACAAAACATTATAATTAGAACTCCTGTAGTAATTCGGTACTATTTTGAAAAGTGCATGAAACAATTCAAAAGGCAACTTTCGTATTCATAAATTTATAACACAACAAAAGAAAACAGTTCGCCACATGCAAGGTAAATTGTATGGTGACATGAAGCAAAACATTTCCCCCGTCACAGCCCCATCATGCAGACGCTAATCCACATTGCCTAGTATCTCCATTGAGACGGTGCTACCAGATACAGTTCGGGGTGGGGCAGTTCGGGTAGCAGAACTCCTTGTACACTTGTACAGTTCACCCTTATGCCTGTATACAGTTGGAACGGAATAGAAAGCCTGTTCTTAATTATTAGTGGGGAGGAAACTTTTGGACCCGCTAAATTGCAGGAAATCCTTTTTAACCCCGAAGTGCTTTTGAATTGCAGATCAATCAATTAATTTGAATCGTCCTTTTAGAAGGCAAATTTCCCTGTACTTGAAACCCAATGACAATGTTCCCAGAGGTGGTGGTAGTTCTGATGAGATTACATGACTAATCTCATCATCTCATCAGAACTACCACCACCTCTACACAGGTAAACAAAGCCTTACAACGGGAGAAGGTAGAATAACCCAGAACGATTACCTCGACGAGATGCGATTCTGCTGAAGGCCTCCGAGGCTCCGATCGAAAGGGGAAGACCGGAGCAGCAATGCGCAGCGCAGCTCTTCGTAACGCCGCGGCTGCAAGGCGGCTGCGGCTGGACTCCTGCGGCCAGTAGATTGTTGGGCGAGGAGAGGTCTGAAGTGAACTTGTTCTGAGTTCTGACGGGCGTGTCTCATCACTCTCTCCTCGCCTTCTTGGGCCTCCCAGGTCCAGGTGGCGTTTGCTTGATGGGCCCCTGCCATCGCCTCCCCTTTCTAGAGGGGACCTTTTTTATTTTTTAATCCCCTTTTATAAAATATTTCAATAATATTCCCACCCAAATAATATTTGCACATATAGCCCTTTTGGTGGCGCGGTGGAGGCCGGGCGTGACCAAAAATAATCACGCCATGCATTGGCGTGACAAGATCTTACACGCGTTGGGACGTCGTTCCGGCGTGGAAAATCTTGTCACGCCAATGCATGCGGCGTGATAATTGTCTTGCCTTGTCGCCACCTCGAAAGTGGCGTGACAAGACTGAATTTTCAAAAAATCATAACTCTTCCATACGACATCGGATAAAGATGATTTTTATATCAAAATTATAGCTCTCGAGGAGATCTACAACTTTCTAGTTTTGAGTTTTTTCATTTGAGGACATTAAGATGCTCAAAAAAATTAAATACTTTTTCAGCACCATAATAAATACGTATAAGAGCTCATCGCTTTTGAAAATTCATATCTTTTTTGTATGGTGTCAAAAAAAGATACATATTATATCAAAGTTGTAGCACAAAATGATATCTACAACTTTTTAGTTGAAAGCCTTTTCATTTAAGGTCGTTAAGATGCTCAAAAAAATAATATAGTATTTCAGCACCATATATGGAGCTAAAACACTATATTATTTTTTTTTTGAGCATCTTAACGTTCCCAAATGAAAAGCTTGCAACTACAAAGTTGTAGATATCATTTTGTGCTGCAACTTTGATATAAAAAGTATCTTTTTTGATACCGCACAAAAAAAAGATATGAATTTTCAAAAAGTGACAAGCTCTTATATTTTGTTTATTATGGTGCTGAAAAGTATTTAATTTTTTTGAGCATCTTAATTTCCTCAAATGGAAAAAACTCAAAACTAGAAAGTTGTAGATCTCCTTGAGAGCTACAATTTTCATATAAAAATCATCTTCATCCGACGCCGTATGAAAGAGTTATGATTTTTGAAAATTCAGTCTTGTCACGCCACTCCCGGTGGCGCGATTAAAGATTTATCGTTACGCCACATGCATTGGCGTGACAAGATTTTCCACGTCGGAAACGACATCCAACATGTAAGATCTTGTCACGCCAATGCATGTGGCGTGATAAAGTTATTTGGTCACGCCAAATTCCCCACCGGCGCGACCAAAAAGGGCTATATGCAGCAAATATTATTTGTGTGGGAATATTATTGGAATATTTTGTAAAAAAGGATTAAAAAATAAAAAAAATCCTTCTAGAGGCAACCGGTTTGTTCTACCAGCTCATGATAATTGGTTGTGCCAGACACGGCGCCACACACGTGTTGGCTTTTCTGTGAGATTGTTAGTGACCAATTTCACTGAAACACGGGCTGGCTCATGGGTAGCAGATATGATTGACAGAAGCTTCGGTGTGAATAAAGGAGCTGCTTGGTTGCCTTTCAAAATTTACCATGCCACAAATTTGGCAAGTCAAAACTTAGATAAAAAGGGTCTGCTTGGTTGTCTTCTAAAATTTGCTATGCCACAAATTTGGCAAGCCAAAACTTAGGTAAAAAAGTTGCTAAAACTTTGGCAAGCCAAATGTGAGAAGTTGATAAATTTTGGTAGCCAACCAAATTTCATTCAAAACCATGGCTTGCTAAAATTTTGGCATGGCAAAATTTGGAAGCCAACCAATCAGGCCCAAAGTTGCTAAAACCTTGGCAAGCTAAATATGAGAAGTAGGTAAATTTTGGTAGCCAACCAAATTTCAGCCAAAACTATAGTTTGCCAAATCTTTAGCGTGGCAAAATTTAGAAGCCAACCAATCAGACTCAAAATTCACGAATAGTACTCTCTTCCTTTTCTCTACAAGGGTACTCTCTGAATCATGGTAAAAAAAAAACTGCATCAACCTTTCTACCCTTTCGGTTTTGGGGGAGAATCGTTCCTTCTCAGAATGTAGAAGTCACGGCAAAAAGGTCTTCGCATACCGACACTTCACAAATGATCATTGATCTATGCGATGAGAGGCAATCATGCATTCATGCCCGCGTCATCTGCACCCTTTCAGGGTGGACACATGGCTAATCAGCATTAGAACAATGGGTTGCGTGTCTACGTTGTGTGCAAGCGAAAAGTGAATCAATTTCTTGAACGAGACTTTGTACACAGATGCAAGCTAACAAATCTCTGCGCGTGCCGGCTCGCCGGTGCACACAACTAACAAGCTAATGACGCTACCATACCAATAATTACATTTGGATTGCTGCTTCTAACAAATCTTTCGGCCGCTTTCATAGACGGGTCTTCGCAGCGTGGCAGGTTTCACTACGGCTACATGGAGATGTCAAGGAGGACCCTGTACTGTACAGGAGAACTAGTTCCTTCTGTACCAGCAGCACAACGCAAACGCAGGGGTTAACATTGCAGCTCTTCTCCTTTTTGGTACACATGTTGCCCATTTCAAGGTTCCAGTCTGTATTACAGCAGAATCCATCGGAGACTACGTAAGCAGCGCCATGCTCACGGCAAGAGAAGCCTGTCGCCTACGCGCATCATCTGAACTGTCGTCTTTTCGAGCTCACTGCAACATCAAGGAGACTAATAAGGTAAGGTACGTTAGAGATTCTAACATATGGTCATTCTGAGTGCCAGTGCCAAACCTGTCAGTTGGGCCATGAAGGTAGCTGGCGCTGATCTCCATCACATTTTCCATCCAGGTGCCCCGGAGCTAGTCATGAACTATACTGCAATCGGGGTAATTGGAGCTGGACCCGTGTAGACTATTAGCTGCTTATCAGCTGTTGAAACCAGCAGTGTGGTGTTTTCTTGGTCTAGTGCGAGTGCTGTGACGTCCTGTCCTTCTTCCAGCTTCAGCGTATGGATTACCTGGCAGTGTATACCTAACTGCTTAGAAATTTGCACAGGTAAAACCAGAGGTGACGATACATAGCAAAAGCCAAAAAGTTGTGCTCGGTGTTCACCTCAAGTTTGTATAGATCAAGGAAGCAGATAGAAGGAGCGTAAACAGATAGCCTGGTCTCTTTTGATTCTTGTACATCCTCATCACTATTGGGCTTGTCAAGCTCATAATCATCTTCTAGAGCATTACTGCAGTTATGATTATCACTGCTAGCTGAACAAGTTCCCATTGCAGCAAATTGTCCATCTGCAGAAATCTCAATGCAGCTGACTCGTGCAGAGAAAGGTGACACAGCCGCGGTAGCAATAGGGATTCCGTTAACCGTGAAGGTGGACAATCTTTTCTCAAATTCATTCCAAATCAGTACAATTCCTTGAGAAGACAAGCATATGGAATGGGCTTCTGGCACATCGAGCTTCTTTATCAGCCGACCTGTCCTCAAGGAATGTAATAGGACACCAGACACACTCGAAGATGAACCAACAAGCCCCAAATCTGAACTAACAGAACAGCAGGTTACTTCTCCAAGATGTCCTCTTAATACATGCATAGGACCTTCAATTCGTCTCCTCCTGTAGGTTTCTAGAGTTTTGCTTGGACTAGTATCACTGCCACTACCAGTCGCTTGAGGACTAGTAGGTGTTGTCGGTGTAGATGGTGGAGGTTCTGGAGCATTTTTCTTATATGCAGAACCCACCTGACGTATCCTCCAAAGTATAACTGTTGTGTCACGAGACCCTGTAACAAGATAATTACTGTCTGCAGACAGTGCGAGGCAGGTCACAGGAGCAAAATGCCCAAATGCAGTTTCAATAGTCCTTGCTCCATCTGGAGAGATCATCTTTACAGAGTTATCTGCATGCCTGCCTATAGTAAAAGAAAATAAGGATACCAGAAACAGCTTACCACAATAGTTCTTAGCATTGTAGGACAGAGCTAAAACAATATAAGACAAAATCATGTAGCATCCTATTCAGAAACCAATCATAAAACTAGTTGTTTGAAACCATAACATTTTAGGTTTCAACTTGAGAGAATTATGAGGGTTCAGTAGGAAAAAAAAAAGAGAGAGAGTACAATATGTACTAAAGAGAATGATGAAAGCCAGCTTTTCAACAAGTTGCATTGAAGGAAAAAGTTGATGTGCAATGAAATAATTACCAGTTATAACTTCTTTGTCACATGTAACAACAACAGCTGATGCATTTTGTACTGCAGATGCAGCAAATGCTACAGCTCGTGGAAACTGATAGTCTTCTGCAGAACCTGAAGATCCTTTAAATATGCGAAATATTGCACCACCACTGAATTTATGGCATTTTTCCGTGATGAAAGAGGAAAGGCGCCCCTAGGCCATCTGGAGTATTTGGTTGCCAATGGTGCAATGCCACATGTGCTGTGGGAACATTAGAATCTATGACTACAAGACAATCATTGGATACAAGCATCGTGCTAGCAGGAACATTGCAGTGCTCTGGACTTGGAAGCACATAAGGTCTAACTTCACTTGGGTTCTGGAATATTGTCTACACAGACAAAAAAAATGGAAATGCAGTAAGTTCACCGTGAAATACCATGGTGCTAAAAAAGCAATTGTTTGCTGTTTAATGCAACAATACAGTGGTGCCTGTGAGCTAAGCGGTCCCTTGTCATTCAACCATCATTACTATTGAAATTGCATGAAGAGCTAGTACTCATAATCATATTTAATCCCCCCTAAAAAATACTTATATTTAATTAGAATTCTAAAGAACATCTAATAAATGCTATCAACTTATCATATGCTCAGGAGGCAAAAATGGAGATGGATGTAACCTACTATGAAAGTGAACTCTTGAATAATGTGCTATTCTGTCTCTTTTATAAGCAATTTCCAAATTACAATTCACTTTGGCTTTGTCCAAGAGTCAAACTTCTCTAACTTTGACCAAGTCTATAGGAAATGCACCAAAATATACATTAACAAATTAGTTACATTAAATTTTGCATGAAATATATCAGGATACAGTAGTTATTTGAACTTGTAGATGCCAATACATTTTTCTAAAAAATCAGATAAGTTTGACTAAGGCATATCTAAGGTGAAACAGAGGGAATAATAATAAATCAGCAAATGAGTCTAAACGATCCATTTTTTCATATCTATTTGGTTATAGTAATAATATATGATCATGTCTACCAAATAATGAACTTCGTTTTCTTACGAAACATGGAAATGGTATTTGAAATTTTTACCTGCAATTGTAATATTTCTGTCAACGGCCTTCTCCTTATGTGTGGAACTGTCAGCAGTTGAGATGGTGTCTGTCCAAAATAACATATTTGATTTTGTACACCTCGCCGTTGCACCTTCAGCATTTTCAAAAAAGATGAAAATTTTGTATAGTTTCACCAAATCTGGACAGGCAAAATGCATAATACTTACTGGATCGGTGATTTTATCAATGTCCACCATCCCATCATATGTAAAATGTGGGAAGATGTTGTTGGCTACCACTGCTTCTTTACCTCTTTGTTTATATCTGAACAAGTATTCAATGACAAAGTGGTGTATCATATAGATGCGGAGAAAGGTGACATCAATACAAGCTCTTAACAAAAAAATAGTCAATGAATATGTTCTTCCTGTTAGTTCTTATAAAGCGAACAGTCTAAGCATAGAAATCATATTCTAATGATCTATTTATCATAATAAAAAGTAAAAGGACAGACATTAAAGCATCTTAAGTGATAATTTGGAAACTAGCCTTAAACATGGTAAAATTATCTAGACCAATCCTAGTAAAAAAAAGCATCAGGCACGATGATTGAATTAATGATTTAAAGAAGGCAGACTGGCAGAGGATATGAATGATATTGCAAAAATAAAAAGTTAGATAAATGAGTGAGTAGAAAGCAAATGTAATTATACATGGAAACATAATAACACATAACTAACATACCCAAATATTAGATCGATCCATTCATGCAAACGTGTGGAGACATGATCACTCTCGAGAGCTTTCCGATGCATATGTATAAAATCAACAGCATTTTTAGCCCAAGGAGGCAGTGCTACAGAGCCTGCAATAATACTCAAACATTAAGGGTTTCAGTTTCACCGCCTTATCTGTATCTGCACAGACTGAAATGAGACTCACCTAGTCTCCCACTTGAGTTTACATTAGTAAATACCTCAGGAAGGTAAAACATCTCTGGAACCTAGAAAGATACCCACATATCAGATTGCTGCAGAAGATTCCAAATAGACTTCTGCACCAAACAATGTACAATAACCAGTGGAATATATATCCAAGAAGCACATGTTTCACCAAAACTTACTAGCTCTTTTACATCATTCATGCCCTCAAGAACATTGTTCCATGTTCCAGCAATATCAGAGAATGCACAATCATCATTATCAAACTTGGCACCTTGCAGCTGAGCATAGAGGGTACTAAAAGGTTCTATCCTGGCAAGATAATACAATACCTGCAATAGTTATAATACTAATTTTCAATATCTTTACAATGAAGCAATACTTAAAAAATAATCATATACACAAGGTATGCCAATCAACTAAAGAATGGTTTGTTATTGATGGGCAGTGAAAGGCTTCCCAACTCCAAACAGAAGGCACAAACAAACCACAATCAAACACGAAAGCATAGACATATAAGAAAGATGTACCGTGCCAGGATTGGAGTAATGTGAACCATAGTGAAATTTTGGGATGATTGGATCCTTGAGACTGGAGTAATGGTCTTGGAATTTCTTCAACCGTGCAGGATTTAGTGCTCCAATTGGCTGCATAGGAAATTATCAAGTATCACCAGTGAAGCAAATGGAAACACAGGACATGCTATTATTACATGGAGAACCCAGACTAGCAAGGAAAGGGGTACAAGATTTACCTTTGAAAGATCTCGGTATGTGGACGGACTTTCCAAATCCAAGGTTTTGGACTTGTAATCTGCTATTACCCATGGAAAAACAGGATACTGCAAAAAAAAGATATTCACATAAAGAATAGTAGCAAAAAAATTATTACTTTTTGGACTGAGAATCATGTAGCAAAAAAAAAAAGATGCCTGAGTAATGTCATTGTAAGTGCGGCCAGCGAGAGTGTTCAGTTCCATCAAATATTCAAAATTGCTAATCTGCACAAGCGAAGTATACTCAGATCTTGATATCTAACACATAGGGATGTGCTGCTGCAGAAATGAAATTATCGTTTTCATGTACCTCCCATTTAGCCCAGCGCTCCATCAACTGTGTCTGCTTGAAGATTTGCTCAGGCCTCTAAAAAAAGAAGATATCAGATTAGTGGTTCTGAAAGGACAAGAAACCTCCTCGTCTCTCGAACTGCACTGAGCACTTACTTGGGTAGCAAGGAAAATGTCGTTCAAATAAGGAGGTTTGGTGTGAACAATGGCCCGATAAGCATGTGTACGTGATCCTATATCCTAGATAAAGTTAAGATACAATTCCAAAAAGGTTATTCACCTATAACATGTATGAGGTTCAAACAACTTGGATTAGAGTCTCATCAAGGATGTACCTCGAAATCAAATAAAAAGTTTGACCTGTCTACCATAAATAATTCCAGAGCGCTTTGACGTAATAGATATCTGCAGTAATTCATTTAAATCAGTGTGGCACAAAGACAGCTAAGCTGTTAGTGTTAACTACTTAACTCTATAATGTGGAAATATATGAGCAGTTAACAGATGATCTAAAAATTAAAAACATTTCCATTAACTATACCTTTTCCTTAGAAAATCATAACCTAACAAGTTCCAACATGTACCAGACGGTAAAAAGAAAAGAATTTACCTTCTACTATAAATCTGATGTAGTGAAGATAGGAACCAGCTCCGATCTCTATCTTGCTGATCATATTGGCCACTAGTGGATACAATATCATCCATGTAACTGTCACTCATATGCTCATCAACTATGAAGTTAATCCTCTTTGATGTGACCTGAGAAAAAGATTACAAACTAGGGTTTAAGATATCCATTAGCATATTGAATTAGGAGATGAAATGGATGAGTAGGACAGAAAACACAAGAGAAAGACGTGTGATAGTAGCTAAGCTCATTAGTGATCTGAGATTTGATTACCAATGCTGTCAGGGTAAATAACCAAGAAAAAATAACTGTAAGAGATTGGTTGTCATATGCTCGTGTTTATTTAAAAACTTCAGTTTTAGTTGGATTTAAATGTCGTTATTATTATTGATGAGAAGAAATGACACCAACCAGAAGTTTGTTTTAGTGCTGACATACATGTAAACTATACAGTGAAAGCACGTACATTAGAACACACTTACTTGGAAGGTTCCTCGTACAACCTTCAATGGCCGAATCATCATTGAAGGAAGTTCAATAATAATTCGCTCATTATTAGTCTTGTAACCAGGTGTAACTATGGATCGAACCAAGTTGCGAACACCAGAAAAGTCAGAACTTCTTGAATCTATTGACCCTGTAAAAACCCGATCAGGTGTTGATGAATCTGTCAGTTGATCATCCACACTATTGCAGATATTCTATTCTTTCTCTCTGTTGTTCATGTCCTTCATCTACTGTAATCAAAGAACCTATAGGAAGAAAACTAAGTAAAGAGTCTCCATCTTCTGAGTGGCATGCGTCTGCACCATCACAAAGAAACTTCTGCTCCCCATAATTAACAGAAGCACCCAAGTGATTCAACCAATTGTAGTTCCTTTTCATAAACCTTCTCATCCTTAACGAACTTTCAGTTAAGTCTAACTTCCAGAAAATCTGTGTAACAAAAAAAAAAAAAAAAAAAGGAAGGCAAAAAGTCATAAATAAGAAAACAAAATCCATGCATGTCATTTAACTCTATGATGCACTTTTTTTCCTGAATGAAAAAAATTTAAGGTTCAACACAATCATAAAGTGGTCAGCAAGGAGAATTGTTTTTCATAATAATGTAGTATAACAGGGAAGTGTAAAGGAAACACAGAACTGTGACCATACACTATCAGGGTTACAGAGGAGTTCTCCAAAAGGTCCGTAGAGTCTACTTGTCTCTATCAAGCAATGAAGAAGATGCCGCCATGCCCTAAGTCCAATAGACATGCAACTGCGGTTTAATATTTCAACTTGTGTTCGCCTCTCCATCTGCATGCCCAAAAGTTGCCTCAATGATGCATAGCAATTTCTAAATATCAAGAGTGGACACGTGCCATTCCATAACAACGTACCTCAACTCGCTGCAAATTACGTGCTAACGCAAAACTGGAAACAAGTAGTGCAACATATTTGTATGAAAGGGCAGAAAAATCTCTTCCTGAAACAGACTTTGAGTCAGCAGACTGTAGACACTCCATCCACGCAGCACCCATAGCTTCAGATATGTTCCACCTTTGGGCTCTCTCAATATCACTAGCAGACCTCCTCTGCCCTGAAGTAGCCATCGCTACAGCACTAAGACCCCTTCTTGAACCAACCTTAGAACTACGGTCAAGGTCACGAGCAGCAGCCAAGGCTGCAGCTTTTGCAGCTGCTTTGTCCTTTGGTGCTGATGTAGGCAAGCTTGGCGTAGTATCTATAGGCATCTGAAAACTTGAGAAAGTGTGCAATTTAGCTGTTCTACGCTCAAGCAATGAGGTGTCACGCCGGCGCAATTTATTGGTTGGCGGTGCTATTGTTTCTGTCCCAGAGGCACCAGCAGCAATCATGGCCAATGCCATTGCAACTGGTGGAGAGGCAAAAGCAGCAGCCCAGGCAGGTGATATCATTGCAACACCAACCTGCGATCAAAAGACATAAAACAAAAAAAATCACCATGAAAAGATGGGCTTTTGAAGAAAAACAGTGGTGAGAACTTTATCCGATAGCAATACAAACTTTACATAAAAACCAATGTTTTTATTAAAAGTAGCATGCAATAGTATCACCACTTAAATGTTTATGAATACTTAGGCAAGCATCCTGAGAAATATTTCAGAAATAAAATACAAATAGAAACACTGTGAGAAGTGAGAAGTAACAAGTTTAAAGCACACAGTTTCAAGAACATGAAAATACAAGATAAACAAGTTGACCAGATTCAGAGTTTCCTTTGCAAGATTAGTTTTTTCAGAAAACTATATGATCCAAAATTAATGATTCTCGAAACAACTTGTGAGAACTTCTAATATGCACTAGTACCAACATTCACTGATACAATATGAGCACAAGCACCAGACACCTCAGTAGTCACACTAGCATGAAATATAAAGTATTAACTTTTACCTCAACAGGTGAAGTGTCTGCTGCTGAAGCCCAATCATCAACAACTAGTGGATTTTGCACATCTGGAGATGTAAGCTCGTGTATACCAACCAAAACAGAACGGTATCTTTTCAGGACAGCTACGAATGGTGGCATGATCAATCCGACATACTTTTTTCCTCACTGGTTTTCTGTCACTGCTTACAGCATGCCATAACTGTTATGATACATAAACTTCATGAGCAATGTGCGCTAAAGAAAACTTGTTCCTCTAGCTGCTAGAAACAACCAATATCAACAAACAGACAGTAGCAGAATAGAATTCCATGAGTTCATAGCAGAATAGAATTCCATGAGTTTAAAAGGTCTAACACAGAAAACCTTTCTTAGACATTCTAAAATGCAAGCTATGTTTTGATATCCTACAGTGCACGATATGATTATCATAGATCATAGAGGCGCTGAATAAGCATAGACAAACATTCTTCCTTAAAATCAAAGGAAGCTATAGTAACACAGAGTTGAGAGTAGCATTAAACATCAATTTCAGATATACAACATATGTTTTTAGAGTTTAGAAACACAGTCCATGGTACATGCTTTGCGTATCAGGACAATTTGACTCATTCAAAAGAGAACAAACAAGAAAAAAAATACAAGAGAGATTACGAGTGATATTGATGTTCCTTGTATTCTATGTTGCATAGAAGACGAAAATAACCCTAAGCTTAACAGAAAAAGATGAATAAATAGCTTTTATGCAGGTCACAATGTCATGTTGGAGCATTAAAACACTTCTATGGATTCCTCCAAAATGGAAAAGTACCTTAATAACATACTCCCTCGATCCTAGAATGATAAACGTATTTTGATTAGAGACATTTGCTAAAGAACCAATATCATCTTAGAGGCACTTTGAATACAAATCTATTTATACAGGTTTCATGGCCTAAACTTGTATATAATTTGAATAATTGGTCAAAGTTTGTAAATTTTGAATTTTCCCTGTATAAATTATGATTATCATTCCAGGACGAAAGGAGTATGATTCATGGCATTTTAAGAAAATAATTGTGATTAGAAAAAAAATGTGACATCATGTGCTGACTTCGATAAATTATTCAAGTTGGAATGAGAGCACTGGAAACTGATATCTCATCAGATGGAGATCTACTATCCAAAAAAACTCGACCCACAGAGTAAGACAGACCCTAGGCATTTTTGCTTAAGAAGGTAACCTTCTCACAAAGGTCGAGAAAATCCCCGAACCCTGCCCCATCCATACACAGCGGCATTGTTGCCCATATAAGAACCTGGACCGGTCCTTAGACCTGTGCTTTGGCGTGGGATAGATGAAAGGATTTTTTAAACATCAATCCTAGCCTTCTCCCATGGGGAGTCGAACCCAGAACCTGAGTGCTACTGAGGCCACCTAACCAACTCGGCTGGGCACCCATTCACGAGATCTATTATTCTACGACAATGATAAATAAACTTACCTCTGAATAAAGAATAGAAGAAGCAACCAGAACTCGTTGTCTCTTAGATTCAGAAACTGGCATATTAAGAACAGGGCCAAGCACTCTGTTAAAAGAGAAAGAACTCCAAACATAAGTGAATATATATGGCTACAGAAAAAATATTTAATAAAAGGTAACTCCGAACACTGAGAATGAGCGGGTTGTGATGTATACAAAATTATCAGCACTAGCACCAAAGCTCAGGAGCGAAGCCAGGAATATATTAGGCCCCGGGCTGATCCAGTGTTGATACATGTTCGACTGATCAGGTCCTTTTTAACCTTTGGTTTTTGCACAATTTTTAGTGGATTATTGAGTTTTTGGCCTTGGACCAGCGCTGTAGCCATTGTAGCCCACTAGCCTTGGCCCAGGCTCCGCAACTGCCGAAACTCGTTTTTCCTAAATATTCATAAACATCATGCAACATAGAAAATGGCATTGGAGAAAGATCCCCATGGACCACTTATCAGCTTCACACTGGACTCTGTTTTCCAATTTATATGAGGTGTTACTGAACTCTATTTTTTTTTCATGAGTACCCTGTGAAGTAGGGACTTCGATAATTTGAACAGCAGATAATTTGAACAGCAGAAATGTACGACCTCTACATCATATCCCTATTTATGTACATTGATTATTGTGGCTACAAGATAGCGAATAGGTTGTACCTCCACAAAAGTGCAGCTGGACGTTTTCTCATAGACTCACTGGAGTTACCCTCAAGTCCCAGCATGCTTCCAGTTTGACAGCCTAATCCTTCTGAAATCACATTCTTCATGGTAATGTTCCTCATGAAAATGTCATCTTCTCCACTGTCATCCTCCCTCATTGAAACAAGGATCAACCGAGCATGCAAAAAAAAATGGCTGATCACTATCTAACAACTGATTAAATGCACCCATAACACCCATGCCAGGCCCAAATCCAACTCCACCATCAAGTCCAGAATCTAATAGAAGTGCCTGCAGCATCGCAACTGATTTCTTTACTAATGGAAGTTCAATCCAGTTTCCATCAGAGTCCTTCTCAAGAACGGATTTCCATGACACCCAACCACTCCCACCACCACCAAACACATTAGATTTGGAAGGGATGCATACACCATACCACAATCGGGTTCTGTACTTCCACCCTTCTGAAAGATCCGAAATACAGCTTCCATAAGATACAAATGCATGCCTTACCGATCCATAAGGCTCAGCTGCTGCTGCTGCTGTTACACGTTCCATCACTTCAGCAGAAAGTTGTCCATTTGTATCTGCCGTAGAAGCAAGAACCTGGATATTTTTTGACAAATAGCAATATAGTAAGATAACCTTCAAAAGAGAATACGAAGAGCAACCAAAAGTGAGCAAATGGCTACCATCTATTAATTTTTTTTCTAGAACATGCAGGACAGCTGTGTTATCTTTGTATTAGGAGAGAAAGAATCGTCCAATTACAGGATGAACATTCCTCACCTTGGACCAGAGTGAGGAGTGCACTGTGCTAAGAAAGTAAAATTACATATACACTCAAAACAAATGACCAGACCACCAAGACCAACAAAGACTAGGTCTAGGCCACACTCAGCTCAAGGCACAGGGTAGAAAGC